>JACYFF010031955.1:83761418-83827835 GCA_017589665.1 Selenicereus undatus
TCTTCTTACATCTCCTTACATCTCCTTACATCCTTTTACTTCTTCTTACATCTCCTTACATCTCCTTACATCTCATATAAATTTTCTATAACATTCAACAGCTCCTTACATCTACCCTTACAACTCCTTATAGCTTCTTACATCTCCTTACAGTTTCTTACATCTCCTTACAGCTCCTTACATCTTCTTACAGCTCCTTACAGCTCTTTACATCTCCTTACATCTTCTTACAACTCCTTACATCTCCTTACATCTCCTTATATCTATCTATCTATCTATCTATCTATCTATCTATCTAAAACGCGAAATAGAACAGGCCCCTAATTTCATAACACATACCTGGGATCGACCCTCAGCTGTTATGACTGACTACCGTGCGCTTGTGAATAAGACTTAGCTTTCAAAGGATCATAATCAAATTCTTTGCCTACATTTCTTTGAAGGATCTTAATGTTGTAGTCAAATATATATTTAACTAATTTTTGGAACGTAAGAAAAATGTCATGCACGTAAGATTTATACTTCATGGGATAAATTCACGTGAAACAATTGTATTCATCGACAAAATAAACAATATAATGAAAATTCAAATTAAAAGGCACTGGTGACTGCCAAACATCTGAGTGTATCAAAGACAAAGGAGTTCCATAACACTATTAAGCTTCAGATATTGGGCCTTGCCCAAGACACGCACTTATTACTAAAGTTTTTTTTATATATATATTGAATGCTTGTTCCTCCTAAGAGACTCGGTGACTCTAAAACAACAATGTCCTAAATAACAGTGCCAAGCATGACCAGGAGTATGAACAACAGTTAAGGTATTAAGTAGCTGAGGAGAAGGCAAATATAGATGCCACACTTACTGGAACCCGCAGCGATGTTGACTTGGTGACTTTGCCTTAATCTGAATATAAGAAGAGTCAAAACCAACAGCACAATTATTATATCTGAACAATGTATGTACCGAAACCAAATTATATATAATTTAGTTTCAGATCATGCAAAACATTAGTGAGTTTGACAAGCCGAACATAAGTGGATGAAGACACTTGACCAAAATGATGAATGGGTAGCTAGGTTCTATTACCAATGACAATACTACTAGTACCGCTTTAAGGGAGGTTATGTTGTGAAACACCTTCTTAATGGAGTTATATGTGATGAGGCATAAGAATTTGGATACTAGAGGACACTGTTAGCTTCATTAGTATGAATCGTAGAAAGAGTAGTCAACCCTGAAGAAGAGGAGCTATTTATCCCAATAGGAAAATGGCGAGGGTAGTTGGGAGCAGTGTGACATGTGCTAAAACATAACTGACAAACAACTTGGAGAGGGAACGCATTGGCATATAGAGCAGGGAAGGAGGATGATAATGAATCCAAAGTTGATAAAGAAGTTAAGCCAACACAATAAATATGAATAGAAGACAAAGTGAGACGATGGTGTGGGATGCAGATGACTATAAAAGAGGAAGGATGTGATGGAGAAAATAGAATGCGATAGAAAATAATACGGTGACAAATCACATAACAGGAGGGTGTTGGAGAGTTTTTATTTATTGTTGTTTTCCTTTTTTTTGCTAGCATGAGAGTAAAAATGGGCTAGATCGAGTGGATGTTCAACCCACTTCATTTTTTATCTTTCCTTTTCTTTTTTTGAATTTTTGGAAAATAAGACCAGCGCAAATAAAAGTTCTACGAAAGTCCAAAACTAAGGAATATAAAAATGTATGATCTATTGGCTAAACAGACTCCGATCACGACCTCTCCATAGGCACAATTGTTATGACCACCATGCCAATTGTTACCTCTACCCTACCAATTGTTATTATTTGTCCACTTGTACCCATACAATTATTGTTGGTATAATTATCACAATTAGTTGCAATGGGCAAGGCAAGTGCTTGATGAGTAGGCATAGAGGAACCATCCTTGTGACAAAGCAAAACTCACAGTTCATACATAAACAAGTTAGTACTTAATTCATCAAAGGTAAATTAAAATTGCCCTAAAATATATTGCAACAGTAATAAAGTTCTCAGAATCATCTTCCAAATCCAACCCCCTAATTAGATACTAAATTAACTCTTGATCAATCAGAGGTGAATTAATTGCAACTAGTGAATTCCCAACATCTTTGATTTCCCATAGCTAGGCCTCCATAGATTGAGATTCTTGCTTCTTCAAATTTGTAAGCTTTGTCTTTAATTTTATGTTGTTAGCCAAGCTACCAGTAAGAAGGTGTTTATGAGGACAGTACAATATTTGATGTGAATGCATTAAATCATGCACTTCAACTAAGAGATCACCAAAAATTGTTGCAAACAAGAAAGAACAAATCATTTGATCAACACACAACTATTGTTCAAAAAGAGGATTGACTAATACCTAATAGCCAGTTGAATCCAAGATAGTCGATTGTTGAGGCTTAAGAGATCCATCAACCTAACACAAAATATTGTTTGAAATCATAAAAGTAATGAGGTAAGATCTTCAATTTTGATATTCTTTAATTTTTGTAAGAGGTAGTAAGACTATGTTGGAGATGTTGATGGAGGTGTGGAAAGATGGGATTGATGGGATCACAGAGGAGTTCATATAGAGAGTCCCCTTCCAAACTGTAGGTATTGCAAATCATAGAGAACCTGCTTGAGTTGAGTGGGTTGAATGTTGCACCTAAGATGAGGAAGCCTAGCTGTTGTAGATGCTATAATCTAAGGAAAATAAGCCGGGAAGTTCAGTGATGCAGGCAAGGTGCTTTGACCACTATAGATGAGGGTGCGACTGATTTGGAGAACACATTGCATATGCCATTGCCAAAGAAGATGGGGCTACAAGGGTTGCTAGAGTTGGCATCAATTAGAAACTTTTAGATAGAGAGTGCCATGCCTTTAGCAGAGATAGCAAAGATCTCAAGGACGAATAGGACGGTGGTATGACATCATAAGATGGTGGAGTAGACATATTGTTCGGTGGTAGGATAGTAGAATCCAATGAGATACCAAGGTTTTCAACTCAATTGCTTGGTCCTCAAGGAAAACAGGCAATTGTGAGGGAAAGAAGATCAAAGATCTTAGGGCTTTAATACCATGAGAAGATAGTTAGCAGAATGATTGGCTCTACCCAACAATAAGCCATGGGTCTATATTTGTAGATGAAAATAATACAAAAACTGACATATTCTCCAACCATATATAATCATTCATTAGGAAGGACAACAACTAGATTTACTTATTTGTTATAGTTTCCGTAAAATGTTTGGAGGCTATCAAAACTTAATTGGGTATAATTAGAGTAAAAAAAAAGGTGTTTGAATATTCTTCCTTCAACAGCTATGTACAACATTGTATCTTCGCTGTTAGTATAGTAAACAAAAGATATGTTAACATCGACGAGGTGCGCACAATTCAGATAAAGTATTTAGACTTAAATTTATATTTAAACCTTCCATTTCCCCGAATTATAGGATTAGTTATTTCTAATAATTTAAACATAAAAAATTTCTCATTGTCCCCCCTATTTCGGCTGACTGCTCGCCTAATTTTTTGGAGTGTGGATTATTGAAAATAACTAGGCCCGAAGTTCGGTTTGTTGGAGGTTTTTTTGTAAGTTCGAACTATTGGTGACCTAACTGATCAAAGTTTAGATTACTATTGTAAAACCCCAAAAAATCATATTTATAATTCCCAAAGAATAATTTAAGTGATTTTTAAATTTCAAGAATCTATTGCTAGTTGCTTACGCTCATAGGTAGTAATCGTAGTGTTGGGCCTTCGTCTAATTTAACACTTTAGACCAAGCCTAAATTTCTTTGTTTCTGATCTAACCCAAACTTTTAATAAAGAAAATTATTAATCTTATTTAACAAAACTTCTGATTTTATTTCCAAGTCTTCCCTCCTAAATTTCAAATTTTAATTTGAATTTTGTAGTATTTTGGAAGCGATATTAAAAATCCCCTAAAAATCCTCAACTTGCCTGCAAATCCAACCCCTAAGTCTCTCTCGTTCGCCCTTCACTATGCAAAGAAAAAAATAAAACAATTTTAGTGTTTTTTTACATAATAGCACAACCCCCCTCTTAGCGTACTATTTCCCTATTCCTCTCTCATGTCTTCACCCTCTTTGGCCTCCTGCTCACCATGGCCACCCAAGATTTTGGACAATGACCTGCTACCTATGTTGGTTATCCATCTCCCCGTCCCTCTTCCTTATTTCTTCTCCTGAGTAAATGGATGCATGGTTGTTTTGAAAGAGAAATTCCTTCTCTTGAGCCTCCATTCTAACACTAGAAGGTAAACCCCCAACATTCTATTAGGCTTGCTTAGAGTTTTTAGAAACTTGTAAGTGTTATTGGATGTTGGGGGATGGTTTAAAGCTGATTTCAAGGATGTTAATAGCTGAATAGGAGGATTTCATGCATGCTATATGAGTTTACTCGAGACTAGAGAATAGACCTACATATATACAACTTTGAAGAATAAACTAGGTTTATCTACAAGTCTAAAGATCACGAAATAATTCAAAAATGTATCATTATGAGCCTATTTTTCTAGAAATTTTGGATCACTAATTTTAGGCTTAAAACGCATGCGAAGTGAATTCTCTCTCAAGACTACACAATTCTGACATGAAACTGACTAGTTAGAAAGAAGTGAGTTTTTGAGGAAGTTTCTATGGTTGGTTGTGATTACTCATAAACCAAACATTGTTGCGGACAAAATAGATTTCCATATTGTACTTATGCACCTCAATATAATATTTCTAGGTGAAGTTATGGCCTCTAGAAATGGGGTTAGAAAATTGACCAAAAACTGCTTTTAAATCCTAATGGGTTTAAATTTCAATAATTGCTTTATTTGGGTAAATGAGCTTTTAAAAGTTGCTTCAGTTCTTAAAAATAAATATACAACATCTAAGGGTATTAGTTATATTCAAGTGACCTTATTAGCTTACTTGATTTTTGGGTCAAAAAGTTTAGTTGCAAAGACTTCCTTAAGTTCGTTCATGTTGTGACTTCGTATTTTATTGTTTAGACCCAATAGTTTAGGTTCAAACTTAATCTAAGTCACCTAAACTTCTTTGAGGTAATGTATATGCCCTAACTCCCCTTGGTTTCTCTTCTAAATTACATTTTGAATAGTTTGTGAATTGTTTATGTAACCTTGTGTGTCAAGGGGACCTATGTGTAAAAATTTGAACTGCAGTAAGTGATTTTGTGAAATTCTGATCGATTACTGTGGTGTTGTAATTACATATTAATGCTTAAGCAAGTCATATTTAAAAGTCGTTTTTTCTAAGTCAAACTAGGTTTTGACTAGATAGGTTAGGCTAACTGGGAGCCAGATGAACCTATTCATAAGATATTAAATCTTAAAGTGAAAGATTAAGGTAAGTTGGCAGGAGGGTGCCTCCCGAGATCATGGTATGTTTACCTTGATATAGAGACAAGTGGCCTCCCTGAGTTATAGGATACTTTTGCTTGGGTTTTGGTAACTGATAAGGTTGTTTAGGCTCTAGTAACCCATGAAATCACTCTGGTTTTGGTAACCCATGAGACCCTTTGGTGGGGCCACTCACCTTTAACTAAACTATGTTTCTGACTTTGAATAACGGTTAAGATTTTGAAGTTTAAAGACCTTGAATTGGCTGGGAGTCAATCTTCTTTCGAGCTATTTGAATACTTTCCTCCCCCACCCTCTAATTGTTTGGAATGAATTTAAGTGTTTTTATGGTTAGGGATAGGCATTATTGAGCTTCGTCTAACTATTTGAATTGTTTGTTTTCAGGTTCCAATGTGCTGCATGGGGATGAGATGTGTGAGTGAAGCACAAAAGTTTGAGCTAAGCCTTTCTTAGCATGAATAAATGTTTTACTTTTAGTTGATTGATTGTTGACCATTGACATTTGACTGTTGACTTTAGATTATAATTTTTTCTTATTTCAATAAATTTCTTTTTGCCTTGTATTTCTTAGGTAAATACTACAGCGACACTTATTAGGTTATTATTCGCGTTACATTAAATAGGCTAAAAATTAGTATAAAAATTGAATCGGAATTTTTAGAGTGTCACAACTAGAATTCAATTTCAGTAAATGCAACTAATGAGATGATTGGAAGAGTTAAAAAAGATGAGGAGTTTTCTTAATAGTTTTCCTCTTGATTATAGAGGAAGCTCATTTGCCTACAATAAGTAAATTTTTCACAAAATCGTCAACCATTTTTTTTATATTTTTATTGATCCAAACATAATGTAGAAGAGAATATTTTCCATTTTTCTTTTCCAACATGTTTTTCTATATCAAAACATAACACCGACATTATGAGTTTGAGCATTTCTAATTGGCCTTTTCCCACAGTTTTAGTTTTTTTTGGAAGAGGTGGGGGGGAGGGGGGAATGATCAATGAACCAAATTAGAGCTGATGGAAGAGCTTGTTTTGCTGATGCCATGTTTTATTAAAAAATAACATTCACATAAAAATATATGAAAGGATATATAGTTGAACCATGTGAAATGTAAGAAAATGTAAGCTTGTCTCATAAGATTCTATTAGATTTTTTTCCTTTTGTTTTTTTGTAATGATGTTAGACTATTTCATATATACATTGTTTTTGGTGCATACTATTTTATTTTCTATATTAGTGATAGTTCGCAATAATTGAAATTGCTTCCTTATAGTAGATCGAGGAGCAACCCCCCTCCCCAAAAGGACTCAGCCCTATATATATTATGCTACCCCTTATTCTTATATATGAGTGTCAATTTGTTTAGTTATTTTTTTTTAATTTATGACCAAATATGTGAGCTTAAATTCCTTTTATATCAACCTCTGTGGCCTTTTTTTTTTGAAAAAAATTCGACCCATTTTCACAACTTATCTACATTACAACAGTTGTTGTATATCCACATCAGACACTTATAAAAAGTACATAAGATGCTTATTGTAGGTACTAAATGTTTCAACATTAATTATCAATTTATTTTTTTTTTATTTTTTGGTAAGTATTCAATGAATTTATGTTAGTAACAATGCCAACTCCAATTGTTTTTTTTGGTTAGCAGGTAATATAAGTAAAATAAAGTAATAGTGAGCAATATAAGAGTAGCTTAAACTAAAGTACAAACATATTTTCACCTACATTTGACCTAGCCAACATAGTAATATTACAGCAAGTTCTACTACAACTGTCATTGCTATCACATTGTGCGAGAGCGCATTTCTTGAAGAGCGACTTAGTGTCTCCCAAGCATGCTACCTCCAACTTCCACTTACCACACATGATGTTGGTGCTATCACGTTGATAAATCTGCTGACGATCATTGCTTATTGACGTTTTGAATCGCTTCCCATTCTTAAAGTCGTCCCTGCACTAAGTAACAAGGTTAGGAGTAAATGGTTTTGGTTTATACCTTTGGTCAATTATAATTGCTTCCTCAAGTGTTTGTGTTGTGACATGTTTGTGGCACATTCTCTTGTGCTTCCATGGGCGTGGATTACTTTTCCCCTGATGGCATTAGGCTGAGAATTAGAAGAAATTATTGGTAAGATCACTTTAAACCTTTTTGTCTATGGCCTGTCCCTTTAAAATTTGTGGATCCATGCAATGGACCCGAACAACGATGTATGTCATTGAGTGCTTCTCATAAACCTCGATGCTATTCCTGTGCTCGATCATATTATAAGTTGCTTGCATATACACAAAGATCTCACTGGGCTTCATCTGGCCTGTCTTTTGGAATGTCTAAAGGTTATTCCATCACTCTGCAACACACTGGTTGAAGAATGCATTAGGGACATGGTAGGCCTTTCGTAGTCTCCACCTACTGCACTTGTCAACGTTGTCAATGTGGAGGTAGATTGTGCGCCCCACGCGTTCAAATCCATGCTAGATTAAATGCTAGGACTACTACTTATACTTGCTTGTTCTGATTTCTTAATTTCATCAACATTAAATACCACATATGAATGGTGGCTATTTGAGAGATTTGTATGTTGGGTAAAGGTGTAGCTAAATTTCTCTATACAAATCCCAGCATTCGAATTTTCCATCTCATTGGGATTCACCTTGACCGATTCCACAATGTTGTTTGAGTCTGGGCATGGCTTCTTGCTTACAGACCCACTAATCTTGTCCTCAAATTTATGGATCAATTCCTTCATATCTTTATTCCCATCTAGCTCTAGTGCCTCAACATGAACTTTCTTCAAACTTTGTTGATTCTTTAATGCAAGGTTAGGTCTATTACTTTGGGGCTCTACCTTTCCAACTCCCTCGATAGAATTGGCAAGGTTTGGTTTCAAACTACTTCTTACGGAAGGGCAATGTTTGGGTACAACCCTTAATCTCAAGGGATTAAAGGTAACTTCATCTTCTACTTGGGAGGAAGTGTGGATAGACAATCAGGGTTTTCGTTCCTTAGAGGTTCTGTTTTGTGAGAGCTGCTACATAACTCCTCCACTCTAGCTACTACCTTTTGTATTTCTGTAATGTTAGGCACAAATTGAATAGATACAAGAAGATTTTCCTAACTTCATCTCTTAACCTCATACTTAACACAACTTAGGCTCTCCAAAATGGTGCTTTAACATTAAATAAATCTAATTTCATAACGACATCGTATTGTTGTTTAGCTAATTTGAACTATTTCAATTTTAACCAACAAGCAGCTAAATTCAGGTTAATCAAAATTCCAAGCCTCTCCATGAAGGTTGCATCCTCATCGCTTTCAGGAATTACTAGACACAAATATTGGAGAGTGTTATCATACCTATTAATAGCACACTGATAGGCCTTTGATTTGAATAATGTGGTTCCTTCGTCATTCAAATCTTGAGATTTCACTAGCATCTCACGAGGGGAAGCCATCTTCATAATTGTTCTTGTTGCATCCTCATGGAATTCCTCTTTAAAGTGGGCCTCAGAGAATCAGCCAAAAGAGGTTCAGTAACTAAGTGCCCTAAAAATCTAAAATAGAAACCCTAACCTAAGGCTACTTGAGAGGTCGAGATGCAACTAAAACAGAGTTATGGAAGCAATAGAGCAAAATGGATGTTCAGTAAAAGGCACCCAACCGGCGACAACTCTCAGAGAGGCGCTATTGGCGGCTTAAGACGATGACAGCGTGATATATGGGTAGGGGTATTTTCATTAGGTCGATAGATAAGCTCCCGGAACTCAATTCCAAGATTTAAATACTCCTAATTAATGTTCTAGGCTTTTTCCCCCGATCCCCACTTACATCCATGCAATTTCTCTTTGTAAAAACTCATACACAACATCCTATTATGACACTGAACATATGCATTTATTGAACCATGTCGATGCACTCTTCCCCCCCTCTCCCTTTATAAGAACAATTAGCTTAGACTATTTCACAGTACTTATAGCTTTCTCCCTTAACAATAATATCATCATATGGAAGATGGTGGGTTTGGGGGAAGGTGGGGGTTAACTTGATTTGGTTTCATGTCAAAATGGAGGGATGGTGGTTGGAAAGCCTCAAGTAGTGGCAACTGCACTTCCAACGACAATTAATTCCAAAATTTTATCTTAATTAATCCTTTTTAAAAAAAGAAAAGAAAATATCAACTCCAAAGCATCTGCAAGAAATATTATTGAGTGGGTTTACTTAGGGTAGTGTGACTTGGTTGTGTGCTATTTTTAATATTCTCATTATGGGTATTTCCTTTCCCAACAATCAAATGTTCCATTTGAAAATCCACTATAATTATGGCCTCTTTTTCTCTTATGTACTATATTCCTCGGGGTCATTTCTTGCTTTTAATTAATAGAGTCTAGGCATGCATCAACCCCTTAATAAGTAACCGAATGGGAACTTCCCATATGCATGGAACTTGGAGGTGCTTATTACATTGACCTTCATAAATGAATGCATAAGCTTGAGGGCTAGCCAATGAAATTTGGATAATTCTACCATCATTGAAAAAAATTTCAACCGCTATAATTGAATTCATAAAAGTCTCTGATATACCTTCAAACCCACCTCAATCGTCCATTGTAGACAAAGCAAACCACCATAATCGGTGGAAAGTTACGGACAGGTGGCAGTGATATTTATTTGTTAGGAAAAATAAACAACAATTTGAGCATAGTAGATGCGGAATTGTTGAAGGATGTGGATATTCGAGAATATAAAGTAAAATTAACATGATAATGTTGGATACAAGATTTAACATGGAAACCCAAATTGAGAGAAGACCATGGGCGGCAAGACAACTACAAAATCCACTATGATAGGTGAAAGTACAAAAATAATCTCAATGGGCTAGCAACAACGAGATAATATAAAGGGAGATAAAGATCTTAAACGACATGACAGGTTAATGAGATCAGTTACAACTAAAACTTCTCAATAGTAACTCTTGATAAAATGTGGAATAGAAAATGGAGTGACCATGAGGGGTGGTGCCAAGCGGTAGTCTAAAGTGTTACTCAAATGCTAGCAAAGTGCCTATAAAAATGCCTACTAGAGATGCCCAATTTATGGAGACCCCAAATTGAAGTCCCATTGTACAAGAGGAAAGATCAAAAGTTGAGTCATAATTCATTCACATAAAGGCTAAAAAAAACTCACTCTTAATAGCCTATAAATCACTATAAAATCTAGCCAATAATATCTTATAAAGAATGAGCCTATTAACTCCCAAAACAAATAGTGGAATCAAATAGGCAAAGCAATTAAGAAGCCACCCAAGGCACGAGCCAACGATCGGTTGAACTTAGAATTCGGGACATCACCTACTAAAACTACCCATTGGACCAAATTCCAGGAGCCATCAAGTTCACTATAGAGAGGAGAGAATATAAGAATGATCTCGAAGCAATATGCCCAAAAGAGATCCACAAAAGTGAGACTATACATCTCACAAATATACTCAGTTACAGATCAAGAAAACAATTGAAGATAATGATGGTGGGTCAATGATTAAGATGAATAGCAAACCAATATACCCTACTTTGAACCTCTCTAGAATGCCCTAAAGAAAGACCAAACTGAAAACCTCTTCAAAACCAAAGCAAATGAAGAGTTATAGCTTCCACAACCATGGGCATGGAGAACACCATGGGTACTCCGGGACACCTACTGGTTGGCCTCATGACATGGGCAGTAAGTAAATGGTGGTGAAAGTCCTCCTAGTAGCACATACGCAAAGAAAATGAGCTGAATTATTTTGACCAATATTGAACCCACATGAAAGAGCAATAACCAAGTCTTGTGATGATCATCAAGGGCCACAAAGAATATCGCCAAGACTTGAAATTGGACATTCAGTTAATCAAATTTTAGGAAGAAAGGCAAAGTTGATCTTGCTAAGATATCTAAATTCTCAATTTCAACATGAAATGCTAAAACATCCTTCAACCGAATGCTCAAAGCCTAAGTTATATGAAGACCCAACTCTTATACCATTTGTTAGGAAAAATTAAATAATAATCCAAAAGCAGTAGATGCGGAAGCGTGAAAGGATGTGGATATTCAAGAATATTAAGCAAGACAATAAGATAATGGTGGCCACAAGATTTAATGTGAAAACCGAACTCGAGAGACAACCATGGGCAACAAGACAAACGTGAAATCCACAATGGTATGTGAGAGTACAAAAATAATCTCAAGGGGTTAGCAACATCGAGATAATACAAAGAGAGGTGAAGATCTCAAACATCATGACAACTCGACGAGATCAATTATAACAAAAATTTCTCAATAATAACTCGAAAAAAAATCTGGAATAGAAAATGGAGATTGCCCACGAGAGCAATACCAAGAGGCACTCTAAAGTGCCATTTAAATGCTAGAAATTACCAACAAAAATTGCCTACTAGAGATACCCAATTTATAGAAAGCCCATATTGAAACTGCCACAGTAAAGGAGGAGAGAACAAAAGTTGAGTCATAATTCATCCACATAAAGGCTCATAAAAATTCTCACTATTAATAGCCCATACATTGAAATCTTCCCAATAATTTCTTATAAAGAAGGATCACATCAAATCCCAAAACAAACAAAGGAATCAAAGGGAGAGAGCAATTGAGAAGTCACACCAAGACACCAACTAGCAATTGGTTGAACTTAAAATTTGCTGCAGTAACTAACAACTAATTTATTTTTCCACTGGACGCCTCTCTACTACTCTCACAGCCCGTCACTTCCTTCTGCTTGAACTCCATTGTTTGTTGCTAATCTCATTCTCATCCATCTCTTTTAGTCTTTGACATCTTCCTCCTACTTCCTCTGTTTCTCTATCTGCTCTCATCAATTAACTCAATTTAAAGAATACAAAATTTGTGTATTCCTCATCATTTGTATTTTTACAAAATTGATCATATATGGTCATTTATGTTCATGGACAAATTTAGTGCTTACAAAAAAAAAAACTGTAAAAAGGTAGGGTGTTGGAATGTTTTGATTTATTAGATAATTCAAATTTTTGTTCGATGGGGGAAGGGGCGGAGGTGTGAGAGAGAAAGAAACAGAGACTATATTTTTATCTCCAAATCAATTAGATTGGAAAGAGGGAAAACTATTTTGCCTGGATTAAAAGAAGGGATGCAGATCTGTTTTATAATTTATCTCCTAAATTGTTTTAGGCCAAAAGGTTCATGCATGTGCTTGATGTTGATACATACAAACTTGTTTTAGCCTTAGAAACAAGGGAGTAGGACAACTGGTTCTCCTGGGAAAACATTCTTAGACATGAAATATCTATTGTAGAAAGAAGACCTCCATAGAGAAGGCCAAACCTTAAAAAAGAAAGAAAGAAAAAAGAAAATTAGTTGGATCCTCATCTACATGCGTTTAGGCATCTAATCAGGTTATCTAACGCAAAGAAGAAGAATAAGAAAAACCTGATGATAATGATGATGGTGCTTGTAAAGCCTCCCAGACCATGGGTTTGGTTAGAACTTTTTTTTTTTGGTTGGAGCACAGGGTTTGTTTAGAAATTGGATAAATATAGGATGGAAAAATAAGAGCACAGGAATCAAAAATTGAAATATTAAGACCTATAAAAGTAAATAAATTGAAAAAGCATAGAAAAAAAATTGAAAACGTTTCAGGAGTGGTGGGATTTCTTGTCTCAGAGGTAACTTCTTCTTCCTTTAATAGGTCACTATGGGAGAAACTACACTGAAGGACCCTCAGTTTACAGTAAACTATTTTAAGGACCATCGGTTTTTAGAACTAATTATAAGGTAACTTGTCTTTTGAGGTACCTAGCAGAAAGGACCCTCAAAATTTTATGTGAGCTATTTTGAAGTCCAGGCTGCTATTCTAATTTGCAAAGTACGCCCACAACTTTTCATGTTTGCACATTTTGCCCAAGTCTTTAAAACCTTACTTTCGATCAATTTTATTTGGTGCATATGCCATTTCTGATATAAGTAATATTTGGGACCCTCTTTGAACTGGCATCAAAACCACATGACTAAAAATAATTAAGTAATTATGTTAATTAAGTGATTAATTAAGCTAATTGACTATTTTCAATGCTTGAATCATCACTGAATTGCCCTGCTCTTAATTATTCTCATATTGTTCACTCTCTAGAAGAAACCACTTTAGTATCTCCTCAATTAAACTATATCACTAATACAGTTTTGGAATTAAAAGCTGAATTCGTAAAAATTAAGACAGAAGTTAAAGATATTAAGAAACAATTGAATGTAATCCAACTTTCTTTAATCAACGAAGTCAGACATAGTAGAAAATCTTATCTAGGTTTTAGTACTCCATTTCAGCAAAAATATCCTTTCCAAAATCCAAAAAATAAAAATCCGTTTCCTTTGCACGATATAAAAATTCAAAAAGAAGTAGGAGAAAAATCAGCTGAAAAATCATCTGAAAAGACTAAAAAAGAAGAAGAGGATGGAGTATAAGCAGCATACTCTTGAAGAATTGCAAACCATGTTTGAGAAAGAACAGAATCCTGGAGAATTAAACATGATCATGGGTGCAATCAGTGATGAACAAGTTATTTGATGATAATAAAGAGACGAATAATGTCCAATTAGAAGATGAAATATATCAGCAGATGAATCTAATTAAAGTAAAAGATCTTAATATGTTACCATTAGAAGAAGTTAGAAGAAAACTGGATAAAAAATATGATGAAATGGTTGTTGAAGACGAAATAAATGAGATTGGAGAAGAACTCGACTTAAGTGAAATATAGACCAATCTAGTTACTAATTTTATTCCTAAGCCTGAAGAATTTGGTGAACCTTTTAGAAGAAATACTCATTTCATGAGACAGAGGTACATTCCAGTAGGATGTACAACCAATTTTTCCCAAGGAAAACTACAACCTTTGAAGAAATTGGCCTTACTCCAACTAGTCAAATAAGATACATCTTAAACATAGATAGAGCTCGTAATAGAGGAAATATTTGAACATTGAAAAAGAGGCATGAATAGTATCTTAAACTTAAACACTACGTGGACTGCTGTAAATTTTTTGAACTACATCAAATATAGTTTATCTGGCACTGTAGCTAACTGACATGAATTTTTAAATGAAGACGGTAAAAATACACTAAGAATTATGGAAACACCAATTGCTACGTTCAGAAGTTTATGTGAGGAAATCGAAACCGAGTTTATTGGAGCTAAACTTGATTCTGAAGAAAAAGCAAAAAAATGGCAGAGAATGATTAATAACATAGAATCATCGGGTATGAGATGTCTGAAAAACTATTTTGCTGAATTTAGTCAATATTATTACAAAATTGGGCATAATGAAACAAATCTTGGTATGTTCTATGACAAATTGCCATATCCAATAAATTCTATAATTAATGAAAAGTACATTGCATGACTTGAAGGAACATATGTCATTGATACCCTTGGTTTAAGAATATCTCATTTAAGACAACGGGTCATTGATTAATGTCTTGATATCCAAAACCAAAAGAAAATTAATAAGTAATTCCTAACTCGCTGAGATTTGCCTCACTAATGGGGAAAAGAACCTGAAAGGAGAAGAAAAAGAAAATTTTATAAGAAAAAGAGCTTGAATAAGAAAAGGGAAGAGAAATATAGAAGAAAATATTATAACAAACCAAGTCCTAAAAAATGAAGTTTTTTTAGGAAAGCAGCTTATTGTCCTATAGAGAAAAAAACTGCAAATGCTGAGCATGCGGAGAAGCATGATATTATGCTAATGAGTGGAAAAATAGAAAGAATAACAAGCTTATTGAAACTTTGGGTAGCCTAGATTAGGTTGAGCTTAGTGAGAATGAGGCATTACACCTAACCTTAAATAACAACAAAGGAATTGTTGAAATTATATTGGATAATAAATATTAAGAAAGTGATTATGAAGAAACAAGTCATATGATGGAAAGTAGGTCGATTAATCTTGGTGATCTCTAAGGAGAAGATTTTGTTGTAGACAATGATAATGAAGAAGTCAAAAGAGATTGGGTTATTCTCATAATCTAGAAAGACATGATCTATAAAAAAATCCATCTTTTAATTAAAAAATAAATATGTGTGTGAAATGATGGAATGAGATCTAGAAATCAAAGACTATGAGCTTGATGTGGGAGAAGTTAACCTCATTAATTAGGAAAACATCCTTAAGCATAACAAGGATAGAAAATATAGGTATATCCATGTTGGAAGTGGCCAAGTCCAAATCACTCCATTACAGTATTATGGCAAAGCTATTGATCTTCATGCCTTCCTATGTGAATTTAATAATCAAATTATCACATGAATTAAGACTAATTTATGTAATGGGTTAGCGGGATTCAATTGCCAACCAGGATATTATGTGAGCCTAAAGGATCAATTTGCTAAAAACTTCTTATCCCTTAAGATAAAATTAGTTGGCATGGACATGAAAAGAGGAGGATATCTATTAAGGATATTTTAGAAAATTATCTACAAATTAGATAATACTATAGATCTAAAAACTAAGGTAACAATGATGGAGGCAGAAAAATTTGAAAGTCCTACCCTTATGCAAAAGATCCAGCGGATTAAATCTAATTCACAGGAGATAAAGATTGATTGCTCACGGATATTGAGCTTTGCTAACCCTACAAAGATCAATAGAAAAAATGTGACAAAAATTGATGAGAATGGTAAAATAACCGTTAAACTCCAATATTAAGAAACATGAGTGCAAGATCAGAATGGCGAGAAGGATCTTCATTAGCTAAAGAAGAGCTTAAAGAAGATGACACAACTAGTATGACGAGTGAAATGAGTAGAATAAGTTTTGAACCCGCAAGACACAGTGTAGATCGAAGTATGAGTCTAGATAGAAAGGTTATTGGGTACAAAATAGGAACTATTAGTGAACCAATCTATGAAGTTGAGTTAGTCAAAAACCTGACCACGAAGATATGCTATGAAGCTACCAACACAAATCCTAATAGTATCTATATCCCAGTAAAAGTATGTTTAGAGGGATGCAATAAATATGAATCGTGTGCCTACATAGATAGTGGTTGTCCTATATGCCTTAATTATTTCCTGAATTTATGTGGAAAAAATCTAAGAATCCTTTACAATAAGGATAGCTGATAATAGCATTATGAGCCACAACAAAGCCATTGAAAGGTTATCCATATAATTAGGAGGAGTCCAATGCACAATACCGGTTCTATGGACTATTGATCAACCCTCTCATGATATGATTATTGAAAATAATTTTCAGAGACCATATTCTCCATGCACACAGACCACAAGTCAAATAATATTTACAATCAGTGGTCACTCAGTTCCTATTGAAAAATTAAGGCTTACACTCATAAAAAAATTGAGTTGACATGCAGCCAGCGTGGTGACAATATAATGCTTGCACAATGTGAGATGGCCTTGATAATCTCACTACTTAAGCTATCTATTAATGAGCAGATTGCTGAACAACAAGAGCAATTGTGTAACAAACTCTAATATAATAATCTACTAAAATTTGGGATAAAGATAAGACATTTGGAAAAGTTACTCTGTTAAATCCCAATACTATTATTTGAGTTAAACAAATGGTGTATACGTACCAGGATATCCAGAAATTTGATAAGCAAATTAACGAATTTCTAGATAAAGGATTAATCAGCAATAGTAGAAGTCATCATACAAGTCCTGCTTTCCTGGTAAGAAATCATACTGAAGAAAAAAGAGGAAAAGCAAGAATTGTAATCAATTACAAAAAGCTTAATGATAATACTGTTTTTGATGGTTATTACATTACTAACAAAACAGTCGTTTTCAATAGAATTCAAGGAGCCTCTTAGTTCTAGAAAATGGATTGCAAAAGTGGATATTGGTAGATAAAAATGGATGAGGAAAGTATTTCTTTAACGGCATTTAGGGCCCCACAAGGACATTATGAAGGGATAGTAATACCATTTGGTCTTAAAAATGCACCTTAAATACTCCAAAGAAGAATGGATAACGTCTTCAAAGATCTTAATCATTGTTATTTTGTATCAATGGATGATATCCTTATCTTTTCCAAAACCATAGAATGGCCAAAGGTGATGTCTTAGTTATGACCCAAAGATGCATTGGTCATGGTATTATACTTGGTAAGAAGTAAGATTAAGTGCATTTATGTTGAACAAGAAATTGAGTTCTTACATCCAGAGATAATAGCTGGACAAATAATCTTACGAAAGCATATTCTTGAAACAATGGAAAAGTTTCATTAAAAGATTGAAGATAGGAAGCAGTTAGAAAGGTTTCTCAAATGCCTTACCTATGCTTCAGATTTCATTAAAGATTTAGCTAAACTAAGAAAGCCATTGCAACATAAGCTCAAGAAACAAGTAAGTTGGACGTGGACCCCTAGTAATTCAAAGATTGTTCAAAACATCAAAAATATGTGTAAAAATTTCCATGTTCTTAATTTGCCTAATGATGGAGATGATTGAATTCTTGAGATAGATGCTAGCAATGAGCATTGGAGTGTGGTACCTAAAATCCAAGAAGAGAAAAACGCTGCAAATATTACAGTGGAAGTTTGAATAAGGTAGAATGCAACTATTCCACGATGGAAAAAGAAATCCTTGCAGTCATAAGAGGAATTGAAAAATTCTTAATCTTTTTAGACCTAAAATCATTTCTTATTCGAACTGATTCCACAGAAATACCTGGTTTTGTGAAAAATAATTTATCAAATATACAAGCACAAGGGAGACTCCTGCGTTAGCAACTATGGCTTACCCAATCTTCCTTCTTTATTGAACTTATACAGGGGTTGAAGAACTGTGTGGCAATAGTTTAACTCGAGAATTCGCCAATGGTGATCATCAGAGCATAACTCCTGCTGAAAAAGGAGGAAATTACATATGAACTACATAAGATGTCCTCATGATATCCAAGAAAAAATAAGTTCTCATATTCAAGAAAAATGATTCAACGAGTGGTACGTAGCCAACACCGACTACTATCATAATTATTCCTATGATATTTGGGAATCATGGAGTACTACAATCTACTTTCCCAATAAGTCTGGAGTTGGTGATGTTAGTTTCTCGGCAAATTCAATCTCTCTAAATGACCTCGTCATTAAAGCCTGGGAATAAGGGATAGTAGTCTACTTTATGGAATTCCCAGATCCAAAGTTTTCATTTTTCTCAAGACTAACCAAATTTCAACAATGCATGTGCAAAAGGATCCATTAGATTCTTACATCTCCTGATGGTCCAACAAAAATTCCCTAATAATAGATGCCTATATGTGGGGGTACATTGTGCACTAATCGAGTATGAAACTGGAAAAGCCAAACAAGCCCATTATCTTATCCAGATAGTTGATTTTGACGTCCCCAATGATCGATGACAAGAATGGAATCCAGAATGACAACAATTAGTTACTGATCTTACTTTAGCAAGAGCCATTGATTTTTACATTTATCATGAAAGTTAGGGATTAATTTAGCGATGAAAAACGCGAATGCATTGCAGAAACAGTACTTTCGCCTATCATAATGAGTTTAACGAATATATGAAGTTAGAGGGAGCAACTTTAATAGATGTCTTTGATTATCTCTTTGATGTTGAAGTTGGAAAATTCTAATCAGAGAAAGGAAAGAAATATCTTCTAGAATTATTTGAGAAATGGGAACCAGAGCATCTTCAATTTGATGAAGATTTTGATGATTATCCGGATAATGATGGTCTAAAAGATATTATTAGAGATGAAGGCATGCAGAATCTCAATAATGATGACTAGTGTTGTCATCATTAAAAGGATCTGAAAAGTGGTGGCTCCATTATTGTACTGTTTTGACAAGTGTCAAGTCTGTAAAATAATTCAGTCTACTGTAGCCATATGAATGTAACTATAGCCATGTGTAAAATCAGTGTGTACTGTAGCCGTTAGGGCATCCTATGTACCCCCATTTCCTCTATAAAAGGAGAGGCCAAGAGCAGATAATGGATAAGGTCATTTGAGTATACTTGAGTAAAAGAAAAGTCAGGGTTCTCTATTTCTCTATGAGCAATAATCTCTGATGATCTTAGTAGTTTAAGTCCATCTGTCAAGCTTTCAATAAAAGATGTTTCTTAGTAGTGAACATTATTTAATTGAACCTTATGTCTTAAATATTATAATTTCTTAGTTAAAGTCTCACTATCCTTTAAAATATATAAAACTTGATTAGTGACTACGGTCTGAGGTAGAAAACAAAACAGATCAGTATTGTGCTTGATCTAAGGAAGGTGTGGTTGAGATTAACAATCTCTATAAACTGGAAGCTAGTGGAACGCCAGGGTTCAGCACCGACTAAGTTCTGGTAACAGTCAAAGCTCTCTAATTGAGTTTTAATTATTTAATAAGCAAGGTGGGCCTATAACCACAGAAAATTATAATATTTGAAATATAAATAGTAGATTTTGATAACTAGTTCAAGTAAAGTCATTATAAGAAGTTTAATTGTTGAAAACAAGCATATTTCGTATTCAGACCCTAAAAATAGATTATTTGCATAGTTCATCCAATTCAAGGGTCTTTCTGTAATTTCTAAAAGTTCAAGGGCTAAACTATTAAGAAAAAGGACCTCATAATAGGTTATCTGAAAATGTAAGGTACCCAAGAATTAGTTTTAGAAAGGCAAGGGCAATAAAATAGTTGCCATCGAACTTAGGTACCTAAGTGTCAGTAATTCTGTCACTATGTTTAATGGTTGAGATTTACTTAAACAAAATCAACTGTTCACATTGATTAATTATTGTAGTTTAAAAAACTTTCAATTATGGTAGAGGCTTGCGTGAAATTTTGACTTGACATTGAAAATTGAGATTATGGGCATATTGAGCTCTATGTCCAATGTGCTCCCACGAGATTATGATCATATCGAGTCTTATGTTTGATACGCTCTCATCCTATTATATATTGACGTTCTTAAATTATATGAAAAAAAATTCAAAGAATTTTGATTAAGTAAAATGTTAGTTTGAAAATTTATGTGCATTAAATTTCTTGGTGCATATTTTTTGATAGTGTATAGAAGACAAAATTGTAATTTTATATTTTTTCGTGGTCATTATATATAAAATGTCAGACTCCCTAGCTGGGGATAGCACCTTACCCTTACATTCGGCCTTGGTCGTGCTATGGATCTTAAGCATGTGCTCAACAATATTTAAGAGGACGAGAATCAAAGTATCAAGGACCACTGACGTGGCATCAAACAAATGCAAATTCTCTTGCACCAATTTGCTCCCTTGTTTTACATCTTGATCTAGTTTAACTTATTCACATTAGGCTCGATGAGGATTACTTGGCTACCACTCTTTCATATGGTGCCAAAGTCCTCACTTCTGATGATTTGAGAGCAAAGCCAATACAATATTAACAACGAATCAAATTTCAAATAGCCAAATGGACATTCAATTTCCACTATTAAGCCCTTGCAGTCATTGCTATTCTAGCTAACAACATCAGTTCTCCGACTTATCACGAAAACAGTAACGATATGGGCTAGAATAATTATAGAAGAAAACATGCCAAAATCAGTACAATAATCACAAGGGAGGTAGAAATCAAGGGGTGGCAATCATACTAAAAACAATAACTCCATGCCGAATCAAGCTTCAAATTAGAAAATGCCTGCAGGAATTGCACATGGTAGTAATCTTTTCATGTTCTAGTATCGAATGTGCAGATACTTCTAGCGCTAATTCTTTCCCTGCAGGCAATAATTCATCTGAAAGAGTCTTAGGTTCATTCCCAAATGTTATATTAAATCTATTTTGCCAAGGACAAAGTGTTTTATTTTGCATTATAGAGGACATAACTGTAACTTTGTATTTTTCTTCGATTATTATATATAAAGTGACAGGCTCTACAATTGGGATTAGCGCCTTACCATGACATTCACATTTTTCACTATGTAAGGTATTTAAGAATTTTTTTAAAATTTTAATTCAAAGTTTAAACTGATCATTTAAAGCTTTTAATGGCTTCTAATTCATGTTGGTAAAATCTCTAGGGCCACTGGGCCAAAGTCTAATGAAATCCTAAAAAAGATTTAAACTAGATCAACTAGGTCACCAATATGAAGCATTGGGCCATAGCATGAGCAATGAGCTTAACATTAACCTAGTTCAAAATGTCATGGCCACTAACTAACCATACACGATTTGTAAAAGCGGTAAGACATCTAACATAGGCCTTCTAAACATATTTGAAAACAATGAAGATCTTTGAAGCTGACTAAAATTAGTTATAAATTCTATATCTAAAAAAGATATAAAATCCTAATTAAACTTCTCAAAGGAAACTGCCTAAATAACCCTGTGTAAATAAACCATGGCAAATTTAAGAGGTAAAAGTAATGTAGATTTTTAGTTCTATAATTTTGCCATTGAATTTCCCTAACCTGAGCGTCAAAGGCTCTTGAAGAAGAAAAAACCTTATTTGCGGGAAGTCCTTAAGCAGTGATGCAAGTTTCTTGAGGTCTAAGAGAAACCTAAATTCAATCCTGAGCTGAAACATTTGGCGTCATCTATAGGGCCTTGAATTAAACAAGATGCCAGATAAGGACAACATAAAGGGAATGGAAAACAAAGGATCTAAGGATCAAGATCCTCGAAACAAACCCTCAAGAAATAATGATCATAATGTTGAAGATGCTTCAAACCAGAAAGGTGTCATTCCTCCTGGAGGACATATGTCTCCCAGGCATGCTCATGTCTTAGATCAAAGAGACAATGTCTATAGGCTGACAAATGAAGTGATGGTAATAAAAGTCAATGAGGCTATAACCATTCTGATGAAAAAGTTAGAAGCTCACTTGGCTACCCAAAGTAAGCCAGAGAATACTATCTGTAAGAGAATGTTCGTCAAACACAGAATAGGAGACACACAATACATTCCAAGGGGATGATCAACCTACCTACTAATGTTTGGATCCTATGGGAAAGACCAGGCAAGTGATTGTGGATTACATAATATGCCCTCTATTTAAAATATGATAGTGGGAATGCCACTCTTAAACTCTCTAAATGAAACACTGTCCACGTACAATAGTGAGATACAATATCTGTTAGATAATGGTTTTATAGGTAGGGTAGTGCCACATCAAAATAGTGTAAGATAGTACTACTTAGCAACTTTGAAGGCTTCCATCCCACACATAGAGTATAAGATAGGGGAGGCATCATAGAAAAATTAAAGACACACAATAGAGTCGCCAGAGATAAACAAGGTGATAGTACCGGAAGTTGATAATAAGGACATCAAGACTCTTAGAATTGATCCAAACCAATTGTAAGAGCCACCTTTAGTATAAGATAAGTTTAAGAATGTGCAGATAGGAGCTGAGATGAATCCAGCTTTTCAAGAGACACTATTATATCCCTACTAAGACAATATAAAGATTTGTTTCTCTATGCAGCCCAAGTGATGCTAGAATTGATCCAAGGATAACGGTACACAAATTGGCCATTAATCCACAGGTAAAGCCTATGGAATAGAAAAGAAGAGACTTTGCTCCTAAAAAGAGCAAAATATTTGCAGAAGAAGTGTAAAGATTGTTGAATGTTATGTTCATCAAGAAGTGTTTTTATCCAAATTGGCTAGTAAATATGGTGATGGTCACGAAACTCAAGAGAAAGTGTGTAGGTCATGCGGCCAACTGAGAAGGAAGAGAAGGAGAGATGGATGCAAGCTAGGGAGGCTAGGACGCTGGAATCGGCAATGAACTAGGCTGCTACGGAACTGGAGGGAAAGAGGAGAGAGGAGAAGAGAAAGTGTCCGATGGGCCGCGGAGGGCCTGCTATTTGAGGTTGTGGGCAAAAGGGCCAAGCCTAGGCGGAGAAGGGAGAAAGGGGGAAGAGTGGGGCACTGGGCCTTTGGAGCTCTGGGTTGGGCCTCGACTGGTGCTCCGTCTGGGTAAGAAAGAGAGAAGGCAAATTGGGTCGCGGCTCAGCCCATTTTGGATTAGACTGGCCTTTTTTCTTATTTTATTATTTTTTTTTCTATTTCGTTGAGCCAGATTCTTGAGCATTGGACTGTAGTTGTGATGTCCTTATAAAATTATTCTAATTACTTGACTCCATTTCGAATTCAATGATTCTTTTTCACCTGAAAATCTTGTAAAATATTCATGATTTACTCATAAAATGAATTATCAACTCCCCCATACCAAAACTTTACTAGTCCTTGAGCAAAGAATAACAATAATGCATATATTCATTTAAACCATCAAGTAGAATAAGAATAAGTTCAAGGAAGAAAATCAAATGATCCAACTATGAATGCCCTCTCCAAATCACATAGACCAATTCACTACCAACCCACAACTCATTATCAAAGATTTCTAACTTCAACTAAGTCAATAGGCTAAGATTCAAGCAAATCAAACACGCAACGAAACCATGTAGTAAATCATAAGCATAAAATTTCACCCCACATAACAAAAATTGCAAGAATATCTTTAAAATCAAGTCCCCAGCGCCAAATCAATTCATTATTTTCTTTTTCTTAACTTTTTTTTTGAATTTTGAATTTTCCAAAAGTTACTTGATCCCATGTATTTTCTTGAGTAGATAAAGATATGAATAAAGATAACACTCAGAGAAACACTTAGTACATATTTAGGCAATTAAAGATATGAGTAAAGATAGAACCTGAACATTGTTATCGAAATCAGAACTTAATTAGTTCAATTTATTTTATTTGTTGATTGAAAAGTCAAAGGGAAACTTAATGCTAATCGAATACTCATTATGACGTTATAAATGGGGTTACATCTCAAAATCAAATCTACTACATAGTGACATTAGCACAGCAAAAACTTTGGACTTCAACTAGTCAAAGTTAGAAATAATCTCTAGTGAGCATAGGTCACATGAATCAAATCCATATAATAAGAGTAGAACATGCATAATTAGAACACTCAAACTCTTTCCAAATCAAATTCATCCACATATTTTCAAGTTTAAATTTTTCTCAAAATTTTCATTTTGCCTTGCCCCGACACCTAAATATTACATTGTCCTCAATGTAGAAAACAATAAGAAAGAGAGAAATAGAGAAAAGAGCAACACAACCTGACAGCACAAGGAAGTCATTTTCATATAAGCTCAACAAGTCAACTCCAAAGACACCTTCAAAACTATCACCAACCACAAAAGCCAAAAACCAAGTGAAACATCACATTTAAAAACACAAGTACACTAGAAAGAAAACAACAATAAAGACTCAAACTCACCTAAAAAGATTGGGTTACCTCCCAACAAGCTCTAAGTTTTATCTCTTCAATCAGACAAGGTCCCACCCACTAATCATAGTAGACGGGGTCTACTAGATTGATGGATTCAATCAAACCAGACTCAATATCATGAGTCACAATAGGTTTCAAATGTTGGCCATTAACCATGAGAACTCGACCATCTTGGAGATCCAAAATTTGGACCGTCCTGGAGGGAAACACTTTTTGGACAACAAAGGGACCATCCTATATAGATCTCAACTTGCCAAGAAACAACTTGAGCTTGGAGTTAAAAGCCAAACCTTCTAATTAGGTTTAAAATATTTACGAGAAATCATTTTATCTTGAAAAACTTTGGTTTTGGCTTTATAAATCTTAGCAGTCTGATAGGCTTTATCATGCAATTCTTTTAGTTCATTCAATTGAAGCTTAAGGTTAGAACTCGTTTGTTTCATATCAAAATTAAAAGCTTTAATAGCCCAAAAAGCACGGTTTCTAATTCAACTACAAAGTGACAAGCCTTACCAAAAAGAAGTCGACAAAGAGACATCCTAATGGGAATCTTAGAAGCATTACAATAGGCCCGAAGAGCATCATGTAATCTTAAGGACCAGTCTTTCCTATCAAGTCGAACCGTTTTCTCAAGTATAGACTTATCTCACGATTAGACACCTCAACTTGACCAGTTGTCTGAGGGTGATAGGGGGTAGCTACTTTGTGAGTCATAAAATACTTTCTAAGCAAAGTCTCAAAAGATCGATGACAAAAATGGCTACCTCTATCACTAGCAATAGCTCTAGAGGTACCATATTGACAAAATATATACTCTTTTACAAACTTGACCACAACCTTGTTATCATTGGTCCTAGTGGCATGAGCTTCCACCTACTTTGACACATAATCAACATCAACCAATATATAAACAAAGCCAAAAGATGGGGAAAGGGGCCATGAAATCAATACCCTACACATCAAATATCTCAACAATTAGAATGGGGGAACAGGGCATCATATCACGACGAGAGAGGGCACCCGTAGGTTGATAATGCTCACAAGCAAGGCAAAAGTCGATGAGCATCACGGAACAGAGTGGGCCAAAAGAACCCACTTTGTAGGACTTCAGCAGCTGTCCTACATCCTCCAAAGTAACCACCACAAGCATCAGAGTGACAAATGGTGAGAATAATATGAACTTCACTCTCAGGGACACATCTGCGTACCACGTCGTTAAGGCAAATGTTTAAAAAGAGAAGGATGTTCCCAATAGTAATGTCTTACCTGTAAGAAGAACCTATCTTTCTCTTGTTTGGACCAGTGAGGAGGAATCTTCCCAGTGGCAAGGCAGTTCAGAATGTTAGCAAAGCAAAGGAGAGAGGCATGTGACACATCAAACAGTTGGTCATCAGGAAAGTGGTCAGAAAATCCAACTAAGTCATCAATATACTTAATAAAGATTTGAGGCAAGTGGTCTGTAACAAAATTTTAGAACCTTTCCCATCTTTTATTTCAACATCAAACTCTCGGAGCAACAAAATCCATCTAATGAGTCTCGGTTTAGTGTCATTCTTCGCCAATAAGTGTTTTAATGCAGCATGATAAGTGAACACAATCACTTTCGAACACAAAAGGTATGGATGCAATTTATCAAGTGCAAATACTACATCTAGCAACTATTTTTCAATAGTAGAATAATTCTTTTGAGCATCAGTTAGAGTTTAGCATAGTATACAACATGAGGCATTCTATTCACCCTTTGACCCAAAACAGCCCTAATAGCAAGATCATATGCATCACACATAATCTCAAATGGCAAAGAAAAATCAAGGGGTTGCATAATAGGGGCTGACACCAATAAAGACAAAAGATTTTCAAAAGTTTTCACACAAGACTCATCAATCACAAAAGGTGCATCTTTGGTAAGGAGATTAGTAAGTGGGCAAGCCACTTTACTGAAATCCTTAATAAATCTCCTATAGAAACTAGCATGATCTAGGAAAGATTTGACTTCCTTCATAGAAAAAGGCATAGTAAAATTAGAAATCAAATCAACCTGGCTTTATCAACCTCAATCCCTTTTTGGGATACTTTATAACCTAACACAATCCCTTCTTGGACCACAAAATGACTCTTTTCCCAACTTAAGACTAGATTTACTTCTTCATATCTTTTTAGCACAGTGGATCAATTAGTAAGACACACATCAAAAGAAGAGCCAAAAACAGAGAAATCATCCATAACCGCCTTCGTGAAAGCAAATACGGCCATTAGGGATCTCTGAAATGTGGAAGATGCATTACACAACCCAAAAGGCATCCTCCGATAGGCAAAGGAACCTAATTGGCTTGTAAAGGTAGTATTCTCTTGGTCCTCAGGATTGACAGGTATTTGGTTGTAACCAAAATATCCATCCAAAAGGCAATAAAAACTTTTCCAGCTAATGTTTTCCAAAATTTGATTAATGAATGGGAGGGAAAAATGGTCTTTTCTAGTGACTGAATTCCGTTTTCTGTAATCAATGTACACCCTCCACCCCGTGATCTGTCTACTAGGAATCAATCGACCTTGATTATTCTTTATCACAGTTATGCTAGATTTCTTAAGGACCACTTGAACTGGACTGACCCATTGACTATCAGAAATAGGATAGATAATGCATGCATCTAAAAGCTTTACTACCTCTTTCTAGACAACTTCTTTCATGTGGGGATTCAGTCTATGTTGTATTTGCCTAACAAATTTAGCATCGTCCTTTAAATGAATTATGTGCATAGAAATTATAGGACTAATATCTTTTAAATCAACAACTGACCACCCACTAGCACCCTTATAATTAGATAAGACACAAATCAACTCTTCCTCTTGATCACAAGCTAAAAGAGAAGACATAATTACAAGTAGGGTATCTTTAGGGCCTAGAAACACATTCATGAGTGAATTAGGGAGAGGTTTCAACTCAAGTTTAGGTGGGGATACAACATAAAGTGGAATAAGAGAACTAGCCAACGAGGGAAGAGGTTCATAAGTGGACACCCAAGAGGAAGACTCAAGATGAAGAATGGGATTTAGATTAGAATCGATCTCATCTATTGTACTCCCTAAGTCAAACAATCTCAAATCCTCATGGAAAAGACAGGTTTCCAAGGGATCACCACTCAGAATAGAAGGCAAAGCTTGTTCAATGATTTCATCAATCACATCAACAAAGAAGCATTCAGATTCATCTTCAAACACAGGTTGAGCTGAAACTTTAAAAATGTTAAGCCCAAGCCTAATGTTCATGACCAGGACATCAATCACTCCTGACCTATAATTAATGGTGGCATTAGCTGTGGCTAGGAAGGGGCATCCTAAAACAAGAGGGATTTGCTTAGAAGCATGACCAGGGTCCATGTCTAACATAAAAAAATCAACAGGAAATAATCCTTTATCAATTTGTACCAAGATATCATCTATTTGCCGCATAGGGTTCCCAACTGACATTTCAGCAACCGAAAGGGTACAGTTGGAAGGTTTTAGTTCACCCAATCCCAACTCTAAGTAAACAGAATATGATATCAAATTAACACTAGAACCCAAATCCAAAAGTGCCCTTTCAATTTTGTGATTACCAATAAAACATGAGATGGTAGGAACACCGAGATCTTTGAACTTAGGTGGAGTGTCACATTTTAAAATTGAGCTCACTTGTTGACTTAGAAGAACCTTTTTAGACTTGTCATCTTTAGATTTTCTTTTAAAAGTAGACATGTCTTTAAGGAACTTAGCATAACCCGTTATCTATCTAATCGCTTCTAAGAGGGGAAGATTGACCTTAACTTGTTTAAAGGTCTCTAGGATGTCTTATCTTTGCTTATCTTTCTTGGAAGGGAATGGTGCGTCCAAAGCTTGAGGGTAAGGAAACCTTGGCTTATATGTTACAGTGGGTTCAGACATAACAGGAGAAGGAGATGGGTCATTCTCTTTTTCAATCTCAAGGTCACTCTCCATGGTCTTAAGTCTTTTATCTTTATCATGTTTCTTCTCACTCACCTTATTATATACTTCTTTACGACTCCTAAGAACCATTATAGCTTTCAGTTGTTCAAATTATCGGCCTTTAGGGTTCTATATGGGATGACTTGAAAGTTTTCCTTCTTCTTATTTACCTATAGCTATGGTTAGTTCCCCAAGTTGGGTTTCTAACTTAGCTATAGATTGTGAGTAAAAGTCCACAATATGTATTTTAGACTCAATTCCTTAGACCTTAAAATCAATATTTGCATAACAAAAGTCAAGGTACCAAGAGTAGAAATTACCTTGTCTATATCAGAGCTCCCAGATGGAGCTTGATAGGAAGAAGGAGGAGCATATCTTTGGTTTTGAATAATACCTCTATGAAAAATTCGAATGATTCCCCTAACCATGATTATAGGCATTAGAATAGGGATTGTTGGATGGAGGAAATCCTTGGGCCGCATTTACTTGTTCAGTCATACAATCTGACTTACCAATACAAGGACAATCAATAGAAGCATGCATGGGACTAGCACAAATCGAACACAAATCTTGCATAGAAGGGGCACTAGATGCTTTGTTCATGCACAACAATTGATCAAATTTCTTTACTGGAAAGGTCAATTGAATGTGAAACCTCATAAATCCCTCTTTTACTTCCTAATTGCCTAGGCAAATTAGAATGTGAGGAAATAGCATGCAAGTGTGAATTTTCACTCAAATGTTCAAACAATTCCTAAGCTTCTTTGGGAGTTTTGTACAAGAAACTACCACCACATGATGCATCGACCATTTGCCTATTGTGCTTATCTAAGCCAGAGTAAAAACTATGGACAAGTTGCCACATAAGGACCTCATGGGGAGGACAACTTCGCAACAACTCTTTAAACCTTTCCCAATTTTCATGCAATTGCTCATTTTTATTTGTGAGAAGGTGGTTATAGTAAGTCTTAAGGCCGTCAGTTTACCAATAGAGAAAAACCTTTTCAAGAATTCCTTTTGCATTGGATCCTAAGTGGTGATATTTGTCTTAGTGTCCAACCAAGCTTTAGCTTTATCTTTTAAAGAACAAGGGAAAATTCGTAAGCAAAAAGCATCATCAGAGATATTATTCAAAAACACAGTGGAACAAATCTCTAAGAATACATAAACATGCTTGAAAGGATTTTCAGATTCTAGCCCATAAAACGATGGGAGCATTTGCATAAGAGAATGTTTAATCTCAAATTCCCTTGTAATAGTGGGCATACATGTTCTTGTTGGTGAGTCATATGTGGCGACAGTGAAATACTCCTTAAGTTGCTTCGGTGGTGGGGTTTGCTCTTCAATCATCTTTTTTTTTTATCCCATTTCTTAAGTCTTACCTTACAAAGCGAGCGTTCAATTTCAAGATTATATGGTTTAAGATCTAAGCCTAAAGAACGTCTACCATGCATATACCCACAAACAACCATGAGAAAAGAATGAAATCACCACAATAATAACTACCAAGCAAAATAAGAAGAAAAAAGAAGAGAGAGCTAAGAAGAAAATAAAAAATAAATAAAAGAAAGATCCAATGGGAGGGGGAAAAATGAAACAAATAAAATAAAACAAAATGAAAAATAAGTTAGAATAAAAAGAGAATAAAGGAAATAAAAGGGAGGGAGATTGTTAGATTAGATACAATAAATAAAATAACATAAATAAAAGAGTTAGATTAGATAAGATTAGGATAGAAGAGATAGGGAAAATCGTTAGATTAGAAGGGATAGGGAAGAACAAAAATAAAATGGTTAGATCATGAGGGATTGGGGAATGAAACAATAAAAATAAAAGGGAAGGGGGTGGAGAATAAATAAATAAAATTGTTAGATTAGCGAGGAAGAGTGGAAAAAAAAATAAAAGGAAGAGAAAATTCAAAAATCACTATTTGTTCCCCGACATTTACGCCAAAAACTTGGTGTAGATTTTATGTTTAGTTTTAAAACCCTTTTTATTTGCAAGTGCACAAGGTTAAATTGTAGACTAACGAGTATAGGGACGTCGATCCCACAAGAACCAATCGTGATTTTTAAATTTAGCCTATCCAATTATAAAGAATAGTTCAATTGAGAAGTTTGATTATCAATATGAATTAACGAACAAAAGAAGAGTAAATGAGTCGAGAAAGTGAGGGAAATCAAATAGAAGAAAGGTCTAGGATTTTGGATTTCACCATTGATGCAAAAATTGGTTTACTAATTCAAATGGGGATTCAATTTGTTTCTTGTTTAAACTAAGATATAAGCATTAATTAGGCCATAAATTTTAAAAAATGATTATAATTATCAAATGAGATTTATTTAGTGGTTTAGCATGAATCATTCTTTTTAGACATAACTGATCTAATTTCTGGTATAAATTATTTAATTTTAAGAATTATAATATTAAGTCCAATTATATAATCACCATATTAGCCTACAAGGTCTAATACTCATTTGAGATACCAAATCAAACTATTGTAATCAACATGATTAATCAATAGCATTAAGATGCGTAAATAAGATAAGATCAAGTATAAACTCAAAATTATGCAATGAAAGAGACAAGAATAACCCCATAAAAATTTAACAAAACCAATATTATTATCAAGGATCCATTCTAATCCTAGAAGAGTATTCTAGCCGGCCATAATTAGCAAAAACACCATTGAAATTGGTATATTTCACTTCCTATGCCCAAGCATTTGTACTCAATTACACAAAATGATGAAATTAAATGTAAACTCTCAAAGGTGACTCACAAATGAGATGAGAAGAGCAAAATAGCTAATTTCAAGCTAATTTTCCTCTAAACCCCTCAACTCACATGATTTTGTCTTACCAAATACTCTCTAAAAAAATGGAAGATGGAAGATGAGAATGAGAAGATGCCTGCGTGAGTGAGTCGATGGATGAATAAGTGGTGGATGCTTCAACCCATGGTCCCTTTTTATAGTGGAAAATCAAATTTTCTTTTATGCCCAAAAATTAATGACAATTAATTTCAATTAATATTTTGGCTATTATGATGTATAAGAAAAGGCTAGTCTTAAGCTAAAAATTAATTTTTGATTAATTGTATTTGACTAGGTTAATAATTAGTCATGTGGGAAATAAGGATTCAGTAGAACTGTGCCGCAGGGATAAGCCCAGACGGAGCTGGTAGAGGCAGGGGAGAGAAAAAGCTTGAGTGTTGGCTGACTTGGGCCAAGGGACAAACCCAACCTAGAAGGAAGAGACAAAGAGGTGGATGTAGGCTGGGGACGATAGGACGCTAGAACGGGCCACGAACTGGGCTGCTACAGAATTGGAGGGAAATAGGAGAGAAGAGAAGAGAAGAGTGTCTGATAGGCCGCGGAGGGCCTACTGTTTGAGGTTGTGGGCGAAAGGGCCAATCCCAGGCAAAGCAAGGAGAAAGGGGGAAGAGTGGGGCACTGGGCCTTTGGAGCTCTGGGTTAGGCCTCAACTGGTGCTCCGTCTAGGTAGGAGAGAGAGGAAGCAGATTAGGCCACGGGTCAGCCCATTTTGGGCTGGGTTGGCCTTTTTCTTCAATTTTTTTTTTTGCTATTTTGTTGGGCCAGACTCCTGAGAATTGGACTGTAGTTGTGATCTCCTAATGAAATTGTTCCAATTACTCGACTCCATTCCGAATTCAATGATTCTTTTTCACTTGAAAATCACGTAAAATATGCATTATTTACTCATAAAAATATATGTCAAAGACTTAAAAGTAGGTAAAATGAAGTGTAAAAGTTCATATAAAATATGAATTATCAGTTATACATAACTTAATAAGGTCTATTCAAAATATTATTGCCCTCTCCCTAGAATTAATCAATTAGTTAATTCAACCAGTGGTTGTGGATATCTTACCGTTATAGTTGCCTACTTAGGTTTCTATCAAATTCCAATGTGGGAGCAAGATCAAGATCACACAATGCTTGTTACTCATCAAGCCCTATATTAGTACAAGGTGATGTCATTTGGACTAACGAATGTCAATGCGACACACTAAAGGCCAACCAATAAGCTTTTCCAAATCAATTTGGAACAAATATGGAGATGTAAGTACATGGAATAATAGTCAAGTCTAAGACTTCATAGCAACAAATCTTGGATGTGAAAGTGACTTTTGACACTATGAGAAAATAGTGAAAGAACCTAAATCCCAATAAATTATTCCTTCGAAGTATCAATTGGCAAATTTTTGTGATTAATGAGAGAGGAATAAAAGTAAATCCCAAAAAGGTGAAAGCTATATTAGTCATGCAAAGCCTAGGACAGTAAGGGAAGTTCAAAAGCTAATAAGATGCATGGCAACCTAAGGAACATTTGTATTCAATTCTACACATACGTGTCTCCCATTCTTCAAATGCCTGTGGTCAATCAAGGACTTCAAATGGATTGAAGAGACAGAAGAATCCTTTAAGCAACTAAGGCGATATTTGTCTAAAATAACATCATTATCCAGCCTTAGCCCTGAGAAGGACCTGATGATGAAATTGTCAATATCAGAAGTGGCTGTGAATGCAATGTCGGTAAGAGAACAGAATAAGAAGAAGATTCATGTCTACTTTGTTAGTCATGTCTTAATAGGCTCGTAGCTTAACTATCTGATAAGAAGCCATTTTTGGTGTTGGTCACCGCAGTTAGAAAGTTGAGACCCTATTTTGAGGGCACAATAACAAAATTATGACTATTCAGGGAGGATTTTGCTATGGTGATGGAGTAACTAGGTTTGACATAAGACACAGGCCTATAATAATAATCAATACTCATGCCTATATGATGTTCTGGCTAAATGTTGGCTGAAGGATAAAGGCCAAGAGCTAGAAGAAAGCATTGGACTAACTTAGATCTTCATCACAAAATAGATCAATCGCCGACCTAATCCTAGTCTCTCTATAAGGAAGAAATATGAGTGTTCCCTAAGGTTTTCATTCTCATATCAACAATAAAGCAGAGTATTAAGCAATCATAGAAAGTTTAAAATTTTCCATGAGCTTGGAGGCAAAGAATGTAAGAGAGTCTTCACCTATTCACGGCTTGCAGGTAGTTAAATCAAAGAGGGTTTAAAGATAATGGGAAGTAAATAGTTAAATACCTAGCTAAGATCCAACAGTTAATCAAATATTTCTCTCAGTTTCAAATAATTTATATTGCAAGTTTAGAAAACCATAAGGCAGATGCATCAAGCCAACATGTTTGTTTAGACCAAACTAATTACCCAAGACTGTTCTCAGGGAGATTATCAAAGACAGAAGTATAAACTATAAGGATGTCTATATGATAGATCTAGACAACTCCTGAATGGCACCCACTATAAATTATTTTGAGACAAAAAAAACTACTAGATGATATAAAAAAGGCTAAAAAAACTTAGAAAGAACACATGATTTTTTTTTCCTATTTCAAGGGAAATTGTATTAGAGACAATATATAGGACTCCTATTAATATGTGTGATTAAGGAAAAACAATATTATATCCTTCTAAAAATTCATGAAGGAGATTGTAGATCACATGTAAGGGGCAGGATTCAAGCAGGGAAGGTGCTGAGAGCAAGTTTCTATTAGTCGAATTTGCTAAGAGGTACACTAGCGTGTCAAAAAATGTAACAAATGCCAATTGTACTCCCCTAATTACATGCACCAACCACTAATCCACCTACTGTAACATAGCCAATACCCTTTACAAGATGGAGGATGGACATTCTTGGTCATTTCCCACGAGCATCTAGATAGAGGAATTTCTTATTTCTGGTAGTGAGTAGAAGTTGAGGTAGTGGCAATAATCACAAAATAGAAGGCAATAGTCTTTTTGTGGAAATATGTGATCACAAGATATGGACATTCTAGGTCTATAATAGTTGAAAATGGACGACAATCATTGGTAAAAAAATGAAGGGATATTGCAAGGGGTTAGGAATTACCATTCAAAACACTTCAATTGTAAGACCTCAAGCTAATAAACTAGTGTAAGTAACTGATAAACAAACAATCTAGGCTTTAAGAAAGTTGGATGAGCCAAAGGAGTCTAGGTAGACGAGCTACCAGGCATCCTCCTACCTTTGAGGACAACTGTCAAGACTTTTAATAGTCAAACACCCTTTATGCCAACATATGGTGCAAAAGCCCTTATAAATGTAGAAGTTGGTGAAGCAAATCTGAAGGTACAATGGTATGAGTCATTGCAAAATGAAAGGGCACACATTGAAGCCCTAGATTTATTATCAGAAATAAGGGAAAAGGTTGCAATAAAAATAAATGACGACTCCCCTCAATGCGACGTGATTATATGCTTTGGACAATATTACATGTTTTGATTACAAGGATCATTTGTCATAGATATATCACTTGATCCTGCTTATATAATTAGTTAAACCCCTCTTTTGTTCCTAAATGATAGCAAGTGGCTAACATGACAAACTCGTCAGGCAACTGACTGTCTAAATCCTCAATGCTAGCGTTTAGCTACCTTGAGCCCTAATAATCAAGGTCATTAACAAACATGACAAAAATGGACCCTAGTTAGAATCATAAAGTTCCACAAAATGAATTGAAGTTAGAAGAAATTTTATGACATTATGATCAATTGTAGTAATTTGAAATTTGTGTATCTGTTCATTAAAGATAAAATCATATGATTATATACAATTCCATGTTTAGAACTCATGGCCGAAACAACTATACTTATCTGGTTATCGTTCTATAAATTTTTAGCTATGTATTTTTACCCTTAAAAGAAGTGAATTACCACACTTGCTTAAAATAAGTTAATTGAGTTACTTACAATTTAATGGGATTTTAGACGATAATATACTATTCTCTATGGGTATTGAACAATGATACTCGCAACTTTGAACTTGGACATTCATGAAATATACTATTAACCTATTTATTATTTATATACCAAGGCCGACCTTAATTTTTTTTTTCAATGTAATGCAATAATTTGGCAATGGTATGCAATTGCATATATTTAAAAGGCTAAAATTTTTAAATGTATACAATTACATGTGTTGAATATGCACTTACATCGCTGACTAAAGGCACCTTCAAAATCACTCTTGTTATATAACCAGTAAATAGTTCATAGTATGGTGCATGAATGGCCATGTTCAAAGTTGAGAGTACTATTGTAAAATACCCCCAAAGTATAATATATTATCATTTAAAATTTTCTAATTTGATTTCCTAATAATCTTCTTAATTATTTATTGTTATCTCTAAGAAGTAAGATTGACTTTGTGGTTTTCACAATATAATAGTTGGTTATACACTGGATACAAAGAAAGTGGATTCAAGAGTATTACAAATTAGGGAATGGTCAAATGCGCTCTATGCCTTAGATATAGCTAGATTCAACCTTGCTAGAAATAGAATATGTCCATATCATGGTCTAAAAAGAAGCTCATCTGCCTTATCAAATGAAGGATACAATGTCTAGCACATTAAACGAAGTCTGAGAAAGCTCCTTTTTATGCGACAAGAAGCCACAAGGATAGTGAGTAGCTGTCGACATAACGAATGTCAGTAAACGCCCTTAAATCGGGTTGTAGCCGTTAGAGGGAAGCATTTAAAAGAATATTCTAAAGTATCCAGTAGCCACTTTGTTCAACATCCTCCAATAGTATGATTCTCATTGCCTATAGAGATGTTGATAAAGAAGAGTACACAACACATGAACTCAAAGAGCTTAACTTTCTTACTAAGTGTTATTGTACATTTGAGTGAACAATTCAAAATCTTTATAATCTGTGTAAACAGTAAACACATTTGAGATTCCTTGTGAGGTAAGAGGGTTGGGAGAATCTTGTTTGTAAGCAACAGGGTTGATTAGGAGAGTCGACTAGGAGACTCATCATTCCTAATTACAAACTTATGAAAAATCAATTCAAGAGGTTCTTGAAGTGTGTGTTGTTGTCAAGATCCTTGGGTGGATGCTTGATTGTGTAAATTTTAGAGAAAATTAATGCAAGATGCTTGTATCCCAAAGAAGGGTCTTTAGGCGAGGACGTAGGTAGTGGAGGGGTGAGCCTCATTAACAAACATCATGTGCTTTACATTTGGTTTTGCTTTTACTCTACTTAGCTTCTCCCTTGATCTATTTGTTCAATGTCTTTTAGTTTTCTATATTCTGTTATAATATGTGTTTTGAATTTTTACTTGTAAATTTTTAGTTTCACAGTTTCATCCCATCTAAGGTGACTTAGCTGACTTAAGACTAACAATTGGTAACAAATTTAGTCTCGTCTCTTATGACTTATCCATCAAGTGAGTATAGATCAACGTCTTCCTTAAGAATAGCTCAGATCAATATGGATAGATCTGTATTTAGACTTTCTTTATTTTATGGATCTAACTTTGCTTATTAGAAATGAATGTTACAAATCTAGTTGATGGATCAAGATTATGAGCTATGGAATATCATGTCAAGGGCTCCCATCCAAATCAATCACATTGTTGGCACTGAAGTGCTTGAAAACTCATTAACCAGTATGCCAATGAAGAGCATTAGAGAATGCAGAAGAATTATACGGCTCTTAATGCTTTATACTATGCCTTAGATGTTACAGAGTTTAACAAAATTTTTGCTTGTGGAACAAATAAAGAGGTGCAGTATACCTTGGTAACCATCTATGAAGACATAAGGCAAGTCAAAGACCACAAAATAAGCATCTATGTATAATAATATGAGATTTTTAATATTCATCCCAATGAAAGTGCCAATGAGATGTACATTAGATTCATTGGCATCATCAATAACCTCAAGTCCCTTCGAAAAGTCTACTAAAAAAACAAAAAAGCTACTCATCGATTGGGGGGGGGGGACTCTACTCAAATAAAGAGATTAAGAGGAAGTTATTGAGAAGTCTCTCAAGGAACGAATGGGCAATTGAGGTCACTGTAATTGAAGAGGAATAAAAGTTGAAGACCTTGAGACTAGAGGATCTAGCATCAAAACTGCTAACCTATGATATCCACCTCTAAGAAGAGAAGGAAAAATCCTTATATAAAGGGGTAGCCTTGAAAGCTGCAATTAAGGATCTTGAGAGTAGAGATGATTCTAATTCTGAAGAATCTGAGGATGAGTTTGTTATGTTGACTAAAGGCTTCCACAAAATGTCAAAAGGAAGAATTTTAACTTTAAGAAACTTCGCAAAGGGTCATCCTCAAAAGAAAACACATGTATTAAACCCTCATCTCAAAGCCTTTATTCTTACGCCATTGTCAGCTTTGGTTGTGGTCACTCAGGACACGTGACGAAGGATTGCCCATCCCTAAAAAATGAAAGTTAAAAAGAAGACGTTTGGCAAAAAGGCTTTAGAGGTTGCATGGACTGGTAGTAACTTAGTGATAATGTGAGTAAAGAGGGTGAAGTTGCCAACTTTTGGATCATGGTAAATGACAAGGTAGAGGAGAAAGAGTTGAATTCTCTTCGTACTATAAGTCAGTGCTCAACAAAGCTAAGGGTACTTCAACCCAGTAGGCAAAATCTCTTTTCTTCAAAATGTCGACAGATGATTTGATTGAAATAATCTTCCATAATGTAAATATTGAAGAGAAGTATCTTTCTAAGATCAAGCCCCTTTACGAAACAATTGCTCTTTTGAAATGTGAAAAAGAAAGTTTACAAGATGAATGTGCTTATTATTACAAAAAAACAAATACAAATCCTTGAAGGATGACAACAAATAGTCTAGAACTTTGTCATGAATTTTATGAGAAGTGGACTAAATCTACAGAAGAGGCTAAAACTTTCAATGAAGATTTAATGAGGTGAAAAAATAAAGATAAGCATGTTTTATAACTCAATTCTAAGCTAGCTGACAAGATTCGTAAGGAAAAAGAGGAGATTATGGGGCAAAAAGCTCAAGTGTGAGGAATTTTAAAATCTCTTTTAAAACTCATTGGGGGACAAGAAAACTTAAATAGATTGTTGGATTTTAATGTAAGTCCTTTAATTAATGTGGCCCTGTATTTCAATGTGTGTCCTTTAACGGATAAGGTCTCGGGTATGATATTAATAACAAGAGGAAATCATTCCAAAATTTATTTGCTACCTCCTCATGAAGGTTAGATAGGTCAAGGCACCCTAGGAAAATTTCTCGAAATTCAAGAATGAATGAGGACATCAAAGTGACTCTAACCAAAGGTAGTGATGGAGAAACTTTATGCGTCTTAAGAATCACACTGGTAGCAGTCCCAGAATTGTTCAAGTTTGGATTCCTAAAGTACAAGACCCTTGAACTTGGGGATAGATTCTGCACCAAGATTTCATGTTAAGAGAAATAGAAAGGTTTAACGTACATTTTGTAGTTATGCTTCAAGTCTAACACTGATCTATGATACCTTATAGCAAATGCTCAACGCAGATGACTAGTGATGAAATAGTGTTTTTTGAACTTGAAGAATCTGAATAAGGCTAGGTGACCCTTGAGATAAAAAAGAATGGCATGGTAATTGAAATTAGCTGGTAAAAATCCTCTAACTCAATTGAGATTGTTATTTGGTTGATAGTCTTAAACTTATTTTGCATTTTCTTTTGTAACAAACGACACAAAATTACCTTTAGCTCTACTCAATGTGATGCCTTTAACCTTGAAATTGGCAGAATTAACCTTGATCATGTTGATTCCCAACATCTTACATTTTAAAGTAATTAATGATAATGCATGGTTGTGGCATAGAAGAATAGGTCATACTAGTATGCATATTCTTGACAAACTATCCAAGTATGATCTGGTGAGAGGACTTCTCTAAGCATAGATATGATAAAGATCAAGTTTCCAGTGTATTTGTAAAAGGAAAATAAGATAGAGCTTCATTTAGGCCCCTAAAAATTATTTCAACTTCAAAGCCCCTTGAATTTTTACACATGGACTTGTGCAGTCCAATTGGACTGAAAAGTTCACGGTGACAGTAAATAAGTTTGTGTAATAGTCAATGATTATTCCATGTTAACTTAAATGTTCTTCTTGAAAGATAAAATGGATACTTTTTAAAGTCTTTGCCATGTTTTGTAGACAAAATACTCAAGGACTTCCCATCTGGTCTATAAGAAAGGATCATGCAACTGAGTTCAAAGGAGAATTTATTAACTTCTATGATCAACTAGCAGTATCACTTAACTTCTTTACACCAAGGCAACCACAACAAAATGGGGTGGTTGAAAGGAAGAATAGAACCTTGGAAGATATGGCAAGAACAATGCCATGCGAGTATGATCTTTTAAGGCGCTTTTAGGCTGTTGTGAACATTGCTATCTATGTCCTCAACAAATGATCAGAACCATCTTAAAGAAAACTCTTTATGAATTACTTAGAGGCAAAACACTAAAGATCTCCTTTTGCAGAGAATTTGGTTGTAAATTCTTATCACGTGTCTCCATTTCTACACGAAAATTCACAATCTTGTTAAGGTGAATAATAGGTAGTTTTATACAAAGAATGGTGAAGGATTTTTTGTTAGATACTCTCAACAAACCAAAGTATATAGAGTGCATAAGAAAAGAACTAAAGTGATGGAAAAACAACATCCATCTGATATTTGATGAAAATAATGATTGAATTGTGAGCTCTATATCCTTCAAATATTTAGAGCTAAGTATATGAAGATGATGAAGAATATACAAGTAATTCTAATAAAGCCACTACTTAGAGCCTATCTTAGGTCATGTTAGATCAAACAAAAAAACAGAGCCAAGGTCCTTAAAATAGAGATCACTAACAATACAGATGCTAGACATAAAGCAAGGCAAGAAATTAGCACTAATATGAATCGCATAGAGCCAAGGAGAGATTATAGGTTCCTTGCACATTATCCTATGAACAACATCATTTATGTGTTTTCTCTGCATTTGTTTCTCTCATAAATCCCCAAAACTGTTCTAAAGCTCTTACATAACCTAATTGGACCTTTGCTATACAAGAAGAACCCAAGTAGTTTGAAAGAAACCAAGTTTTGTCCCTGACCACAGGACCAAGAAGCATCCAATTATTAGAACCAAATGTATAGTTAGAAACAACTTGGATATGTTTCAAAAATGTGATTAGGAACAAAGCTAGACTTGTGGCTAGGGGTCATAACTAAGAAGAAGGAATGAACTATGATAAGACATTTGCCCCAATTACTAGATTACAACCTATCAGAACGTTGGTTGGACTTGCAACTTTTATAGAAATCAAGTTATATCAAATGGATGTAAGGTGTGCATTTTTAAATGGTTAGTTACAAGGAGAAGTTTATGCTCAACAACTCAACTCAAACTATCCTTATCATGTTTTTAAATTACATAATGCCTAATATAGATTGAAATAAGATCCTAGGCCATGGTATGTGAGGCTTCGCAAATTCTCACTCAAAAATGATTTTAAAAGAGGAGAAATAGATAAGAATTTGTTCGTTAAAACAAAGAGAGGTCATTTTTCCAAATATAGGTTGATGATATATTATTCAGCACTATTGATGATTCTTTATACAAAGAATTTTCTAAGCTTATGAGCAATGAATTTAAGATTATAGTATGATGAGACAGCTGAATTTCTTCCTTGGAATACAAATCAAGCAATGCCAACCGAGGGAAGTACATCAAGAACTTTTGAAGAAATATATTCTTGATACTTTAAAGCATGTGTAACGCCCCCAAAATACGAATGTCATGATCACTGATAATTGCAGCGAAAGACTCAGTAAACGAAGGTGCTACCGCCGTCTTGATAAGGATAAGGCTCACTGAAACCATCTAATCTTGTAACTCGTGCTTACAATCACAAAATCTAGCAAACTGAAACACTTCAAGACCGAAGTTCATAAAAGTTTAACCATATCATGTACTAACTCACATTCCATACCACACAAGTACTTGACCCTAAGGTCGGTTCCAATATTCATGCTATGCTGAATCCACTGTGAGCATCTGATGACCTTCAAAAGGATTGCTAAAAGGAGGAATATGTGATACTTCATCACCTAAAATGGAAAACATGAAAACAATTCAAAACAAGAGCAAAAACTCAGTACATACATCCCTATATTTGTAAAATGACCATAGAAACACTGGTGATGGGTACCCGTCTTTGCAATTCATTTAGTTGGCAATAAAAATGAAAATGAAAGTAATATGAAATTGAATTGCTCATTATTATCTGGATGTGAACCCCTTGCACTGATATGATCTATACATAGGTGTACACCTGCCAATCTGATCAAGAGTTGGCCTGAAGCCGCGCGGATAAATGATGGACTGACGCCCTATAGATGATAACTAACGGGGTCACAAGTAAAATGGCAAATCATTGTATAAATTGATTCATTGATAAACTCATTAAGACTTGTAACTTGATAAACATGATCTGCTTTCTTAAGATACAGGCAATAGACGTACCTTGAGTCTTTAAAACAAAATGTTATCTAACTTGATACAAGTCAGCTGTTTCATAAATGTCATCTGACTTGAGACATATGTTCTGACTTGATAACACTTACGCATAACGAGGAACGATAATTAGGCATCAACTCTGTTTCATAAATGTCATTGAAAGTATGTGTAGTTAGTAAATGATCCTTACTTGCACAATTGAGTAAGTAAAAGTATGTGTAACAGAAATTGAGTAATTAAATGACATAACTCGTGTATTTCAATATAACTTCAAAACTAAATTGATGAAAGTAAAATAGTCCACAATGAGATAAACGGTATTACAGAGGAAAAAGGCCTTGATGGCGATAATTGAGAGAATGGTTACGGCCTTTTCTGAAATAAGTTGCTGATACAAGTTTAAGGCTCGCTGATGTATAGCTTGGTTCAAGATAACAATGAGTACACTAGATTGGCTTCATAAATACATTTGATACAATCTGAATTGAGTAAGTAATAGAGGTCTGAGGCCAAGAGAGGTATATCTTGGTTCAATGGCACAAACTGCAATAACTTGGTCTGATAAGTCACAACATCCCACCTCTCATATTTCATTCATAAATCCATTAGATAAAGAATTCCACCTCAAATGGGTCATTGAACTCATTAGAAGCTATTAAGGTCACCAAGCATGATATTTTTTTTGTAAAATCCATAACTAAATCAAAGCTCAAAGCAAGCTAAAAGCTCCATAAAAGTCCATGAATATTTATTTTCTCCTATAAATGACTTGGCCCAAAATACACAAAATGAGTGCATGATCAATCTCACTTAATCTTTTTTATTGCTCTTTATACAGTTACTCAAAATACTTCCAAAAATCATCAAACTCAAAAAACTCAGCCAAATTTCATGAGATCTTACAAGAAATTCCGAAATAATATGAAAATTATACCATAAAAGTTTCAGAATTTTCCTCCAAGTATACACTGCACAGAAATTATAATAACTACCAGATTTACATCTAAGCAGGTCAGTTCACTTCAAAAATTCATAACTTTCATTCTAGACCTCAAATGGATACATAAAACCTCAATATGAAAACACCAAGAAGTCCCCAAAAACTTTCATTTACAACTCAAAACATGATTCCCACAATAGGATTCCCAAAATGAGACTAAAACACAAGTGTATTAGTTTTGATCTCACACTGCGCAGTTTTGGTAAAACGACCATCACTTTTTTGACAGACATCGGATTAAGGCTATTCAAGAGGCATTGGAAAGATAACACACTGAAATATATACCCACCAAAAATCATAATTTTTGGTTGGACCATTCATTACCATTTTAATCCCAAAGTCAGCCCTAATTTTCTTAAATTTTAGCCCTTCACAGATTTAAATTCCTCTTTCTTTTTCACATAAAACTCACTTGAAATCATTGTAAATCACCACAATCAGATACAAAAGATCATTTAAGGCCTCATATATATATCCAAACTCTAAACAACTTCATTAATACATAATTACTAAATTCATATCCAAAACAGGGGAGATTTCTTCAAAATTCCATAACTCACTGATTACACGTCTAAAATTCATGAAATGTTGCCATAATATCCCGAATAACATATACAATCCATAGTAAAAATTTCAAAAATGTTGGACAATCCTGTGATTTTCAGAATTTTCGACAGTAGCATTTAAACAAATGCAAAATCATGAAAACCATGCTCTTGATCAAATACCCATAACTCCAAACATCTCCAAACTTAATAAAAATTACACAATAACTATCAATTTGATCATCCAAACATAACCCATAAAGAAAGCAACCATAAAACTCAAGATAAAACAAGTTAGGGTTTGGGATATACCTCACTTTAAGCTTGAATTAGTGAGATGAGGAGGCTGTTTTGAGTGATTTGAGGGGTTGGACTTGATAGCTAGCAGCAAGGGCAACTCGGGACAGTTGGGAGGTGGCTGGAAAAGTGGCCAGAACCACCAAAATGGGTGGCACACTGCTGCCCCTGTTCTGCTGTGAGGAGAGAGAAAAAATGGGGGGATGGGTTTGTGTATTTGGGCTGATTATTTGTGTTTATAAATTAGCTACATGTGGCTGAAAATTATCCACCCAAAAATTAGCTTTTTACTAATTAAAATTAGGTGCTAAAATAAGTAATTAGCGAAATAACAAAAGTTAGTAAGGTTTTGGACTTTTGTTTTGGGCCCAAAATGGTAAATTGGGGCTTGAAAAATTATTTGGAATGTTGAACAAAAACAAAAATAAAAAAATTTGTATTGCTCGGAATTAAATTTTTGCGAAGATAAGAAAATAATTAATCACTAATTTATACTCATCGAGGCCTAATATCGATTCACCCAATATTTAATCAATCAATGAAGCTTGAGTTGCAAAGTGGTACCCAAAATGAAATATCTCCCAATTGGGATGATTAAATATGATAAATGAAGGTGGAAATTTTAAATAACATGATGCAACTCATTAAATAAATAAATGGAGCGTAATTGAATTTAGTGAATATGATTTGGTTAAACAAATAACCATGAGTGATTAAGTCAATAAACATAATAAAGTCAATGAATAAACATGATTAATGAAATAAATAAAGATGATTTAAATAAATAAAGATGAATTAAATAAATAAATATGAGTTAGGGTTGGGTTATTACAGCATTCCCGCCTCAAAGAGTTTCGTCCTCGAAACTTATCACACTTGTCAACTATATGCAATGCTGCTTTAAAACACATGGGTTATTGGTTCCCGTTACTTCCCTCTGAAGGGTTATAATTTGCCAAATGAACACTGACTGAGGATGTACGCATTGTATAACTTCTTAATCCCATATTTCAGTAGTAGATCCGAATACTTTTCACACAATAGCCTCAAAGAACTCAATTACTTTGCTTCAAAAGTGATATTCTCTTCGAAAGAAAAGAACCTTGTTACTGCAAATGAGGTATTCTACACTGCTAACTCATAAAGCCCAAAGTAACGAGGACTCAATTATCTCTGATATCCAGTCTCCTAACACCCTTGACTAGATAAGCCCTTCAGAATACTTTATATCGCATCTGAGACATTGGTTATTTCTTTGTTTTGCTAGCACAACTGTTTTGTCGACTTTGTATCACCTCGACATGTGCTTGAATTTTCCATTTTTCCCTCTTACTGCTGGGAGTAGCTCTAACCTTATACTCAATGTGTCTTCTGGCTCATTCCAATATAATTAAACAGTGCTTGAGATTATGCCCTTCTCAAGATATCACCAGCTGATTTTTCTAACACATCACAAGATCTTCCCTCATCAGACTACTCAGGGATCTGCTCCCAGTTGATAACGGGCAAAAGAAAAAAGACCATGGTTAGGGATGAGAGCAATGAATTTCTTAGTCGAGCGAACTATTACATACAAAAGAAATGAACAATGAGACTAGAAAAGGCAAATAAAGATGAGATTATCATGGGGTGGTTAGAATAAAGATAACCATAAGTGTGTCATGAATTCTGAAATATAATGCCACAAGAATTGTGGTTATAAATATGGACCATAAAGGGTCCAATAAATAATCCACCAAGGAGAAAGATGTGATGGTTATATTCGGGTTTAACTGATGAATTGGAAACAAGATGACAAGCAATTGAGCTTCAACTAGATAACTTTATAGCCACAAGGAACAAGATAAGTGCAATAGATAGATGGGACAAGCAATGTACAATGGATAGATAAATAGATTGGATAAGCAAAGTGTAATAGATGGATAAATGGATTAGACGAGCAAGTGCCAATGGATTAGTAAATAGATTGAATCGATAAAATACAATAGATAGATCAATAGATTGAACAAGTGCTTTAGGAATCTATCACATTTCTTCACCTTCATTACTGAATACTCTCTCTCAACTTCATAACATCGTTCATTTACTTTACTATCATGACCATCGTGAGTAAACTGCATGTCTTGTATATGCAGGACATTTATATGTCTTACTTCTTTCATCACGAATCCTTGTCTTTTCATTCATTCAGCTTACATGTCTATCCTTCATAACCAATAAAGAAATATGTTTGCAAGAGTTCATGGTGTGGTTGCATATCTCTGCACTTTAGATTGCCCCTTGTCTTTTAAATTTACTGAGACCAGTAAGCAATTGAATGTGTTATGTATAGTATTGCTGGAAACATATTCATTGAGCATTGAATCCAGTTTGATTGGCATACCTTGTTATCATTATGGAGATGAACTAATTGTGTACTTATAGAAGATGACTGGTAAAGATCTTAAGGTTAGTTTGAGAAATGTGGAAAGACTAGGCGTGTATTTTCATGGACTGAGAGAAGAAAAATCCTATTTCATCCCTAATTCCATTGTGCAACAAAGTGAATTATCATGTCAGTAATGCATTGAATATTAGTGATTTGTCAACCACACTCGGTATATCCATATCCATATTTCCAGTTGGTGGAGATAGAGATGTTTCATCTGAGGACTATCAGGATTATTTCTCCCCAAGAAACATTGATTTTCAAATCAACCTAGTTCTAGGTGCTCAATCCATTTTCAAAACCCCTATCGTATGACCCCCAACAGAGTCCAAAGAATTAAGGACTCAGTGGATGAATTATAAGGGATTTGTTTGACCAAGTGTGTCCCCGTGGGGAAACCTCAGGTTCATACGAAGAAGAAAGACATAACCTTATGGTTGTGTACTATGCACAGAGAGTTGCACAAGATCACTATCAAAATAAGTGCCCTATACCTTGAATAAATGATTTATGGGATTAACTGTCAGCAGGAGATGTCTTGTCCAAGAATGATTTAAGGTTCGAACATCACACCTAAACCATGCAACCACAGTTTATCTTTTGCAAGAATACGCATTTATAGTAATTCTTGTGTGCTTGTCTCATCTTCAAAACTTGATACTATCCAATATTGTTTGATCTCCCTTGTATTTCAACCTGATGTTTCTTATTAGCGTGATCTTCCATGTCTTCGCAAACCCATTGTTAAGTATGCAATACATTTTTATTCTACATTATATGATTGTCAACATTCCAATGCTCTCGACCTTCACCATCTTTATTTCATGATCATAAGTTGCAGTTCATTTCGTTGAGAGCTGATTCCCACATCTATCTTACATCTCATTTATTCATAATAATACGCTCGTATAACTTATTCTGAATTCATAATGTAATTTAACTCTCATTGGTGTGGGTGATTACAATTGTCATAATTCCCCTTACTCTCCTTACTTTGAACTTCCACTCTGACACATATACCTTGCATGCTCATCAGTAAATTCTAGTTTTGGTTGTTCAATCTTATTCCTGGACTTGAATTGGTTTTATATGAGCAAAGGCACGTTTCTCATGTCACTTGTTCAATATATTCAATCCATTTATTGATCAATCTATTCAATCTATTCACTTATTCATTCTATTGATCTATTCAATCTATTCAATCTCATGTCACTTGTTCAATCTATTGATCTATCTATTGTATTTTATCGATTCAATCTATTTACTAATCCATTGGCACTTGCTCGTCTAATCCATTTATCCATCTATTACACTTTGCTTATCCAATCTATTTATCTATCCATTGTACATTGCTTGTCCCATCTATCTATTGCACTTATCTTGTTCCTTGTGGCTATAAAGTTATCTAGTTGAAGCTCAGTTGCTTGTCATCTTGTTTCCAATTCATCAGTTAAACCCGAATATAACCATCCCATCTTTCTCCTTGGTGGATTATTTATTGGACCCTTTATGGTCCATATTTATAACCACAATTCTTGTGGCATTATATTTCAGAATTCATGACACACTTATGGAAATAACACAAATCGTTGTTTATCATTACCAAACTAGGTTGTACTAGAAAAGAAAGGATTGCCAAAATAACTTGAATAACGACATGTAGTCATGGCCATAGAGTAGTATGCCAGCATGACGTTACGGCGCTATAACAACATGAACAATATGGATACATTTATTGCTGAAAGGGCACTCAATGACTGGGTCTGAAGCAACCAATGGCTTTGCAAGCAACAAATGGATAGTGCCCAAATAGAAGCAAAGAGCTCGAGTAGGTAACAGTAAAAATATGAACATAGTGGTGACTGAGCTGCAAGTAGAATGAGTCAAATATGCTTAGGAAGAACTGCAAATCACATAGTATTGCACATTGGGAGTCATTATAGGCTCCATTATGGAAAGAGAGAATTAAACAGCTAAGATTATCAGGGCTTGAATCACCTATAAAAAAGGTTGATCAGATGTGTTTGAAAAAGTGCCCATAGACCACATATGAGAATTCCCATAAACACCCCATTACAAATCAAGAGAGTGTTAGTAGCAAAGAAATGATGCATCTGAACGATTCAAGGTAACTAGGGCAAGAATAAGTCAATGACGGGAAGTGATGGGAGCATTGCTGATGTGAAGTCTTAGTATCAAGACCAAATGATTCCGATACATGGCAGCTTAATCTTACTGTACCACCCACATAATGCCAAAAGCACACCATAAGCTACTAATTGCTATTACCATACATAAGCACTCATTGTAGTGTTCTTCTCATAGTACTTCAACTCAAAGATATTGCCCCACCAGGCATTTCCTCATCTAGAGGTTCACCTCTGACTTAACATTGTATCCCTTGAGAAGTTGCAAATGGCACCCCCACATCGACTTCAACCATCACTGTACTCAAGGTCAGGTAGATTAATTCATCTCAATGAAACTCTCAAATTCTGGAGCGAAACGGACAGAGTTTCGCCTAAAAACTGGCTAAAACCCAAGCTTAAAGCCTTACAATTGATACCTGAAATGGAAAGAAACACTTCAATAACTCAACGGCCATACGCCGGAGTTCATAACTCAACAGGTCACACACCTGGAGTGCATAATTACAAAAATTTAAACAAATACGAGAAATAAAACATACAATACAATTCCCAGATAAATGAGAGCATGCCTTTCTAACAGGTGACCCAAATGGTTCCACAGTCAACTTTGCTCATGCTTGAATCTCATGATATTACCAAATGATTGAGTCACCAAAATGACAATGGTTCCTCAATATATGCCCATGCATATGAACTTATAGCCAACAACTCATTTAACTGGTCCAACATAACTCATACATACCTTGATAGCTAACTCATAAACACTTGATAGCTCACAGTGGCCCTTAAACCTTAGCTCTGATACCAATTCTGTAACGCCCCCAAAATACGAATGACTTGATTACTAATAATTGCAGCGAAAGACTCAGTAAATGAAGGCGCTACCGCCGTCCTGATAAGGATAAAGCTCACTGAAACCATCTAATCTTATAACTCGTGCTTACAATCACAAAATCTAGTAAATTGAAACACTTCAAGACCGAGGTTCATAATAGTTTAACCATACCATGTACTAACTCACATTCCATACCACACAAGTACTTGACCCTAAGGTCGGTTCCAATATTCATGCTATGCTGAATCCACTGTGAGCATCTGATGACCTTCAAAAAGGCTTGCTAAAAGGAGGAATACATGATACTTCATCACCTAAAATGGAAAACATGAAAACAATTCGAAAACATGAGCAAAAACTCAGTACATACATCCCTGTATTTGTAAAATGACCATGGAAACACTGGTCATGGGTACCCGTCTTTGCAATTCATTTAGTTGGCAATAAAAATAAAAATGAAAGTAATATGAACTTGAATTGCTCATTATTATCTGGATGTGAACCCCTTGCACTAATATGATCTATACATAGGTGTATACATGCCAATCCGATCAAGAGTTGGCCTGAAGCCGCGCGGGTAAATGATGGACTGACGCCCTATAGATGATAACTGACGGGGTCACAAGTTAAATGACAAATCATTGTATAAACTGATTCATTGATAAACTCATTAAGAGTTGTAACTTGATAAACATTATCTGCTTTCTGAAGATACAGGCAATGGACGTACCTTGAGTCTTTAAAACAAAATGTTATCTAACTTGATACAAGTAAGTTGTTTCATAAATGTCATCTGACTTGAGACATATGTTCTGACTTGATAACACTTATGCATAACGGGGAACGATAACTAGGCCTCAACTCTGTTTCATAAATTTCATTGAAAGTATGTGTAGTTAGTAAATGATCCTTGCACAGTTGAGTAAGTAAAAGTATGCGTAACAGAAATTGAGTAATTAAATGACATAACTCATGTATTTCAATATAACTTCAAAACTGAATTGATGAAAGTAAAATAGTCCACAATGAGATAAATGGTATTACAGAGGAAAAAGGCCTTGATGGTGATAATTTAAAGAATGGTTACGACATTTTCTAAAATAAGTTGCTGATACAAGTTTAAGGTTCGCTGATGTATAGCTTGGTTCAAGATAACAGCGAGTACACCAAACTGGCTTGATAAATACATTTGATACAATCTGAGTTGAGTAAGTAATAGAGGTCTGAGGCCAAGAGAGGTATATCTTGGTTCAATGGCACAAACTGCAATAACTTGGTATGATAAGTCACAATATCCCACCTCTCATATTTCATTCATAAATCCATTAGATAAAGAATTCCACCTCAAATGGGTCATTGAACTCATTAGAAGCTATTAAGCTCACCAAGCATGGTATTTTCTTTGTAAAATCCATAACTGAATCAAAGCTCAAAACAAGCTAAAAGCTCCATAAAAGTCCATGAATATTTATTTCCCCCTATAAATGACTTGGACCGAAATACACAAAATGAGTGCTTGATCAATCTCACTTGATCTTTTTTATTGCTCTTTATACAGTTACTCAAAATACTTCCAAAAATCATCAAACTCAAAATACTCAGCCAAATTTCATGAGATCTTGCAGAAAATTCAGAAATAATATGAACAGTCTACCATAAAAGTTTCAGAATTTTCCTCCAAGTATACACTGCACAGAAATTATAATAACTACCTAATTTACATCCAAGCAGGTCAGTTCACTTCAAAAATTCATAACTTTCATTATAGACCTCAAATGGATACATAAAACCTCAATATGAAAATACTAAGAAGTCCTAAAAAACTTTCATTTACAACTCAAAATATGATTCCCACAATAGGATTCCCAAAATGGGACTAAAACACAAGTGTATTAGTTTTGATCTCATTCTGCGCAGTTTTGGTAAAACGACCATAACGTTTTGTACAGACCTCAGATTAAGGCGATTCAAGAGGCATTTGAAAGATAACACACTGAACTATCTGGCCCCCAAAAATATAACTTTTGGTTGGACCATTCATTACCAGTTTAATCCCAAAGTCAGCCCTAATTTCCTGAAATTTCAGCCCTTCACGGATTTAACTTCCTCTTTCTTTTTCACATAAAACTCACTTGAAATCATTATAAATCACCACAATCAGATACAAAAGATCATTTAAGGCCTCATATATATATATATCCAAACTCTAAACAACTTCATTAATAGATAATTACTAAATTTGTATCCAAAACAGGGCAGATTTCTTCAAAATTCCATAACTCACTGATTACACGTCCCCAATTCATGAAATGTTTCCAAAAAATCCCAAATAATATAGAGAATCTACAGTAAAAATTTCAGAATTTTTGGACAATCCTGTGATTTCCAGAATTTTCGACAGTAGCATTTAAACAAATGCAAAATCATGAAAACCATGCTCTTGATCAAATACCCATAACTCCAAACATCTCCAAACTTAATAAAAATTGCACAACAACTATCAATTTGATCATCCAAACATAACCCATAAAGAAAACAACCATAAAACTCAAGATAAAACAAGTTAGGGTTTGAGATATACCTCACTTTAAGCTTGAATTAGTGAGATGAGGAGGCTATTTTGAGTGATTTGAGGGGTTGGACTTGATAGCTAGCAGCAAGGGCAACTCGGGACAGTTGGGAGGTGGCCGGAAAAGTGGTCGGAACCACCAAAATGGGTGGCACAAAGGGGAAGCATCTGCTGTGAGGAGAGAGAAAAAATGGGGGGATGGGTTTGTGTATTTGGGCTGATTATTTGTGTTTATAAATTAGCTACATGTGGCTGAAAATTATCCACCCAAAAATTAGCTTTTTACTAATTAAAATTAGATGCTAAAATAAGCAATTAGCGAAATAACAAAAGTTAGTAAGGTTTTGGGCTTTTGTTTTGGGCCCAAAAAGCTAAATTGGGGCTTGAAAAATTATTTGGAGTGTTGAACAAAAACAAAAATAAAAAAATTTGTATTGCTCGGAATTAAATTTTAGCGAAGATAAGAAAATAATTAATCACTAATTTATACTCACCGAGGTCTAATATCGATTCACCCGATATTTAATCAATCAATGAAGCTTGAGTTGCAAAGTGGTACCCAAAATGAAATATCTCCCAATTGGGATGATTAAATATGATAAATGAAGGTGAAAATTTTAAATAACATGATGGAACTCATTAAATAAAAAAAATGGAGCGTAATTGAATTTAGTGAATATGATTTGGTTAAACAAATAACCATAAGTGATTAAGTCAATAAACATGATAAAGTCAATGATTAAACATGATTAATGAAATAAATAAAGATTATTTAAATAAATAAAGATGAATTAAATAAATAAATATGAGTTAGGGTTGGGTTATTACATCATGTCAAAACTCCAATGGCCTCAAGCTGTAAGCCAGACATAGACACAAGTGGTAAGTCAATCCCTACAAGGCTATATAAGGGTATGATTGGATCACTATTATACTTAAATGCGAGCACACCTAACATGACGTTTAGTGTTTGCTTATGTGAAAGACTCCAATCATACCTTAAGGAATCATGCTTTAAAGTTGTGAAAACAATATTTAAACATCTTGCTAAAACCAAGGACCTTGTTTGTGGTATCCAAGACGTGCTGACCTTGAACTTATGGGATAGTTTGATGCCAATTACACTGGACACAAATTTGATAGAAGAGTATGCTAGACTCATGCCAATTTATTAAATAGTCTCTAATCTCATAACACTTAAAGAAGCAGAATTCAATGGCCCTACTCCTGCTGAGGCTGAATATATGGATGCTGGAACTTGTAGTGGTCAAATCCTATGAATCAATTAATGGCTACGAGACCTTAGATTGGATTACAAGAAATTTCTTATCAAATATGACAACTAGAGTGCTATCAACAACACAAAGGATCCTACACAACACTCAAGGATTAAGCATATTGAAGTAAGGTAGCATTTCACTAGAGATCATAGAAAAAAAGGTGATATCTATCTCGATTTTGTGCCTACTAATATGCAATTGGATGATATCTTTATTAAGCCCCTTGGTAAAGATCAATTATGTTTTATATGACGGGAATTATGTATGAATAACTATATTGCATGAATAAAGACGGAGGAATTCCTCCCAATATTTTTTGATGATAAGAAATGTATTTCAAGTGGCTGTATCAAGGTGGTTGAAGTTAAGTCAATTTAATATCTGTTTGGCCAATTCTCAGGTTAATGAAGACTAATTAACAATGTTTTATTGATTGAGAAACATTTGTCTCAAAAGAAATGTCCTTGACTACATTAAGGAAGGCTTGTCATGACATCTTCCTTGCTCATGAAGCTTGTGATCCATTGCATTTGGCAATCATTAGTACATAATCTCTAAAGTTCTTTAAATTTAGGCTCAAAGCCACATAAGGCCTTTCCTAACTACTGGAAGCCTCAAGAACATTCTATTAGAACTCATAATGTTCCTACATGTGCTTAGAGATGAATTCAACAATCGTTTTTTGACATTAGACAAGTATTTGAGAAATTTGGAAATAAGTTTGATGGGATGGAGGAGATGGATGAATGCTTGAAGTTTGGTTTAAACCTGGATGCCTACTGGTTAAAACTCTTTTTAAAAAGGGAGAGAAGTTAAAAAGTTAGAAATGGGCAACACCTTAATTGACCTCTTAAGATAACTTCATAGTCCTAAGTCATTTTTGAAATGGGTTAGAAAAATAAAGTTAGAGAACAATACATGGTAAGAGCCAAAATAAGAAAAGAAAACTAAACACAACATAAAATGTGAAATCTTCACTCAACATTTATACGAAATTCTGCGCATTAACATTACATTAGTTTCAAAAAATTGCAAGTGCACAGAGTATTCATCCTAAATAAAAGGGTAACGCACATTACAACCTTGCCACAGTAAAAGTATAAGATTTTAATCCTAGAAACACTAATCTAAATTAGAATTATCAGAAGAATTTGGTTCTACAATAACATTTTCTTTAGAAAAAATGCTAATCTTATAGTGCTCGGCATCAAGAACCTTTACATCATTTTGATATGGTTCTTAAGCACTTGCCCAGTAAAGCTGCTAAATGGATGGGCCTCAGCCTCTATTTCTAAAAAAAAGCTCACTATTAAACCATAACTTCATTTTACCTGTCACAATAGATTCTAAGACTTTTAGAGTGGTACTTGGGAGAGAGATAGGAAAACGAGTTGGGGAGGTGTTGGACATTGATATGCACCCCTAGGGTACCTCTTATGGTGAAGGGTAAGCTACTTTTACTATAATAGTTCTTCTAACAAAGACTGAAGGCAGGACCAATAAGGGGCAACAGCGACCCATGCAAAAAGAGATGAAGGACTAATTACCTCTGCAGGCTCAAAGATAGGGGTAGGACTACGTTTCTAAGGGCGGGTTGAACTTGATAATTCATTTTCTACAAAGCCAACACTTGAACTCCCAAGGAGATGGGCATTTGGAGCTTAGTGAAAGGGTATATCCCACCTAGGCACATGGGGACTAACTTATCCCACTGGAATGTTAACAAAGGGCATACCCTTACGAGGTTGCTTACGAAGTCTTGAACATCATGAGATGGGGGAGAAACATAACAAGAGATGTTTCACAAGGAAAACCTCTACCACCAACCTTTATAGCAATCCCAATAATGGTTAGCTTCAATTTCCAAAAGAAAGTGGTTTTCGACCTCTTGATCAACCACCCTAAATCTAAAGAAATTCTCAATCAAAAATATCCAGAAACATGTTTTTAAGCTTCTAACCTTATAAATGCAAGTGGCAGAAAGAAACAATTCAACCCATTCATAATTCGGAACAAAGACAAAGTGGATCCGCACTGGAGGAATGGATGGAGAAAGGACATGGAGACTTGACTCCAAACGTAAGAGGAGAATCAAATTGTCAAGGAAGACCACTGGCACTCTTGGATGCTCTGTTCAAAGTGTGCATATAGGGCATTAGAATCAATTTGACCATGAACATAGGCTATCATGATAACTCGGTACCAAAATTCATAGAGGATTTTCCCCCTCTTCTCCTTACTTACTTGATTAGGAACCTTGTCTGATTGTCCCATGTGGTGGTCCCCAAAACCCATTTGCTTAGTGATATAGGAAAAATAGTAGGGGACCCACAGTGGTCCATGTTGAATTAAGAAATTGGTTAGAAAATTTCTTAAAGAAGTGAAAGCCTAAAAGGGTGAATCTATAGAGATAATTAGGGCAAAGAATGTCATAGGATTAGAGGGAAAAAAACCTAAACACTTGTTCAATCAAGAAATCCCTTGAAATTGTACCAGTCATCATTACTAGAATAGGTAAAAGGAGATAAGTGGAAAGACACTCAGTTAAGGCAACTAAGCGGGCTTAGGAATGACCATAAACTTCTTGAAGGAAAGGGAAACAAAATTAGCTAAAGATTTGAAAATACAAGAGAAGAGATTTGAAATATAGTTAGGGAGAATCTTCCATAAAAATAGATAAAAATCCATTGGAAAATAAATCAGCTAAACCTCTTTATGAAAGAGTTCGAATTAATAAAGGGTATAAGACTAATCCTGGGAAAGCTCTTAAGGTTCGAGAAAAAAAGAGGCTAGGTCTGGCTACAGGCTGAGGCATGTGAGATTAAAATTTAATATACCTCAAGGGCCAACTAACTCGGAAAGATAAAGTCTTTTAGGGAATTGGGCTAAAGCCCAATAAAAGCACAAATAAAGGAGATACATTGGATCAACTAAGATGTCAGTGTAGACCATTAGGCCATAGTCCAATTAATGAGCTTAACATAAACCTAGTTCAAAACACGTTAGCAACCAACTAACCATCTATGATGCGTGAAAAAGGGGTAAGAGATCTAACAAAAATCTCCTATACGTATTTGAAAATGGTGAAGATCATTGGTGCTAAATAAAATTAGGAATAAAATCTACATCTAAAAAGATATGGAATCCAAGTTAAATTCTTCAAAGGGAATCACTTAAACAACATTTTTATATATAGACAAATGATGGCAAACTCAAGAGGAAATCAAAAAACAATTTAGAGCTTTAGCTCCACAATTCCCTTATTGAATTCCCCTAACTTGAGCATCATATGCTCTTGAAAAGAGAAAATCCTCTACTCTTTCAGGAGTTATGTTTGAAGAAAATCCTTGCATGATAGTGTAAGTTCCTTGAAGTTTGCTAAAGATCCCTAAATTTAATCCTAAGCTGAAGCAGGTTCCATAATACATTATAAAATGTCCTATTATTCAAATGTCCTTTGCGTTTGAAAGGTAGATGTGGTAAGTGTCCCTTCTTATCTTGTGCAATGAATTTAAATACAGGGATTCTTACAACTTGAACCTAAAAACTCTTATTGAGAAGTGCTCTTATATTATATTTAAGAGTGACCTCAACCAAATGTTAAAATTGATTATTGAAAATCACAATAAGTTCTACGACGTGTTGGAAATTCCAACTTTGATATTATGGTCAAATCCTAATGACTTTGGGCAAAATTCAAATTGTGTCATTTTGCGTTCATATTTCTTTTAGCAATGTTTAGGTCGGGTATAAATTTTCTTATTGTAACATGCAGTGCTTTCCCAACAATGTCCTTAGAACACCCTTACCCTCAGGCTAGTATTTTTCTTAAACCTCTTAAAGAAGTCTTAAGTCAAAAACCGGTTATTCACAATTTAGTACTCAAATTCTAAAATAAAACTGAGAGAGTCTAGCATGAAAGGTGGCTCAAAAATGTTTGCATAATTTATCAGCACTTGCTCATATCGATCAAATTATAACAACCTAAAACAAAGTTCTGGACATGTGTCAATGCCCACACACTAGGGGAAAACAACTACATGAGCGATACTTGGAGCATATGACCTATAAATGTAAAGACACAAATAAGGAAAATATAGTTTAACGGCCTATGCATTTGGAGTGAAAAATTATTTCTAAATTAACTAATGTAATACTTAGAGGTAGTTGTTATATGAGTCACATAGAGTTGTAAGACTATATGCAATACAAGATGAACTTATGTATTACAAGACTTTTAAAAATCCTAACATAGCATACAACTTCCCATCATTTAACTCAAGGTAATAATATGCTCACATACGTGGCCACTCTGCAACAAATTCTAAGTTAACTAAAATGGAACCACCTATGCATAAATCAAGTAATTCTAGCCTAACCTTTCTTGATTTCCTTGAATCTGGAAAAGGGAAAAGTAAGTGGGTGAGAAACCTTTGCTTAGTGGGAGTTCTCACTTCCCAAAATAGTTGCACACATTCTTTAACACTTATACATACATACTATGCATAAAGCTAAGAACAAAAACATAGTAGTTGTCAAAGACTGGGATTCAAATGAAGAAATTTGGATTCAAGTTAATACATTCAAAAGGCTCATAAAGTGTACAAAGAGTAGCGATGTAAAAAAGACCTTCAAAATGGTAGGAATCAAATTTAAAACCTAAACATTTTACAAAAGAGGTTAACTTTTTCCCCTACTATTAGGTTTTGGCGTCAAACTACTACTAGAATATGGCTAATTTCTTGTTGAATCTATGACCTTTTAACCATGTAGATCATTGGATACTAATGGGATCAAGGCTGTTAACAGTGGGACTATGTTCCTCAAACAAGCGGAAAGGTACTGCTTATTTAGAGCTACTAATTACAGTCTAACTTTATATTCTATAGTCCTAAAGTAGCTTCTAATCAGAAACAAACTAAAGAAGGTTTTGAATGAAGAAAAGGATCTCACCATAAAAGTACTAGCAATTCTAGGCAAGGAAAAAAGCTTCAATTCAAAGTATTTGCCCACAAAATAGACAATGATAAGAAAGATGCAAATGAATCAGACGATGAAGACAAGGAGGATAAGAACAAGGGCTCTGAAGATAAATCCCTAGCGGAAGAATGACCACATAAGAAGGGGAAGAGTGATAAATATGTTCAGAGTAGTGCAAAGAAGGCGACAATATCTAACAAGTTGCCCCACAAAGCTACATAGGAGAAGAAGAGTAATGAAGACCAACCCCCTAAAAAACATACAAATAAGAAGAATGGGAAAAGGGGGGAGTGATAAGAATAGGAGTGAATAGGAGTCTCTTGAGAAAACTAAAAATAAGAATGGTAAGAGTGACAAGACACCCGAGAAGGTTCTAAAAAAAGAACATGCTTTTCAAAAACCCTATGAAAATCCTACAAAGAATAAGAGTAAGAACAAAGGTAAGGTTGAGAACAAGAGCCATGAAGAGGTCCCCCTAAAAAGCATGTAGATAAAAAGGGAAACAACAATAAGTCACCAAAAAAAGATAAATAAAAAGAGGTTTTAAGAAACTAGCAGAGAAAGATTTCGAGAAAAGGAAGACTAGTAAAAAGAGCCTTGAGAAGCCCGCTTCTCTGAGGGAGAAGGCAAAGAGGGACAAATCTCCTAAGAAGGCAAGAAAGGGTGATAAATTTGTATTAAAAAGTGTAAAGAAATAGATAGTGTCTGAGAGTTTGTCGAGGAAAACTGAGGAGAAGAAGCAGAGCAGCAAGTAGAATGCTGTTGAAAAGCTAGTAAGGAAGAAGAAAGTGAGAAATCTCTTGAGAAGCCACAACAAGAAGAAGAAACCTATGAAAAATCTCGAACCAAACTTGCTAAGAAGCAAAGAGGGGAGAAGGCAGAAGAAAGAAAGAAGGATAAGCCAAAAAAAAAAGGCATTCGCTATTAGGTGATCACCGACGATGCGAGACTTAGTAGACTTAGCACAACTTGCAGTATATAGAGGCCATATATCTGATGTTGACATTTTCGATGATTCGCACGAAAAAGGAACGAATGAAGCAGAAAACAATCCAAGTTATAAAAAGCGGCATATCGGTGCTGATGATGATTAGAGTGAGGAAGAAGAAATGGTAATTTCTGACATTATAAAGGTTGTTCAAAAGAGCAACAAGCAGGCATCAAAATCTGAAGGGGATTATAGAAGAGGGCAAAAAGATGCTCAATCCCAGGCTGGTGGTGCTTTGGTACTAGCAAAAACAACCAACTTAGCACGATACCTTCAAATTGTTCAACAAGGGCAGCCTTAAAATCTAAAGAAGAGGTTAGAAATGAAAGGTGAACGTACTAGAAGGCTTTAGCTATCAGGATGACTACGTGTTCATTTTCATCAATGGTGACATGGCTCAATGATGTCTAGATCAAAGTAGTCCGATTAATGGGATTTGCTTCGTTCTTAAAGCTTGATCTAAAGCAAATCTCATGGAAGTTGTCTAAATGGCTAGTAGAGAGGTGTGATCCCTATGTTGTCTGGTTTAGGCTTCTTGATAGGTAGAATTTTCAAATCACAACATTCAATGTATACTTGACGTTGGGTGTGCCTATTAGGGGAAGGTAAATAGTTGAAATGAGCAAGTCTTGCATCAATGAAGAATATAAAGAGGTGCACATTATATCAATGAAGGAATGGGATATTGATCAAAACATGCAGGAATTCACTCACATGTTGCATTTCATATTGGCCAAAACAGATGGAAGGGAAAGCTTCAAGAGAAATTTCATCATATATGTATTCAATTGCTTCTTCATGGATCGAAGAACCGCTATTGTAACAAGTCTTTCCTAAAAAATGTGAAGGATGTCAACCAAATTGCATCCATAAACAGGTGCCAATTCATCTTGGATAAGTTCATTAGTAGTATGAGACACTACAAGGAGAATAAGGCTGTAAAAGAGGGTGCATTTCGATGGTCCACTGTTATTCTTGATAGTGAGTTCGCCTCTTCAACAAGCAATTCCTTCATAAAATTGGTGATCAATATAAGGAAATGCATTAATCATTAAAAAAAGGAATGACATAATGTCTTAGTGATCAACAATTACCCTACTATTGATCAATAAGTTATGCATTAGTGATCCATTATTCATATGAGTTTAAGTTACTTAATAACATGTACTAATTATATATTTTTCAATTGTTCTGTATTTTCATTTGCTTTACTTGGACAATGTTGTCTTTATTAAGAGAACTGTGAAGAGAGAATTCCCTATGATGTCCACATGGACTAATGAGGAGATCATTAGTCCATGTATAGAAGACGACGACCAAAGCCATGGTTTTGGAAGAGGAGCGGTTGAACCTCCACTGGATGCTCCACACCTAACACAGCCTGAGGAGCACCTTGCTGAAGATCATAGGAGGTCTAAAATTGAGGTAATAAACAAAACATGTTCATCTTCGTTTTAACATGTGTGAGAACCCTAGTTGGTGATTAATATAGATGTTATTAGTGACATCTTTAAATAAATTAGTGATCATTTGGATTAATGTTCACTCTTATTCCCAACCCTTCGAATGCAGTCCTTTTGTGTATGGTGATCCATGGATGTTTTTATGGTGATCAATAAAAGTACGATTGGTGATCGGCAATTGTGTAATTAATGATCAGTAGAAATAAGATTAGTAATGACATAACTCAATCTTTGCTTGTTTCCATCATTGCTTGGAATTTAGTTTTGTGTGGATGCTTAATACACATAGAAGTCATTGGTGATCAATTGCAGTAGCATTAATCCACCATCTAACTTAATGTTCATTTTTTGTTGGTTGCTTTATCCTAATTGTTTAGAATTTAATCATTGTCTACTAAGTGATTAACAATCATGTGATTAGTGATTAATGCTTACTTTTTTTCCTTATTGCGTAACTTTCAGTGCCACTGTGTACAGTGATTAATGGAGATGTCATTTGTGATGAATTGGCATATCATGAGCGAGAGTATAACTAAATTTTAGGTTTTTTTGTGGCAATTGTTGAACGATCAAACATACAACATTGGTGATCAATACTGATGTGATTAGTGATGAATATGCATAAGATTAATGATCACTTAACTTAATGTTAGTTTTCTTCCCTCGTTTCTTTCAATTCAATTCATGTTTGGGGGTGATCAATAGTGATGTTATTAGTGATCAAGATGCATAAGTTACGTGAGTTGTTAAGTTAATGTTTAGTGTTCAAATGTTTACAATTATGTGTTTCTCTATTATGTGAAGAATAGTGATGTGACTAGTAATCAAATAGTATAATGTTGCTGACAAACTAAGTAAATGTTATCCTTTTCCCCTCATTGCTTAAAGTTTAATGTGGTAACATATTTATTTTTTAAAAAATACAAAAAGGAATTGGAGAGATTATTGGTAGAGGGACGGTCGCACCAACATTAGATTTTCCACAACCACCACAGATTCAACAGGAAGATGTTGAAGACAAAAACAAGATAGAATTTGAGGTAATAAATATAATTCTTATGCTCACCCCCCTTCGTATTCAGTCCTTGTGTGGATTGCAATCAATAGAGGTGATGTTGGCGACCAATATTGGTGATCAATACTTATGTGATTAGTGATCAATAAACATAAAGATTAACAATCACCTAACTTAACTTGAATTTCTGTCTTTGTGTGGATTGTCTACTAAGAGATCAACAGTCATGTTTTCAATGATCATTATCAATAACATTGATGATAAACTAATGTTTACTTTCATCCATGTTTGGTTGACACTAGTGTTTTTGTGTATAATGATTAGTAAAGATGTTAATTGTGATCAATTAGTATAAGATTGGTGATCAATAACTATGTGATTAGTGTTCAATACATAAGATTAATGATTTGTTGACTTGGTATTTGATTTTTTTCCCACATTGCTTTTAATTCAGTCTTTGTGTAGGTGGCAATCAATACTAATGTTGTTAATGATCACTATGTGTAAGATTATTAAGCACTTAACTTATTGTTTAGTTTTCTTCATCACTTACAGTTCTATGCTTGTTTAGTAACATATCAATAGTCATGTGATTAGTGATCAAATGGCATATAGTTAGTGATCCATTAACATATCTAATTTTAAAAAATGTGAAAAGATGGTGAGAAGATAGTTTTTGCTACTAGACACTTGGCATTGGCTTATAGAAATTTTATCACAATCATGGAGTACATGTGCAGCAAGTACAAGCATAATGAAGGTCTTCTTAAGATACAAGACAAAGCGAAGACAAGATTCTCCTTATTCTGTGATGCTCCTACTAAATGTGATAAAACCCAGAAAGAGGGAAGTGTGGAAGGAACGCCTACAATCAGCCAAGCTCAAAATTCTAATAATATTAGCATGATGGAGGCTATTGCCGAGCTTCAGGGTGCTCATATGGAGTTTTTGAAGGTGCAAGTGAAGTAGTAATCAAACAAAGACAACAACAAACCTTCATTCAGCCTTACAATCGAACTTATCAACTAAAGAGTCAAAGTCTAATTGCAGTGATCACGTCCATGGGCGGATGCAAGCATCGATGTTGAAAGGGATGAGCACAAGGAAGTCGTGATGGATAATGTGAAGCAAGAATTAAAGAAGGATAACAACATGCCCTCATTTAGTCTAGGACTAGGACTGAGCCAATCAGACAGTCAAAGTCCAGTTCCAGCAAGCACGTCCCTTCCTAATCTGTAGATTGTCGAGGAAAAGGATGATTATAATCACGATTCTAATGGTGTTCCAATGAGATTCACATTGAGGGACTCAACTTAGGTGAACTGTAACTTGAATATCATGAGCACTTGAAGAAGAGTAGGGCTAGAGAAGCCAAATCTAAAATCAAAACTTGGTCCAAGCTCAAAAAGTATATGGATAAGAGATTCCTGCCCTCCTTATACAAGCAAGAACTCTATCTCAAGATTACCTGTCTCAACGAAGAGAATCTAAAGGTAGAATAGTACATTAGTGAGTTTAAACAACTCTAAATAAGGGTTGGCTGGGATAAAAAGTCCAAACTCAAGATTGCTAGGTTCATTAAAGGGTTATCCCCTAGCATCACTAAAAAGGTAGGCCTACAACCGTACTTATCTTTTAATGGTGTATGTCACCTAGCTATCAAAGTTAAAAAGCAACCTAAGGGTCGAAACCCTTTCAAACCACTTCTATTCGCCCTCAAAACATCCCCAAGGGTTACTCCTCCCACTACAAAATTGACACTACCCCTATACCCATCAAAGCCCTAGATAAGGTAAAAGGATTAGTAGTGAGCCACCAAAGAGGCTGGAGGGTAACAAGTGCTTCAAATGCTATGGTTATGGACACTTCCAAGCACATTGTCCCAACTGGAGAACTCTCACCACTAGAGAAGTGGAAGAAATCCAAGCTACTAAAGAAGCAACTAGTGAGGAGTAATTCGAAAATGAGGATCATACTTTGGGTACTCCAAATGTGGGTGAAATGCTGGTAACTTAAAGAGTAGTCCATATCAAAGAAGCCCCTTGATATCATCTAAGTAATGTAAGGTGGTGGACAATTAAGCTTTGGAAAGGTGGTGGACAATTAGTATTTCTAAATAAGGAGCTCAGCTACTTTATTCTCCAAAACCACTTCATTAGCAAATTTTCATTTTCTAGGTAGAACACCTCGTCTTATTTCTAGCTCAATTTTAAAATAGCAAATGGGATCCAATTTTGGCAAATTACATATGTATGAATAGCCCAAGATGTCTAGTTTCCATCAAGGCACAGAACATATCCAAATTCCAAGTATTAAGGAAGTTATGAGGTGAAAACCAAGCAAGGGTCAACACAAGGTCTGGAATTATATGTTTTTTTTATTAAGGGAAAGGGGGTGCTCTACTATTTAATTCGCTTGAACCTTTGTAATTTTTCAGACACGATTAATGATATAAGTGCGTGATGCTTAATATTTTCTCAAAATCTCAAATTTATTTATCTCTCTAAGTAGGGTGGTGAAGTTGTGTTCATCCATTTAACTTGGTGCCTTGGCTTTAGAGGATTAAAGGGCGTGTTGATTTATCCCGTGTTTAATTGTTCTCAAGTTGATTCAATCACTAAGGGCCCATTTGGTCCTTAGAAAATTTGATGGAAAAAAATCTTGAAAGAAAAAAAATGTGAAGGGAAAAAAAAGTAAAGAAAAAGTGAGTTTTTTTCTCCTATTTTGATTGAAGAAAAACTACAAGAATTTGGATGAGAAATTTGACTGTTGATGTATTACTTGAATCATGTTAATATCATCCAAGTAATGGAAGGTTGGAGGAGGTTAGGAATTCTTTTAAGCAACTTTTTCTAAACTTTTCTCACAATTTTTTGAGAAAAATTTTATCACTTGTTTCTAACAATTTTTCCACCTAATTTCCATTCGTATTTTTTTTCTTTATGATTTTCTCTAAACCAAACACAAGAAAAAAAAAACTACTTTCCCAATCTTTTTCTTCCCACCAAATTTTTCAAGGTCCAAACTAAGCCTAGAAGATTTAGGGTTTTTCACTCTCTTGGGTCACCTTGGGCGAGATTGACCTTCATCAATCTTCAGGGCTCATCATCAAGCATATATACCTTTATTTGGTCAAAGGAAATCACTTATGGATGATTTGGTATTAGAGCGACAGCTTCCTTCATCTTGGTGAGCATCAAATCGATTAATCTTTGTGTTTTGATTTGATTAAATTCTATTCTTTTCTATCATGTTTTTGCCTTTAGTTCTCTCTTTTAAAATCTCTTATTTAGTCCACAAAGAATCCTAATTATAGCCCAAACACAATCCTTGATCCAAACTCATCCTTAAAACTCCACAAAGAGCCTTCACAAAAAGTCCATCAAAAATCACCCCAGCAGAATTTTGGCATGGCCTACCCATGCCCCTTTGCATGACTATGCCACATTCCTGCATTCCTATTCCTATTCAAGAGGTCTGGCATAGCCTACCCGTGTCACCCTCTTTTGTTCACTTATTCCACCTCTAGCACATTCGTACCTCTCCCATTTCGGTCCTTTACCCTCCTTTCACCTATAAACTACTACCAACCACAGCCAATGAGGGAGATGCTTCTCACCCTAAGGGCATTTCTCCTGTGCAAGCCCATGATGAGTAGACATAGGGCCATTATTGAACGCCAAGAGCAAGTAAAGAAGGTCACTAAAGAGCTTAAGCAAGTGAAGGGATCCGCACAACAAAATCCTTACCGTCGAGGCTATGATGTTAATCCTATTGATATTATGTACTCTTCCTCTCATGAAGTCTTTAACAATGAGGAAGAAGGGCCTAGAAGAAGAAGGCATCCAAGGGATGACCTTAGGGATCTCTAAGTTGAGGCTCCAGCATTTGATGGCAATCTTAACTGGGAGAACTATCTTGATTGGGTACAAGCCATTGGAAGAATCTTTGAACTCAAAGAGTATAATGATGAAGAGTCCTTGAAGTTAGTCATTCTTAAATTGAAAAGGTATGCTTCACTATGGTATGAGCACTTGAAGAAGAGTAGGGAGCTCAAAAAGCATAAGGACAAGAGATTCCTACACTCTTTCTACAAGCAAGAACTCTACCTCAAGATTACCTCTCTTAACTAAGAAAACCTAATAGAAGAGTATATTAGGGAGTTTGAGTAACTCCAAATAAGGGTTGGCTTGGACGAAGAGCCTGAACTCAGGATTGCTAGGTCCATTACGGAGTTATCACCTAGCATTGCTAACAATGTGGATCTATAACTGCACTTATGTTATGATGATGTGTGTCACCTAGCCATCAAGTTGAAAAGAAACTTAAGGGTAGAAAACTCCTTCAAACCACATCTATTTGCCTCAAAACACCACAAGGGTTACTCCTCCTACAACAAAGTTGACACCACCCCTACACCCATAAAACCCATCGGCAAGGTAAAAGGATCGCAAGTGAGCCACCAAAGAATGAGGGTCAGAAGTGCTTCAAATGCCATGGTTATGGACACTTCCAAGCATATTGTTCAATCGAAGAACTCTCACCATTAGACAAGCGAAAGAAATCCAAGTTATTAACAAAGTAACTAGTGATGAGGAATTCGGGAATTAGTACCATAGGATTCTGGTGAACACTTGGTAATTCGAAGAGCACTCCGAGTAAAAGAAAATATATATATATATACATATATACATATTTATACAAATATATATATATTTATATACATATATATATATGTATATCTATATATACATATATTTACATATATATATATATATATATATATATATC
>JACYFF010031955.1:83857835-83874967 GCA_017589665.1 Selenicereus undatus
TGGAAATATGAAAAGAAATGATGTGAATGAGATGAAATTAATAACCAAAATCTAGGGTCGGACTATTACAGTCTTCCCCCCTTAAAGAGTTTCGTCCTCGAAACTAAACTAGTGAACTTCCCCAAATCATGTTAGATTACCTCAAATAAGTGTGGGTATTTGGCTTTCATTGCCTCCTCGGTCTCCCAAGTAGCTTCTTGGGAGGTATGGTTCGTCCAGAGTACTTTAACCAATGGTATCTGTTTGTTGCGCAGCTGTTTGATTCTACGATCTAGTATTTGAACGGGACGCTCTTCATACACCAGATCTTCAGCAATGTCGACAGGTTCAGATACAATGGTATGGTTTGGATCTGGAATATATTTTCGAAGCTGGGAGATATGAAACACGTTATGGACGTGCTCCAGTTCGGCAGGCAACTCTAAGCGATAAGCGACAGGATTCAACCTCTCAACGATTTCGTAAGGTCCAATGTACCTTGGACTCAATTTCCCCCGTACTCCGAACCTCTTCACACCTTTAGTTGGTGAAACTTTCAGAAAAACTTTATCACCGACTTGAAACTCTAGGGGCCTTCTTCTTTTGTCCGCATAACTTTTCTGTCGACTCTGGGCAACCTTAATATGCTCCTGAATCTTTCTGATTGTCTCAGTAGTCTCTTGGATCATTTCCGGACCTATAATCAGCGCCTCATCTAAATCACTCCAGCACAACGGGGTTCTACATTTTCTCCCGTACAGAGCCTCAAATGGGGCCATTTTGATGGTGGATTGATAGCTGTTGTTATAAGAGAATTCCACCAAGGGTAAATCATCTTCCCATTTCCCTTGGAACTCCAAAATTTGGTTAACCCTTTCAGTTTGTCCATCTGTCTCTGGGTGATAGGAACTGCTGAAATTTAGTTTGGTTCCAAAGGCCTTTTGAAGTGCCTGCCAGAAGCGCGCCTGGAATCGTTGATCCCTATCTGAGACTATGTCTGAAGGGATCCCATGCAGGCGGACTATTTCCTTAACATACAGTTGGGCTAATCTTTCAACTCCCCAAGTATCCTTAATTGGCAGAAAATGGGCCGACTTGGTGAGTCGATCAACTATGACCCATATAGCGTTCTTTTTCGAGGCAGAAAGGGGTAAACCCATAACAAAGTCCATTGAGATTGAATCCCACTTCCAAGTAGGAATTTCTAAGGGTCGTAGTTCACCCACAGGGCGCTGATGCTCTGCTTTAACTTTTTGGCAGATTAAACATTTATTCACGTATTCTGCAACATCTTTCTTCATATTATTCTGCAACATCTTTCTTCATATTACTCCACCAAAAATATTGTCTCAGATCTCTGTGCATTTTTGTGCCTCCTGGATGCACTGAATAACGAGTATTGTGAGCCTCTTCCAAGATTTGCTTTCTTACCTCCTCATTTTTTGGCACACATAGGCGATTTTGGAACCGCAAGGTCCCATCCTCATGTACTACAAAACCCGGAGACTTCCCCTTTTCTAAATTTTGCGTTATACTTTGGAGTTCAGGATCACTTCCTTGATTCAGTCAGATTTCTTCCCCTAGGGAAGACTGAACAGTAAGTGCTGATAGTTGAGCATTCGTTTGCCCATGAGATACTAATTGAATCCCAAAGTCCTCCAATTCTCTCAAGAGGTTTAATTGAGTAATCACCACAGTGTTTGAGTTATGTCGCGACTTCCTACTCAGGGCATCCGCCACCACATTTGCTTTGCCCGGATGATATTGAATCTGAAGATCATAGTCCTTAAGCAACTCAAGCCAACGTCGTTGCCTCAAATTGAGCTCCTTTTGGGTAAAGATATACTTTAAACTTTGATGATCAGTATAGATCTTGCACGGTACCCCATATAAATAGTGCCTCCAAATTTTCAAGGCAAATACCACAGCTGCCAGCTCCAGGTCATGGGTAGGATAGTTTTTCTCGTAGGGTTTGAGTTGTCGAGAGGCATAAGCCACTACTTTGTCCTCTTGCATCAGTACACACCCTAGACCGTTTTTCGATGCATCACTGTAAACAGTATACTCCTTTCCTTCTGTTGGTAAGGTTAAAATCGGGGCGGTCGTCAGTCGCTGCCTGAGCTCTTGGAAGGCTTTCTCACACTTCTCAGTCCACTCGAACTTATTCACCTTCTTGAGGAGATTGGTAAGTGATGAAGCTATTTTTGAAAAGTCCTTAACGAACCTTCGGTAGTAGCCGGCTAAACCCAAAAAGCTTCTAATCTCAGTGACATTGGTAGGTCTTGGCCATTCGGTGATTGCTTTCACCTTCTGGGGGTCAACCTTAATTCCTTCTTTTGTGACCACATGCCCCAAAAATACCACTTCCTCCAGCCAAAATTCACATTTCTTTAATTTGCCATAGAGTTGATGCTCCCTCAGGGTTTGCAATACTGTTCGCAAATGGTCAGCATGCCCTTCCTTATCCTTAGAATAAATAAGGATGTCGTCTATGAACACCACTACAAACTTGTCCAAATAAGGTCTGAAAAACCTGTTCATAAGGTCCATGAAGGCTGCAGGAGCGTTAGTGAGACCAAAAGGCATCACTGTGAACTCATAATGACCATACCGGGTTCTAAATGCTGTCTTAGGAATGTCATCAGGTTTAATCCTAAGTTGATGGTACCCTGACCTCAAATCAATCTTAGAGAACACTCCTGCCCCTTGTAATTGATCAAACAAATCATCTATCCGTGGCAGAGGGTACTTGTTCTTGATGGTAATCTTATTCAATTCCCTATAATCAATACATAGCCTCAAAGTTCCGTCCTTCTTCTTGACAAACAACACCGGAGCACCCCATGGTGACACACTTGGCCTAATAAAGCCCTTTTGTAACAATTCATCTAGTTGAAGCTTTAATTCCTTAAGCTCAGTTGGAGCCATACGATATGGGGCCTTAGAGATGGGTTGGGTTCCAGGAATCAACTCGATTCCAAAATCAATTTCCCTCTGCGGGGGTAGTTCTGGTAATTCTTCTGGGAAAACATCTTCAAATTCACAAACCACAGGTATATTTTCTACTCCTTCTTCTTTTGTTGGGGTGCTAACAGCATAACACCAATATCCAATGCATCCTTGAGATAACAGCTTACTCACTTTCATAGGAGAAATCAAAGGACAAGGGTTTGCCTTTCTCTGCCCATGAAAACACACTTTTCTCCCTTTTTCATCTTTCAGGATGACCTTAAGATTTTCACAATCGATTTGAGCTCCATAAGAATGCAACCAATTCATCCCCAAAATGATATCAAAATCAGACAAATCAAATTGAATCAAATCCACAGGGAAGGTGGTTTCACCAATGGTGATAGGAACAAGTTGGTAAGAGAGAGGGCACTCAATCACAGAATTATTGGGTAGCTTGATTCTATAGCTGGTTGCCATCCTTCTGTTCTCAAGGCCCAATTGTTTAGCAGATCGAGTAGATATAAACGAGTGTGTGGCACCCGAATCAAATAATACGCAAAATGGCTTTGAATTTAAAAAGAGAGTTCCAGTGACTACTGTACCAGAGGTAGCAGCGTCCTTTTTATTCATCACAAATGCCCTCCCTGCAACTGCAGGCCTTGACGGTGGAGGTCCTTGGCGGGGCGGGGCCAACGGTTTCGCGGCGCCCTTATCTACGACCTTTAATCGTCGGGGGCATGCAATGAGAAGATGTTCAGGACTACCACACCACATGCATTTGTTAGTGCCAACGCGACATTCAAGACTGGTATGATTTGTTCTTCCACATTTCGCACAAGGTGCTGTCGAGCCTGTAGGACGGCTCTTGGAGGGAATAGGAGTAGGTTTCTTTTGGTTCTGCTGGTTCTGGTTCACACTCTCACTTGGAGTCCCCCGCTCAAACCCTTTTCTCTTGTGGTTGATTGGATTCAATGCTCTCAACTCCGTCTTCACTCTTTCCACTTCGGCTGCTCGCTCATATAGATCTTGATAAGTTAGCATTGGTTGTCCAGCTAACTGATTTCGAATATAGAACGCCAAACCTTCCTCAAACCTTCTCATCTTTAACCTCTCAGATGACACAAATTCAGGGACAAACCTAGATAGTTCGGTGAACTTACTAACATACTGCATCACCGACATGCTACCGCTCATCTTTAACTCCATAAATTCTTTTTCCTTCTGCCTTTGCACCACAGTTGGGTAAAACTTTGCTCTCAACTCCACTAAGAATTTATTCCAGGTGAAATCAGGTCCTATGAGCTTATCCTTCACTGTATTCCACCAAATGTCAGCTTCACCTGATAAGTAATACGTCCCAATGTTCATTTTCTTTTCCTCTGGTACCTCCACTACGGTGAAAATTTTCTCCATTCCCCTTATCCACTCCTCCAATACCACGGGATCATAAGACCCGTTGTAAACTTTAGGGTTGCGCCGTGCTACCCTATCTGCCAATTTATCCTCCTTGGGAGGGGTTTCAGTAGGCACCTGGGGAATCCGCTTCATCAATTCGGCAACTAGAGTTGGCCAGTAGCCCGGGTTGCCTAAATTGTTGGCTAACTCGGAGAGTGACGGCGGCACATCACCATGTGGTGGTCCCTGACATGAGGCTTGATCCCCGGAACCCTGGCCTTGCTCCGTATTATCCTCCACATGCACCTCAATTTCGTTTTGAGACATTCTGATCAGACATTAAATAAAACAATTCAAACACGGGAACCCCAAACGTATAAGATAAACATGCCCAATAAATATATAAGAAATGGCTCATAGATTATTTCATAACTTAAGGCAACCTCATTTCATTTCATAACTGCTTGCTTGCATACATAGTTGTTGATATATATACAAACAACAAAGGCATACAACACCTAACTGAGTAGGCAAGCCTAAAACTGGCTCCTAAACACTAAACACTAAATAGCCCCTAGACACTAGATCCGTCACGTGACCAAAAAGGGTTGTGGATCTTGTCGTCATGGTCAAAAAGGATTGGACTAACTATATACAATGTCGGATGCTCCAAAAAAAATCACCCTCCAATCCCACCATACCATACCTACATATAGAGGGCTCAAAAATGGAAACCACTACCCGACCCTTAGAACCACCTAACGGTCCCTAGATGGATCATAATCTGGGTCAGACTCATCGTCAGGTTCTTCACCCGAATCAAAACTGCTCGAGGATGCTACCAACTCGGCGTCACCAACCTCAGGTTGAACTTGGGGTTCCTGCTCGTCCTCTACCATCAGATCCTCCTCCTCTTGCTCCTGCTCCCCTGGCGGCTCTATTGCCATCTCCTCAGTGCCCTGATCCTCCTGATCCTCCTCGGGATCATCCTCCTCAGGGTCCTCCTCAGGGTCATCCTCCTCATCCTGGTGGTCCTCAGTAGAACTGATCACCACTAGGTCTGGGGTATCAGGGATGTGGATTACCTCGTAGGCCTCCCCAGGGCTTTCAGGCATCAGTGGGGTGCCTGGTACAGGTGGGATGGGTGGCTCTTGTGCTGGCGGTGGGACTACTGGTGGAGGATGGGCCTGATGAAGGGGAAAAACATGCTGAAGAGTTTCCATGGTAAGTCCCCTCTGATCGAACTCCTCTCTCAACAGCAACTCTGCACTGAGAGTCGTCCAAGCCCCCCCATGAGCCTGAAACCTAGGTCCATCTATGCCTGGGTTCCCTGACACCATAAAGTCATTATAACGGTGCATGAACTCCACCCACGGGCCAACCGGGGGTAAGGACCACAACAATCTCTGCGCACGGAACGCAACACTGTGGAACTCAGAATAAGGGTCCTGCGCGTGTGTCTCTATACTCATATGGAGCAACGCAATATGAGCGATCATCGATCCACCCGGCAACAAGTTAACACCATAGGGATCCATCTAGCAAAGAAAACACATACGTGAGAGGCAGATATAACCATAGCCACCCATAAATAAGAAACATGCAGATAAAAGCAACTTGCAATCTCCTAATGTCACTCTAGTAACAACATGCGTTAGCCCCTCCTAACAACCACTCTCACCCTATAGTTTCAGCACTACTTTCCTCAAGAAGTCTCAACCTGGCTCTGATACCAAATCTGTAACGCCCCAATAATAAATAAATCATAGCTGAACATCTAGAACTCCATGGACGGGCGTTACCGCCGTCCGCAAGGACAAGGCATCTCTAAAATATGAAAATTGAACCATATAATCAAAGTACAACCGTAGATGTCATTCACGAGCATTTGAAACTTTTAATAACAACACGGGATCGATTCTAAAATCTCAGGGTTACATCAAACATAGCACAGCTTAAGCTTACAAATATACATATTTCAGTTCAGATGTACAGCTGGAGCTCCAAAAAAAAACCACAAAAAGGCATCAAAACGTCTTAGCGCTTCCATCCGCCAATCAAAGAGACGGTCCTGATTTAATTATCACCTTCCGCCTCCCTGCCCGCCTGTGAGCGGTTTACTGAGCATCTTCCTAAAACAAAACATAAAAGCATTTCGAACTGTGAGCCAAAGCTCAATACGTGCATCCCTGTACTGATAAAGATTCAATGGGGAAAGAAAGTATGAGGGCCCACTTTGTAATTCATTTTGATTTTAAAACAGGGAATGAGATGTATATAAAACTAACTTGTCAATTATTATCTGTTAGTGCACCCCTTAGTAACTGTTACGATCTATGTATAGGCGTACACCTGCCAAGCCGACCGGAAGACCTGACCTGAAGCCGAGCGGGTAACTGAAGGGCAAAGCCCTGTAACTGATAACTGATGGGGTCACTAATTATGTGATAAATCACTGGTTCAATTGATTCATTGATGTACTTACCAAAACATTATAATTTCGATAAATACGTGCTGATTTCTAAAGATACAGTCAATGAACGTACCTGGGGTCTTTAAAAGTTAGTACACAGATTAAATAGATGACTAAAATGGAGAGGATGAGAGCTTAGGCCTTGATGCTGTTAAAAATCATTATAGGCATAAAATTAGTACAATGAATACTCTTAAATGGAAAGGACTTATAAAGAATTTGTGTGAATCAGTTAAAAGAAAAGGCTTATGAAACTGGTAAAGCTAAATAAAGTATGAAAATGCTAAGGTAAAGCACGGCGGCGAGTTTAGAGGCTAGGGTTAATGACAAGGTACGGAATGAATAATCCACAACTTATACTCCCGACCTCCAACCGAGACGTAAGACCCCAATATAAATAGCTTAGGAAGTCTTATAAAACTTTCCTGAAGGGCACATAACCAGATTCCTATGACAGGTTTCATAAAATAGGGTCAGAACAGCAACATGTCAGGTTTTGGTAAAAAAAAACAACCATTCTGTCCACCCTACACAGGTTCCAGTAAAATAGCCATAACTTCCTCCACAGACTCGGATTAAGGCGATTCAAGAGTCATGTTAAAGCTAACATCCAGACCTATCTACCCACCAAAAATCAGAATTTTTGGCCTGGCCTATCATTACCAGTTTTGTTTCAAAGGTCGTCCTGTTTCACTGAAAATTCCAGCAGCACTTCTTTTAGTTGATAATTCCCTTTTTAACACCAAACCTCAACTCAAACTCTTTCTCAAGAGTGTATAACACACTTTGGTACATCCCAACCACATACAACATCACCACACTCAACTTCAATTCATATATATATCCAACAAAGCTTACTTTCCAAGCACATAAACACATACCCCAAGGTTAACACAACCTTGGTCCAAACCATGCATTTATGGACAAAACCCTAACTTTGGGTCAACTTGAATCCCATAACAACATTCCAACACATCATAAAAGCCATATTAAACTTCAATACATTAAGAGATAGGCAAAAACATAGAGAAATCAAGCCATAATTATCACTTGAACAAGAAACTTGCATACCTCAACATGAAACCCTAACCCTAACTTCATCCAAAATCAACCCCACCATAAACCCTCAACAAGATGATTCTTAACACCACAAAAACAACTTAATCCACCATTAAAACAACCAAAATAAGGAACAAAACCCAACAAAATCAAAGATCAAAAACAAAATCAGCATAAAGGTGAAAGAACACTCACTTTGAACTAGCAAGAGAGGTTGAAGATGATCCTTGATGCTTTTGAAAGTGGAAGAGGTGTTTGGGGGTGGTGAGAGGGGGTTGTTTTGTGAAGTTTTGGTGGTGGAAAGATGGTGGTTATGGTGGTGGGAGAGGAGATGCCGTGTAGAGAGAGAAGAGAGGTGGGAAGAGAGAGAAAAACACTTGGTGATAAATGAAGGTAAAAGCCTTGGTTTTTAATTTTATACTCCCTTAATACATGGCTGAAAATTGGGGTTGAAAAGTCAAATAAATCATGCTTGGTTAAGGCTTAATTAAGAGGATTAGTTAATCAAATAAAGGTCAAGTCTTGTTGCATCGAAATCGGCTTTAAACGGGCTCGGGTTTAGCGAAAAATGAAAACCGAGCGCGTTTCTGAAATTAATTTTTTTTAATTTTTTTTAAACAAATTTGAAATAAATGGTTGTGACGCCATGAAAAAAGATTTTCAACATTAAATTCTTAAATATCAAGGCCTAACTCAATTTTCAAAATTTGACGAGAAGAAATATCCGAATTGCAAAGTAAGGGCCCCGTTAGAAATGTCCAAATGGTCCAAATGAGAATAATAAAGAGATGGAAATATGAAAAGAAATGATGTGAATGAGATGAAATTAATAACCAGAATCTAGGGTCGGACTATTACAATATCTAGGGCTTAGTTTGCCCCTGAGGTTGAACCTTCTAACTCCTTTAACTGGGACACCTTTAAAATACTTTATCTCTCACTTGAAACTCTAAGGGTCTTCTTCTTTTGTCTGCATAGCATTTCTGTCTGTGTTGGTCTACTTTAATATGTTCTTGAATTTTCCTTATCATTTCTATGGTCTCTTGAATCTGTTTAGGCCCTAAGGTTAATACTTCATTAAGTTCACTCCAACACAACGGAGTTCTGCACTTTCTTCCATACAATGCTTCAAAAGGGGCCATCATAATGGTGGATTGATAGTTTTTGTTATAGGAGAACTCCACCAATGGTAAATAATCTTCCCACTTTCCCCTGAAGTCAAGCACACATGCCCTCAGCATATCTTCCAGGATTTGATTTACCCTCTCGGTTTGTCCATCAGTCTCAGGATGGTGTGAACTACTAAAACTCAATTTGGTGCCAAAAACTTTCTGCGAAGCTTGCCAAAATCGAGCCTGAAACCTTTGGTGTCGATAAGATATTATATCATTTGGTATGCCATGCAGTGGAACTATTTCCTTAACACACATCTATGCTAGTCTCTCTACACACCAAGTGTCATGAATTGGTACATAATGGGCAGATTTGATAAGTCTATCCATAATGAGCCACTTCCAAGTAGGAATCTCTAAGGGCCTCAATTCGCCCACCGAGCGCTGATGTTCAGCCTTCACCTTTTGACATGTCATACACTTATCTGCGTATTCTGCAATCTCTCTCTTCATGTTTTCCCACTAGAAGAATTACCTCAAATCCCTATATATTATTGTTCCCCTGGGTGCACTGAGTATCGAGTATTATGGGCTTCTTCTAGAATCCTTCTCTCTAGCTCCTCTTTATTGGGCACACACAGTCTGTTCTAAAACCTCAAGGTTCCATCTTCATGTATCACAAAACCAGGCAATTTCCCTTATGCAACATTACACCTAAGCTTCTCGAGCGTTGCATCATCCTTTTGACTTGCCTTAATTTCTTCTATTATGGAAGGTTGCACCTCGAGTGCTGTTAATAACCCATCTGTACATCCCAGTAGCACAAACTTGATACCCATAGTTTCGAGGTCCCTCAAAATTTCAGGTTGGGTACTTATCATTGCATTTAAACTGGTGTTGGGTGTTTCTACTGAGCGCATTTGCTACTGCATTTGCCTTTTCAAGATGATATTGAATTTGTAGGTCATAATCCTTTAGCAACTCCAACCATCGTCTTTATCTTAAGTTGATTTCTTTCTGAGTATAGATATACTTTAGGCTTTGGTGGTCAGTGTAAATCTTGCATGGCACTCCGTACAGGTAGTGCTGCCATATTTTTAAGGCAAAAACCATCGCAACTAACTCCAGATCATGAGTGGGGTAGTTCTTCTCATAAGGCTTGAGTTGCGTGGAGGCGTAGGCTATTACCTTGTCATCCTACATTAAGACACAACCTAACCCATTCTTAGAAGCATCACTATAAATAGTGTACTCTTTTCCTTCTTCAGGTAAGGTAAGGATAGGCACTGTTGTTAAGCGTCTCTTTAGTTCTTGAAATGCCTCTTCACATTTGTCTGACCACTCAAATTTTGTAGTTTTCTTCAACAGGTTGGTCAATGGAGATGCCATCTTTGAGAAATCTTTTACGAATCTTCTATAATACCCTGCTAAACCTAAAAAACTTCTTACTTCTATTACATTGGTGGGTCTAGGCCATTCAATAACTGCCTTTACCTTCTGAGGATCAACTTTGATTCCCTCCTTAGTAACTACATGCCTCAAAAATTTCACTTCAGCTAACCAAAACTCACACTTATTCAGTTTGGCACACAACTGATGTTCCCTCAAGGTTTGTAACACAGTCCTCAAGTGATCTACATGTTCCCCCTTGTCCTTGGAGTATATCAAAATGTCATTTATAAAAATCACCACAAATTTATCCAAATAAGGTCTGAAAACTTTATTCTTGAGATCTATGAATGCGGCAAAAGCATTGGTAAGCCCAAAAGGCATCGCAGTAAACTCGTAATGGCCATATCTAGTTCTAAAAGCTGTTTTGGGAATATCTTCTGGCTTAATTCTAAGCTGATGGTAGCCAGACCTTAAATCATTCTTTGAAAACACCCCAACTCCTTGCAACTGATCAAACAGATCATCTATCCGAGGCAAAGGGTACTTGTTCTTAATGGTTATTTTATTTAACTCACGATAATTTATGCACAACTTTAGGGTTCCATCCTCTTTCTTCATAAACAACACTAGGGCTCCCCAGGGTGAAACACTTGGCCGGATAAATCTTTTTTGCAATAACTCGCCCAATTGGGTTTTCAACTCTTTCAATTCAATTGGGGCCATCCTATATGGGGATTTTGAAATAAGTTGTGCACCAGGAATTAACTCAATCTCCCTTGGAGGAGGTAAACCCAATAACTCTTCAGGAAAACCATCAAGGAATTCACAAACTACAGGAATGTTTTCTATTTTCATCTCCGCCTCTTTAACCTTAGTGGCATAACACAAATATCCTATGTACCCCTGTCTTAGCATCTTACTTGCTTTCATGATTGAAATTATAGAACACTCCTTCCCAAGTCCTCCCCCATGGAAACATACTTCTCAACCTTTTGGGTCCTTTAAAGTGACTTTAAGGTCCTTACAATCTATGTTTGCCCCATAAACAGTCAACCAATCCATTCCCAAGATTATATCGAATTCTGATATATCAAATTGGATCAAGTCCCTAGGGAACTCATGCTCAGCAATTACAATAGGAACACGCTTATAAAGAATAGGGCATTCTATCACTTGCCCATTTGGCAAACTAATTCTATAATTTGCCTACTCTCTATTTTGTTTCAAATTCAATTGTCATGCAGCTTGAGTGGATATAAATGAATGAGTCGCACCCGAATCAAATAATAGACAAAATGATTTTGAATTTAAAAATAGAGTTCCAGTGACAACCGTACCAGAATCTGTAGCTTCCTTTTTGCTCATTATGTAAGCTCGTCCTGTCGTTGGGGGTTTTGAGGATAGGTTTCCCGGATGTGGGGGTGGTACAGGCCTTGCACTTGTTAGTACCTACACGGCACTCAACTGTAGTATGGTTTGTCCGCTTATAGTTAGCACAAGGCTCTTTTGATGTCGCTAGACGACTCTTATCAGGGCCAGCAGTAGGTTTCTTCTGCACAACATTCTCACTTGATGTACCACGATCATTCCACTTCCTCTTCTGATTTCCTGGATTCAAAGCCCTTAATTCACCCTTCACTCGCTCCACCTCAACAGCTTTTTTATACAGCTCATGGTAAGTTTGGATTGGCTGGCCCGCCAATTGATTCTGAATATAAAAGGTTAAACCTTCCTCAAACCTTCTCATTTTCAGCTTTTCGATCACCACAAAATCCTGAGCGAACCTTGATAACTTCGTAAACTTACCGGGCATATTACATCACCGTCATATTCCCACTTATCTTTAACTCCATAAACTCTTTCTTCTTCTATCGTTGAACTGTGATTGGATAGAACTTGGCCTTGAGCTCCTCAAGGAATTCAGCCCAAGTAGGCTCGGGTCCTTGTAACTTATTCTTTACAGTACTCTACCAAATATCTGCTTCACCAGCTAAATAAAAGGTCCCTATGTTTACTTTTTTCTCTTCAGGTACTTCAACCACTGCAAATATCTTTTCCATTCCCTTATTCCAATCCTCCAGTTCTACAAGATCAAGGTTTCCATCATAAACCTTAGGGTTGCATCGAGCTATCTTATAAGCTAGTTTATCATATGTTGGAGGGTTTATGGAGGTACAGGGGATGTAGAGGGTGCAGGAGGAATCCTTTTCATCAACTCAATTACCAAAAGTTTCCAATAATTCGGGTCCTCTACACTACTAGACACTTTCAAGGCCACCGTTGGGTCTCCACTAGGGTCTTGTTGGGCACCCTCATTCACTCGATTACATGAAACCTGAGTTTCATCTTCCTTGCTATTCTGATTGTTGTTCATAGACTCTGACATACTCTAATACTAAACCACATAAGTAGAGCCTATTATCTCAATTTGCATAACATTATCATAAAGCAATAATCATTCAAAATCAAGGCTCAACTTAAGTCAATCATTTCCTTTATTGCATATACATGTACATTTGTATATGCAAAGTTCATGCAAAAGAATATTACAATACTTCATAGTAACCTTCCCCACATTCTAACCAAAGCTCCTAACCTAGTCCTTCACCATACCCATTAACTCAAGTTGTTTACCAAGTCAAATCCACCCCGAACCCAAAAAAAAAAAGGCAGATCACCTTGTGAGAGCTGGTTAGGTTAGCCTACCTATATACATTATATATACATGCAATGAGTAAAAGAATATCACACTACACCAGTTGCACGAGACAAAATAACTAAAAATAGGCCTAACCCATAAACAAGAGTAGGGTTATGCCTAACGATCCTGAGAGGGATCGTAATCAGGGTCGTAGGAATCATCATCCTCCTTTACTGAGTTACAGTCAACATCCTCCATCTCTGAATCTTCGTCATCAAGACCACTCTCGTGACCCTCTAAATCCTCCTTTAAGGGCTTATGCTCTCTCACCTCCTCCCTTGGCTCCTCCTCATCCTCATCAGGCTCCATCTTTCCCTCATCAGAACTCACCTCTATGAGCTATGGGAAACTTGGCACCTCCTCAATTACATGAACATCATCAGAGGTCTCATCTTCTGAGCTAGCCTAAGGAGAAACGGGTGGCGGCTGCACAGAAAGCTACGGGGCTGTGGTCCTTAAGCTGATGGAGGTGGGGGTGGGACAATAGGTGGGGGCATATCGACGGTAGGGAAAATGATTTGAAGATCATAAGAAATGCCTCTTAACTCTAGCTCCTCTCGAAGCGATAAGCCTCTAATGACCACAAACTAGGCTCCTAAGATCGAGAATCGCTCCCCATCCAGCCCTGGACCTCCTGTAACCATGAAGTCATGATATCGTATCCTGAACTCATGGAATGGGGCAACAAGGGGCAAAAACCACAACAATCTTCGAATGTGGGCCAACACGTCATGAAACTCAGAAAATGGATCCTGCATATAGGCCACCATGGCCGCATATAGGGTAGAAATATGGGCCGGTACTAAAGTCTGAGCAGCCATGTGAATGGTGTATGCGTCCACAGGTGCTCCTGGATAAGCCATCTAACATGAAATAACAAAATAGGGAATAAGCCACAGTTACACATAAGTTTCCCCTAAAGTAAACTCAATTTACCTATATTGTTATCTCAAAACCATACATCCTAGCTCTAGAGGGTCCTACGCTCACAGTGATTTGCTAACCTAGCTCTAATATCACAACTGTAACACCCCCAATTCCTAATGCCTAATTAGTCTAACCCAATTACTCATAAACTATTGATTAGCAACGAAAGTCTTTTGATTGGAGGCATTAATGCCGTTTCATAACGGAGCAAGGCTAACTGAAATTACCTGTATCATTGCGTTGCCTATTTAGTCACCCGTCTGACCAAAGAAGTGAAATAACACACACTCAACGATTTATAAAATCTATGATACACATAATAACTCAACTTATGATTACCAAATATTAATAAACACAACATCAAAAGAAATATACAGCCATCAGGTTCTTAAGAGTGGTAGCCTATAAATCACTGTGAGCGCTTGCTAGCGAATCCTCAACAAAAGGAATTGTAATGCCCTTTCATTTCTTGCTACCTCCTGGTTCGTCAGTGGGAAGACTGTTCATTGATCCCTTGTCTAAAACAGAAAACATGAAAACATTCGAAATATGAGCCGAAGCTTAGCACGCACATCCCTATGCAGTAAAATAAGCTTTGAGTTTAATTAGTTGGGCGCCCACATTTCAAAATATTTGCTTTACGAACAGGAGAGAGAGAATGTGTAATTAAAGTTGATTTGCCAATTATGATCTGGAAGTGGACCCCTGTTGATGTCTGTAGTGATCTTAAGATAGGTGCACACCTTCCAGGCCGATCGGAAAGCTTGAGTTATAGCTGCGCAGGTAAATTGAAAGGCATAAGCCCTAATGATTGATAATTGATGGGGCCACTTGTTTAGGTGAAAAACATTGCATAAAATGATTGATTATATGAAGATGATATTGATTTTGCGTAATTTGATAAACATATGAGTTTTCGAAGAATACAGACAATGCACGTACCTGATCTTTGAGAATTTCTTTCCGTTTAATTGAAAACCATTTGTTGGCAGCTTGAAGTGACAGATGTGGCCCCACTTCTGCTCCAAATATGTAATTTTTCTTGATTAGTGAAAGATTAAAATTTTTTATCACATTTATTAACTTAATAAAAATTTAAATTCTCTCAGCTTCTCTTTTTATTATTAGTGTAACAATTATTATTAACTTAATTTGGTTCCATTTTGTTTTTGTTTTGGTTTCTCTTTTTCACACGGCCAATGATCTTTTAATACATGTTATAGTAACTTAATGGTGTGAGTTATGTTGAGTGACTCGTCTTGTGTTTATTACTATTATAGTAGTGTAATGTTATAGTACCATTCAAATTATCATTGTAAGCTTGTTAACAACGTTATTTCTTCGCACTTGTTAAATTAGCGACATTAATCATTATTATTACTATTATTGTTAGAATTGTGACTATTTTTATAATAATTGTTATTAACAATATTATTACGATTCTTATTTTTCTCTTTAATGAATCATCATTAGCCATTAAACTTTGGATTGCGATACAGCTTAGGGCGACATCTTGAATTCGGTTCCAGATTCAAGTCAAGTCCTAGACATACAATTATTCATTAGTAAGATAAAACAGTGTAGGCATGTTATGCTAGTAACTCCAGTTTACAAGGCTCGTTATTCCTTTCTCCTCCCCCTTCTTATTTGACAATTACTCATGCCATATACTTAAACAACAACCTCATATACATACATCTCTTCCTTTTTACTCAATGGTTAGCAACAACTCACTTGAACATCATTGAAATAATCTATGTAAGCTTAAGCTTCACCCAAACATTTAACCTCAAATCACCATCTGATGACAACGCACACACTGAAAATTTAACATCAATTCTTATTCATTCCATCCAAATGTTCATTATAATTTACTTAAAACCCCCCAATTCAATCATAATCAAACTTGTATTTCTTATACTCAACCACACCCCTAATCACCAAGCCATGGTCATAAATTAATACACCTTGACCTTATACATATATATATGCATATTTCTCTATTTAATCATCAATTAACTCATTTAATTGCTAATAACTCAACAAAATGAACTTAAACATTATTCAAACCCTAAACCCTAATCCGTCAATCTCATGATCACAACTCATTCATCCAACATATTTTTCTTTTTAATCTCATTCAACTATGCATTAGCATCCCCTTAAACTCCATTAAATCAACATAACAAGTTTAAGTCGCATCCAAATCTAAACCCTCACACACGACCTTCCTACTCCTCCCAATTCATAACTCAATCAAAACATCCAAAATTATCAAAGAAATTTACAAATAAATACTCACCCAATATTAGTTACACCATTTAATACAAAAACAAATTCATATTCAAATCATCAAAATTGAATTAAAGAGGGTTAGGGTTTTTAGCTCTCAACTCACCTAAACACTCATAAAGTGGGGAGGAAATCGGTTGGAACTGGCGGCACTGGGCCATAAGCAACCGGAGAAGGGACGGTGGCGATTTTCGGCAACAGTGGCTGGCAAAAACTAGCAAGGGAGGGGGTAGTTGTGCACAGCAAAAGAAGGGAAGCAGGGGAGTGTTGGGTCTCAACAGAGGAAATTTTGGGGGTTGGGGTTTGTTTATTTGTTTATTTTGGGTTATTTAGCGTGGTTAATTTATTGTAAATTTTAAATAGCTCTTTTTCCGTTTTTTTTTCTACATTTTATTTTTTGACACATAATCTTTATCTAGAATTATCTCATAATTTTTCAACCCCCCTTTTTATTTTTATTTCATTCATTACATATATATATATATATATATATATATATATATATATATATATATATAATTGAAGTAGTAGTTTTAGCTAGAATTAATAACTTTAAAATTTACATCTTTTAGATATAAATTTGGGAGAAGATATTCTCATTTTCTTGTTGTTATTATTATTACATTATTATTGTGTTTGTTCGTTTATTATTATTATTATTATTTTTCAAATTAACCCTTTGATAATTAGGCTTATTTTTTTTCAGCGAGCATTTCAAATATTTATTAGCACTTGAACGAATTATTTAGGAGCATAACGAGATCCATTTTGAGGCCACATCGTCGTTTGAACCTACAATGCACAAATATATATATATATATATATATATATATATATATATATATATATA
>JACYFF010031955.1:83885740-83896168 GCA_017589665.1 Selenicereus undatus
TGAAGGGCGAATGCCCTATAGATGATAACTGACGGGGTCACTAATTAACTGATAAATCACTGTATAAACTGATTCATTGATATACTTACCAAAACATGATAACATTGATAAATACACTCTGATTTCTAAAGATACAGGCAATACACGTACCTGAAGTCTTTAAAAATGATATTTCACTTGATAATACTTATGCACAATGGAAATGATAACTAGGCCTTAACTCTGTTTCATAAATGTGAATGTAAATAGGTGTAGTCAGTAAATGATCCTTACTCGCATATTTGAGTAAGCAAAATTATGTGTAACAGAAATTGAGTAATGAAACGGGATACATAACTTGTGCATTTCAGTATAATAAACTGATTTTAATTTAATATAAGACAAGTTAAACCAAAATAAACTTATTTAAATCAGTTAGCGTTATTGAACTTGAAATACAATAAGTTGAAGCGAAATAGGCCAAATGGAAATGATTGAGGTGATAATGAAAAGATTTTAGTTGATATAAATGAAATATGGGTTCCTGAAATGGATAATGAAAGTGTGATGCTTCTGAAATGGATAATAGAATGGTTAAAGCCTCTGAAATTGATAATAGAAGGTTCAATTCCATGAGGGCTGTTGTGAGGTTCATAAAAGCTCAAATAACTTCTGTAGATCTGATAGACGCTAACTTGAGTCAATACTGTGCACACTTCTCAAATTTCATTTTTATGCTCACTTAACTCGGTTCTCAAACCCAAGTAAGCTTCTAAACAATAACAAACTTGTTGAAATCACTACACCTTGTAATTTCCTTGCAATACCCATTATTATATAGAAACTTCTGAAAATATTTCCAAATGTCACGATTTCTGCATTCACTCATGTTACCGTTCGATGGTTTGCAATAGAAAATCCATATCTTTCACTCCCGACCTCAAAATAAGATGTAAAGCCCCAATATGAAAATATCACAGTGTCCTCTAAAACTTTTATTTAGGACACAAAGCATGATTCACGTAGTAAGGTCTCTAAAATTAGGGTAGAACATAAACGTGCACAATTTCTGTTCAATCTGCGCAGTCGTAGCAAAATGACCATAACGTTTTCCATAGAAGTCGGATTAAGGCGATTAAAAAGGCATGTGAAATCTAACTCATTGATCTATCCACATGCCAAAATCACAAATTTTCAATGCGCCAATCAATACCAGTTTTTCCGTAAAGTTACTGTTCCAGTTCAGTTCCCAGTTTCAATGTATTCTGCATAGTCTTGAGTAAATTGGTCACAACTTTGTCCACACAACTTGAAATTGAGTAATTCCAAATCCTATTGAAATATAGCTCATCAAGATATCATTGCACCAAAAATCATGAATTTTGGATGTGCCAAACAGTACCAGTTAATTCCCGAAGTAGCCCCTGTTTCAGGTCTGTTTCCCAGCTTTAACTCACATATTTTCAATCTTTTCTTCTCATAACCACCCACTAAAATCACTCTTTAACTTATATAAATTAGCATAAACATCTTGATATTCTTTACCAATGCCAAAGATCACAAAATCTCATTTAAAACAATCAAAATTCAACACTTGAACATGAAGCTTGCATGATTAAGATAAAACCCTAACTCTAACTTCAACTCCACCACCAAGATGATTCTTAATTCAATGAAAACACCATAATCCACCATTAAAACAACCAAAACAAGAAGCAAAAATCAAAAATCCAATGAACAAAATTGAAGCCACTTACTTTGAGCTTGAAATAAGTGAAGATGGAGATGATCTTGGGTGATTTTGAGGATGGAAAATGGTAGTCAATGGAGGGAGGTTGTTTGGGGATTGAAATCCTTGCCGGAGAGTGGCCGAAAAGTGGTCGGAAAACACCATGAAAGCTGGTGGGGGGCTGGCTGTGTAGAGAGAAGGAAGAGAGAGAAGAGAGAGAAATTGCTTTGCAATTTACTTGGTGCAAAATGAACCGTAGGCAAATAAATTACTTGGCCGAAAATTAAGCACAAAAAATCAGCTTTTGCTAATGATGATTAAGGCTTAATGATGGTAATTAGATAAGCAAATGGGTTAGGAACTTGTTGGGCCAAAATTGGGCTTAATTTGGGCCCGAAAGAAATTAAACCGTACGCGATTAAATTCCCCATAGCTCGAAATTAAATTTTTGAAATGTCATGAAAAATAATTGTAATCTTTTAACCCATAATTATCGAGGCCTAATATAAATTGCTCCGAACAATTGTTTTCTGTAAATAAAACTCGAATTGCAAAGTAGGGCCCGAAATGAATTTTTTTTCAACTGGGATGATTCAATGAGATAAATAAATGTGAAAAATAAATAACATCGCTTAATTAAATAAATAAATATAATTTAGGGTTGGGTTATTACATCATTCCCCCCTTAAAGAGTTTCATCCTCGAAACTTATGAACTTTACCAATAGATGCAAGGTTATCCCAAATAAATATGGGTATGTGACTTTCACTTGATCCTCGGTTTTTCAAGTAGTTTATGAGGATGTATTATTTGCCCAAAGCAATTTGATTTAAGGTATCTGCTTGATGCTTAACTGCTTAATCCTGTGATCTAATATCTGAATTAGATGCCCTTGAAACACAAGACCCTCAATGGCTGCAACGGATTTGATTATGACAGCATGGTCAGGATTTGAACTATATTACCTGAGTTGTAGGGTAAGAAACACAGAACATGTTATGCACATGTTTGAGTTATATAGGCAGAACTGGTAGACAAGTTATGGAATTCGACCTTCCATGAACTGATGTGGTCCAAAAGATCTTGACCTCAATTTAGGTCGCAGTGCAACCTCCGTACACCTTTAGTTGGTGAGACTTTCTGAAAAACTTTATCATATACCGGAAATTCCAGGAATCTCCTTCTTTTATCAACATAGCTTTTCTATCGGTTCCAATGGTATGCTTTCAAGAGTCTTCTGAGATATGCCGTCTTATTGAATGCTGAAGAAGATCTTCATGACTCAAAAGATGATTTTGTTGTCAATGTCGGCCGTCATTTTATCCTGATGTTTCATGTAGGATCCCCTACTATTGCTATCACAACGTTGACCACTAGATGTTCCATACTTTCTTTAAATGCAAATGTTGGTCGTAGGTCATGAAGTACTACAGGCTCTAACGCAGAAGAGTTGGATCCATTGATATTTTTAGATGCTCGGGATGATAAGAACTGCTAAAGTTCAATCTAGTTCCAAAGGCTCCTTGAAGTGCATGCCAAACAGGCTTGAAATCTCTGATATCTGTCAGACACTATATCTGAGGGAATCCCATGACAAAATCTATCGAAATTGAATCCCAGTTCCAAGTGGGAATTTCTAAAGGTCTCAATTCACTTACGGGGCGCTAGTATTCTACCATGGCCTTTTTGGCAAATCAGACCTTTATCCATATATTCTGCAATTTCTCTTCTCATATTGTTCCATAAAAATATTTCCTTAAATCTATGTACATATTGGTGCCCCCTCGGTGCACCAAATAGCAAGTATTATGAGTCTCCGCTAAGACCGGCTTTCTTAAGATTTTGCTTTATTCTTTGGAGCGCAGGATCACTATCTTGATTCACTCTAGGCTTCTCCATTAGGGAGGGTTGTAAGGTAAGTGCCAGCAGTTGAACATTTGCCTTCCAGTGCAACACTAATTGAATGTCCAAGTCCTCAAGTTCTCTCAAGAGATTCAGTTGAGTAGTTACTATAGTGTTCAAGGTATGTTGTGCCTTCTTATTCAGGGCACTTGCCACAATATTTCTCTTTCTTGGTTGACATTAGATCTACCACAACTGATGTTTCATGTAGATTGAGTTTTTTCAGAGTGAAGATGTACTTCCAGCTTTGATGATCAGTATTGATTCTGCATGGTACTCCATATAAGTAATGTCTCCAACTTTGCACTGCAAAACTACAGAAATGGGTAGGGTAATTCTTCTCATAAGGCTTAAGTTGTTGGGAGGCATAAGCCACCAGTTTAACTTCTTGCTAACTTTATAGCTTTCTTCAACAAATTGGCTAGGGAAGATGATATTTGACAATCCTTTCTGAACTAGATAATTCCCTGCTAAACTCAAACAGTTTCTAGTCTCAGTGCATTGGTAGAGCTTCGGCACTTTGTAAAAGCTTTCGCCTTTTGCAAATTGACCTTAATCTCTTCCTTTGAAAACATATGTTCTAAACATACCATTGCTTCTAATCAATACTCATGCTTCTTGTATTTGCTATGTACTTGATGTTCCCTCAAGGTGTATAACACTGTCCTCAAATGAACAATATGCTCATCTTTATCCTTGGAGTATTTCAAGATGTCTTTTATAAATACCACCACACTTGTCTAGATATGGTCTGAAACTCTATTCATAAGATCTGTAAAGGCCGCGGGGCCATTGAGTAGGCCAAAAGGGATCGCAGTGAATTCATCATGACCCATACATGGTCCATAGCGTGGTTTTGGTAATGTCTTCAGATATAATCCTAAGTTGATGGTACCCTGACCTCAAATTGATTTTAGAAGAGACTCCTGCTCCCTGCAGTTGATCCAAAAAGTCATCTACTTGGGGCGATGGGTATGTGTTTTTTATGGTGATCTTGTCCAGCTCTCTGTCATCAATACATAACCTCTAGGTTTCATTCTTCTTCTTTATAGATAGAACTAGGCATTCGATGATGGCACACTTGGATGGTTTGATAAATCTCTTCTGCGATAACTCCTCTAACTGAAACTTCAGTTCTTTAAGCTAAATTGGAGCCATACGATATGAGGGTTTTTTTTTTGAGATAGATTAGGCATCAGGGATGAATTCAATCTCATAATCAATTTCTCTTGGCGGAGCAATCCCGGTAACTTTTTCGGAAAACTTCTCTGAACTCACAAACTATAGGGATGTCTTCTGCTTTTTCTTCCTTAAGTTCAATGTTAATAGCATAACACCAATGCACAATATATCCTCGACATAAGAGCTCACTTGGTTTCATAACAGAATTTAAAGGACAAGGTTCTTCCTCTCTTTGACCATAATACATATTTCTCTCCCTTGTTCTTTTCTTGAAATAACATCACAACCTATCTTGACCCCATCAGTCCACAACTAGCTCATTTCCAAAATGATATCGAAGTCTGACCAATCAAATTGAATCAGAACTCCAGGGAATACTGTCCCACAAATAATAATTGAAACAAATTTATGAGATGTAGAACACTCAATTCTAGAGTCATTGGATAACTTGAGTCCATAGTTGGTTTATGCCTCTTTATTCTCAAAGTTCAGTTGAATGCCAGATTGAGTGGATATAAATGAATGACTGACAACTGAATCAAATAATACACAAAATGGCTTTGAAATTAAAAGAGAGCTTCAGTAACTACTGCACCAGAGGTGACAACTTCCTTATTGCTCAACACATAAGCCTTTCCTACAGCTGTGGGCCTTGAAAGTGAAAGCTCTTATCTACAGCCTTCAGTTTTCAGGAATAGGCAGCGATGAGGTGCTCTGGGCTACCGCACCATGTGCATTTGTCAGTTCCCACTTAGCAAAGTAGAAGTGAAGTCAGGCCCTAAGAGCCTATTCTTAGCAATGTTCCACCAAATATCGGTTTCGCCAGTTACGTGAAATATTCCAATGTTCACCCTTTTATCACCTGGAATCTCTATTACAGTGAAAAATTTCTCCATTCCTCGAATCTATTTTTCAGGTTCCATTGGGTCATACTTTGCACTCTAGAGTTCTTTAGTCTGAATCAGCTGAAGGCATTTTTCTAAGAGGTAGTAGCCTACCAAAATTTCTCACTGACGTAATCCAAATGCATGACAAAGATTTCGGTTGTCAAAGTTCAGCTTTAATGCAAGTGATCTTCCATAGGAAACTTAGATTGAACCAACCAAAAAGGTAGATGCATTGCGTTCCCCTTAGCAATGGATTCCACAAGTTTAATAATGACCAGCCTTTATACAAAGCGTAGTTAAGATCTAACTTCTATTCAAGCGTGCTACAAAATTATCATCTATTGACATGGGTGCAACCCAATCATAATCCAGCTACTAGTAACAATTGAGCTCTTAAAAATAGGAAAAAGTTATCAGAACTGATGAAGATATGACATGAGAGTGAATAATGATGCAACTGGATGGGGCGATGCTATGAAGACAAAAAGATAAAGCCCCTAGTCAAGTGAGGCGCATCCAACAGTTGATCATCCAACAAGAATAATGGTAGAAGGTATGTCATCAGAAAGTGCAGTGAAATATTTTAAAGAGTAATTTCTATTTCACGGATGGAGGTGGAGTCAATGGACTGCTTGCAAGAGTTTGGGCAATTTAAGCAAGTCTTGAATTGCAATGGATTTAAGCAAAATGTCTCTCTAAAGTGTCCTTGGTTTCTCTTATATGGAATCACCGATAGTTAATATATACCATAGAACAAGCCTCTCCAAAATCCTATAATTCAGAGGATACTACATCAAGAAACCCCATATAGCTCACTTAGATGAAGTTCTTGAGTTACAGAATAAAATATCTGCAATCAATGAGGCATATTGAAACAATTGCCACTTGGATTCGAGAAACGCACAAAATGACACCTATATGATGAGGAAATATAAGCTCAAAATTGTATGTATCCACTGACTTGAACAGTCTGTATCATCAGACTTCAGCACTGGTCTCCAAATGTGTTACAACATGGGCCATTGGAAAGCTTACTTTCTGAACTTTGATATAGAATAACTAAAACATCTCTGTCTAATGGAATGTATGGCTGCAAGTGGACTAAACTCAGACCTTGTGCATTAGAATTCTACCAACTTTGTAGACTTTGACTTGTCTATTGAATGACCAAATGACCTCTAATCCAATTGAAACTTGTTTCATATGAAAGATATGTCCTTAAACTTAAACTCAGGATGGAAAATCCTTGCGTAAATCATGGTGATCATGGATAAAAGTTACTTCAAGATCGGTCCTTGTGCACTGATCAAAACTGCCAAGTTGATTGAACTTGTGTAAGCTGCCCATACTTATTTTTCCCTATGCATTTAATCTCAAAATGAGTCAAGGGCCTTTCATAGAACACATTTGTAACAACCCCCAACCCTATGGCTAGGAGTGTTAGTGATTCTTAAATTTCTGGGGCGCAACGGACAGAGTTTCGCCTGCAAACTGACCATTTTCCAGGCTTAAAGCCTTACATCACATTCCCTGCATTGACTAGAAGTACAAAAGGATATAAAATAAAGCTCAACAGCTACACACCGGAGACCACAACTCTACGGGCCACACGCCCGGAGTACAAGAGTTCACATCTCAAAAATAAAGAATTCCAGCTAAACGGATGTCATACCATTCAGATGGATGGCTCATATGACCATAGTTACCTAAATGCATTGGAGCACGTTCAACTTGTTATTCCAAATTTCCATCAAATCTGTAGCTTGAGATCAAACTATATATACTCTGTATGGATCCATCTGACAAAGAAGAATATGCGAGTAGAATATGTGTAAGATAAGCAGACATTACCAGTGTCACAAATCTCTAAGGATATCATAATAATCCTTAGTCTTCACTAACCAATTTCACAGTATCTTAACTCCATACTCTATATCCCATAAAGAAAATCTCAACCTGGCTCTGATACCAACTCTATAACGCCCCCAAATTAAACATGTTTCACTGCTTATATTCTCCGTGATAAATCACTCAACTGTAATATGATAAATCCAATGATATGGGCGTTACCGCCATCCAAAAGCACAAGGCTTGAAACATGAGTGTTATAAATAACACAGTTAAGCATAACCTCCACTGTGCACATCTACATATGATCATCCATTCACAATCAAGTGTTAACCAATGTAAGGTTTATAAACCATAGTAAGATAATTCACCATGTAATCTACATCTTCACCCACAAAAGAATTCCAAATACAACTTTAAAGCATGCATATACGGCATTACTTCTGATCCATTCGGATTTCCCTGCTTCACTTATTCTCTTCAGTTGATTTGCTGGCATGAGGGCAATACTCTGAGCATTTGCCTAAAACAAAACATGAAAAACATTTCAAACTGTGAGCTGAAGCTCAGTACATGCGTTCCTGAATTGTTAAATGATCATTGAACACTGGTTGGGCCCGCTTTGCAATTCATTTAGTTAAAACAGTGAATAAGATGATGTAAAGCTGCATTGCTAGTTATTATCTGATAGTGAACCCCTTGATACTGTTACGATGTATGGATAGGTGTACACTTGCCAAGCCGACCAGGGAACCTGGCCTGAAGCCGCGCGGGTAACTGAAGGGCGAATGCCCTATAGATGATAACTGACGGGGTCACTAATTAACTGATAAATCACTGTATAAACTGATTCATTGATATACTTACCAAAACATGATAACATTGATAAATACACTCTGATTTCTAAAGATACAGGCAATACACGTACCTGAAGTCTTTAAAAATGATATTTCACTTGATAATACTTATGCACAATGGAAATGATAACTAGGCCTTAACTCTGTTTCATAAATGTCAATGTAAATAGGTGTAGTCAGTAAATGATCCTTACTCGCATATTTGAGTAAGCAAAATTATGTGTAACAGAAATTGAGTAATGAAACGGGATACATAACTTGTGCATTTCAATATAATAAACTGATTTTAATTTAATATAAGACAAGTTAAACCAAAATAAACTTATTTAAATCAGTTAGCGTTATTGAACTTGAAATACAATAAGTTGAAGCGAAATAGGCCAAATGGAAATGATTGAGGTGATAATGAAAAGATTTTAGTTGATATAAATGAAATATGGGTTCCTGAAATGGATAATGAAAGTGTGATGCTTCTAAAATGGATAATAGAATGGTTAAAGCCTCTGAAATCGATAATGGAAGGTTCAATGCCATAAGGGCTGTTGTGAGGTTCATAAAAGCTCAAATAACCTCAGTAGATCTGATAGACGCTAACTTGTGTCAATACTGTGCACACTTCTTAAATTTCATTTTCATGCTCACTTAACTCGATTCTCAAACCCAAGTAAACTTCTAAAAAATAACAAACTTTTTGAACTCACTACACCTTGTAATTTCCTTGCAATACCCATTATTATATAGAAACTTCTGAAAATATTTCCAAATGTCACGATTTCTGCATTCACTCATGTTACTGTTCGATGGTCTGCAATAGAAAATCCATATATTTCACTCCCGACCTCCAAATAAGATGTAAAGCCCCAATATGAAAATATCACAGTGTCCTCTAAAACTTTTATTTAGGACACAAAGCATGATTCACGTAGTAAGGTCTCTAAAATTAGGGTAGAACATAGACGTGCATAATTTCTATTCAATCTGCGCAGTTGTAGCAAAATGACCATAACTTTTTCCACAGAAGTCAGATTAAGGCGATTAAAAAGGCATGTCAAAGCTAACTCATTGATCTATCCACATGCCAAAAATCACAAATTTTCAATGAGCCAATCAATACCAGTTTTTCCGTAAAGTTACTGTTCCAGTGCAGTTCCCAGTTTCAATGTATTCTGCATAGTCTTGAGTAAATTGGTCACAACTTTGTCCACACAACTTTAAATTGAGAAATTCCTAATCCTATTGAAATCTAGCTCATCAAGATATCACTGCACCAAAAATCATGAATTTTGGATGTGTCAAACAATACCAGTTAATTCCCGAAGTAGCCCCTGTTTCAGGTCTGTTTCCCAGCTTTAACTCACATATTTTAAATCTTTTTTTCACATAACCACCCACTAAAATCACTCTTTAACTTATATAAATCAGCATAAACATCTTGATATTCTTTACCAATGCCAAAGATCACAAAATCTCATTTAAAACAATCAAAATTCAACACTTGAACATGAAGCTTGCATGATTAAGATAAAACCCTAACTCTAACTTCAACTCCACCACCAAGATGATTCTTAATTCAATGAAAACACCATAATCCACCCTTAAAACAACCAAAACAAGAAGCAAAAATCAAAAATCCAAAGAACAAAATTGAAGCCACTTACTTTGAGCTTGAAATAAGTGAAGACGGAGATGATCTTGGGTGATTTTGAGGATGGAAAATGGTAGCCAATGGAGGGAGGTTGTTTGGGGATTGAAATCCTTGCCGGAGAGTGGCCGAAAAGTGGTCGGAAAACACCATGAAAGCTGGTGGGGGGCTGGCTGTGTAGAGAGAAGGAAGAGAGAGAAAACAGAGAAGAGAGAGAAATTGCTTTGCAATTTACTTGGTGCAAAATGAACCTTAGGCAAATAAATCACTTGGTTGAAAATTAAGCACAGCTTTTGCTAATGATGATTAAGGCTTAATGATGGTAATTAGATAAGCAAATGGGTTAGGAACTTGTTTGTTGAGGATTTTTTTAGGAAATGTGAACTGAACTGAATTTAAACC
>JACYFF010031955.1:83903621-83919063 GCA_017589665.1 Selenicereus undatus
TTTAATTAAACAGGTTGGCACGTTCGACCTGTTTAATTAAATAGGTTAGGTTTAGGTCAAGATTTTTGACACGAAAAAATACTTATTTAATCTATTTAATTAGATAGGTCAAACAAGTTGGCTCATTTTTCTGTTTATCATTTATCTACTTAGCCTTTTATTAGATAATTATGAATACAACATTTTAAAATAAATATGAAAATGTGAATTATGATGAATCGGGGGAGTTTTAGAGAGTAATTTTTAATGCCATCTTTTTTATCTCGAATAGGTTAAGCAGGTCAATCCATTTAAAAATTAAACAGTACACATTAAGGTTTTTCAACCCATTTAATAATTAGGTTAGACTCAAGTCGAGAGATTCTCAACCCATTTAAGTTTAACATAAGCACAAACTCGACCCAACCTGACCTGTTTCTTAACTCTAGGCATGTGTCATGTTTTTCCACATTTGGAATGTGTTATTTTATCTAATTTTTTTGTTAAATTGTCTTTTAGGACTTTATCTTTTGTAATTAGTGTGGAAATTATATTGTCTTTTCTTACTAATTCGTGCTTTTCTTCATTTTGTGACATATGGAGCTTCTAACTTTGGAAGGCAAAAGGATTGACAAAATTCTTTTTGCATTTTCTCTGAGGAATACTTTGCTTGTAATTTTAATTCATTATGTAATGTTATTCCTTCTCTTTTAATAAATCCAAATAACTGACCAAAATTATTTTTATCAAAAGGTATTGTAGCTTTACCCACAATTTCTCTCGATTTATTTAATATTCTTTGAGAAATAAGAAAGTTAATCCTAATATGAGTTTCTCTTTCCTGTAGCATTGTCTACAATCTTCTCTTCTTAATACATATGTAAAAAATGTGGGTTTATACCAATTGTAGTTATCAAGTGATTGACATTTTAAATTTGTCAAAACAATGTTGAATGGGGAAGGTAATTTTTTTCGGATTGCTCATAAAATGCATTGAAATAATATGAACTGAAACTTCCACACCGTTATATCTATATTGAGATCAATTAATTCTCGTTTGACTATAGTTGTTATCAGTGAGTAGACCTAATCTATGGGTCAGGCCCCGCACGACCTACCCTACCCCGACCCTAAAAAATGAGGGTTATGGTTGACTATTTTTGTTTCCAACCTACCCCGACCTCAATTGAGGGTACCCAATTATGATTAGGGTCGGGTTCGAGTAGAGGTTTTGACCCTCTGACCTGACCCGCTGACCTCTACTTTTAAAAAAATTAAAATTCAAATCAAAACAAAATACTTTGAGTTTTATTTGTTCAAAACTTTTTCGCTTTCTACTTTCTTGTTGCTTCTTAGCATTCCCCCTCTATTCACCTCTGCAAATCTCATTGTCTCTTAACCTTCTAAGGTTCTGTGTGTGTGTGTGTGTGTGTGTGTGTGTGTGTGTGATGTTTGGAGCAGTTGTTTAAGTAATAATCATTCTAATCACTAAATTACATATTAGAATGATTGCAATTACAATACATTTCATATGAACATTGCATTATCACTTGGCCTTTTATTTAGTAGGATGTTTAGTGTTGAACTTTCTAAAAAAAATGAAACTTAGTAAAAAAAACTGCATTTTCTATATAGGAAAGGTTTAAGGGTCAAATATGATCCAATGACCCGAGGGTACCCGGAGGGTCAGAGTTAGGGTCAAGCATATGTCAACCTGTACAACGGTCATGTAGGGTTAGTGATGAGCATGGATCCTCAAGCTCCCAAGATCAATATTCACAAGAAAACCACAACCAAAAGGGATGCTCATCTTTGGGATCAGTCTCAAACAATTAAGGAGATTGTGAAATTTTCGCCCAAATAATGAGATCCCAAAGATAGATTAGAAACTTCCCAGCAAATCCCTCTTCTAAAGGCATAGAGCCACCAGACAAGAATTATAAAGAAAAGACTCTAATCACCACTCTTAATTAAGAGATAAAAATGTAGAGATTTTTTAGAGAGAAGATGGTCTCTTGCCTTTCATTTCATAATTAGCTCAAGCTAAGTCCACATGGAGGGGAATGGGTCTACAAATACTCAAAATTGAGGGGATTAGCTAATACATTAGTGGGGAAAGTGGACCAGTAGGGAGCTTACAAAATATCCTAGAAAAATAAATCAAAATGTTAAGATAATAACCACTATGGTAAGTTGCATTTTGAGGATTCCTTTCCTACTTTCTAGGACGCTTTCCGAAGGCACTGCTTTACCAATGGGGATACCACTACGTGGAGCTCCCTCCTTGCTGTGTGTAGATTCATCCCACATTGAGTAATCCTAAGGATTACAGCTGCATCTACCTCAAATAAGGTCAAAATCTAGATTGCTCAAAAATTAGATTTTGGTGCACACATCCTATTTTGGTCATTTCTCCCAAATTTAAAATCCAACGCCAAATTTTGGCACATAGGGTTAAAATAGATATCTTAGACAATCCGTAAATGTTGGACTTACGCTAATTGGGCCTCATAAGGTTGGATCCAAACTTAATCCAAATTCAGCAAATTTATCGATAAGTACCTACATTATAGGCATTGCGGTATTTATATCTTTAGGAAATAAATTGAAACCTAATGTGGAAATTTATTGCATTATCCTAAATTAGATAGCCAATCTCCCAAAAAAAGCAAGGAATAACCCATTTTGATTCATTTGGGTGGTGAGAAGACAAGTTGAACATGTATGTAGTTCTGGAACGGTGATCTCCTTAACTAACAAAGGTTGGCTCGGACTTTGGTATGGACGAGAGTATACCAAGAGTTGGCTTGGGGCTTGGTATGCATTAACTTTCCTTCTTGAGAATGATTTACCTTCAAATCCTCAAAGTCATCCTCTATATAAGGAGCTAGATCACCCACATTGAAGGTGGAGTTCACATCGATAGCTCCAACCTAGAGACATTATCTTCAATCCATTCAAACACCTTAAAAGGGCCTTTTCCTCGAGCCATGAGTTTGTTTTGCCTTGTAGAAGAGAATCTGTCCTCCCATAGGTGCAAACATACCAAATCTCCCGTGCAGAAAACCATGGGTTTTCGATGCTTGTTCGCTCGGGCCTTATAAGAGGTGTTGACCTTCTCTATTTGAGCTCGAATTTATTCAAAGAGCTTCTTCATTTCTTCATATTTATTTTTGGTCCTTAAAGCTCACCCTATGCTCAATGGGAAGTGGGAGAAGGTTTATTAGAGTGAGAGGATGGACTCCATAACAAGCTTCAAAAGAAAAGTGGGATGTAGCATATGTAGGAGCCATCTGTAATCAAACTCAACATGAGCGAGTTTTAGATCTCGTTCCTTAAGCTTCTTGCTCACCAATCCTTTAAGGAGAGTAAATAAGGTCCAGTTCATTACCTCAGTTTGCCCATCGGTTTGAAGGTGGCAAGTAGTGCTAAACAACAACTTAGCTCCTCCAAAAATGGGAAAGGAATTTGGTGTCCCGATCGAGACAATACTTCTTGGCACTCCATATAGCTTGATGACCTCCTTGAAATAAAGATGAGAAATGTGAAATACATCATCACTCTTGTGACATGGGATGAAATGGGCCATCTTGGATAACCAGTCAACCATAACCATGATTGAGTTTTGTCCCCTTGGGTTATTGGTAAACTCAAAATGAAACTCATACTCACATCTTCCTAAGGGTTGTTTGGTGTTGGAAGAGGAAGGTGCTTTTGGCTCTATGAAATATAACACACTTGGAGACAACTTTATAGACATCATTTGCCACCCTAGGCTAATAAAAGTGCTCCTTCAAGAGTTCAATTGTTTTGTTGATGCCAAAATGACCCCTCTTATACACCACCATGGGGCTCTCTCACAAGTAACTCCCTCAAAGAGCCCCTAGCAACATATAGCTTGTTGTGCTTGAAGAGAAACCTATCTAACAAGATATAAGAATCGTGATCATTGGGGTTTGTAACAATTTCTTTATATCCTCATCTTCTTTGTGGGGATCTTAGATGATGTAAAATCTCAAGATTTTAGCCTTGAGAGTATAGAGGAGAGTACATCATCCACTATAATTTCCTTGCCATATTTGTGCTTGCAAGTGAAGGAAAATGATTTGAGAAATTCTACCCACTTGACATGCCTTGAATTGAGCTTGGCTTGTCCATTTATGAAAGACAAGGTATTATGATCCGAATGTATCATAAAGGTCTTAGGCTTGTGGTTGTGACTCCAATAGTTAAGAGCTCGAATGATAGCATAAAACTCCCCGTCATAAGTGGAGTAATTGGGTTTGGGGTCGCTCAACGTCTCACTAAAATAGGCCAAGGGTCATTTGGCCTGGGTGAGAACCGCTTCAATGCCAATGCCACTAGTATCATATTCTACTTCAAAAAGTAGCTCAAAGTTGGAAAGAGCTAAGATAGGAGCCAAGAATACTTGCTTTTGATTGTCTCAAAGGCCCTTTGGCCTGCACGCACTCGGTCAACTGAACCATGATGGAGCTAAAATCCTTGATGAACTAACAATAGAAAGATGACAAGCCATGGAAGGTCCTTGCTTTCGTGATACAGGTAGGCACATGCTAACTCTTGATGGCTTCAACTTTGGATCCATCCACTTGTATGACCTCTCTCAAGACAACATAGCGTAGAAAAATAACTTGAGGGGAGAATAAGTCACATTTCTTAAGCTTAGCATACAATTTTTATTATCTCAAGACTTCAAAGACTTAGGAGATATACTCAACATAAGAAATTTCATCATGACTATGCACCAAAATATTATCAGAATGCACCCCAACAAGCTTTCCAATGAAATGCCTTCAAACCTCGTTCATAAGTCTCATGAAGGTCCTAGGAGTACTAGACAAACCAAAAGGTATAACAAGCCACTTATACAACCAATACATGGTTTCAAAAAGCAGTTTTTCACTCATCAACTTCCTTCATTCTACTTTGGTGATACCCACTCCTAAGGTCAATTTTGGAGAACACCTTAGACTTCAAGAAATTCATCAAGCATATCATCCAATTGTGAAATGGGAACCTATACTTGATGGTGATGTTGTTTATAGCCCAAGAATTAAAACATATATGCCAAGTATCATCTTTCTTAGGTACCAAAAGTGCGGGAACTGAACAAGGACTCAAGCTCTCCCTAATGCAGCCACGATTAAGGAACTCTTTGGACTTGCCTTTGTAATTCTTTGCCTCACTAAAATTACATCGATAGGCTGGCTTATTAGAAAAGGGAGCACCTGGTAGAAAATCAATTTGGTACTTAATTCCTCCAAAGAGAGGGAGCCCCAGGCGTAATCATTGGCGAATACATCCTCAAACTCTTTTAAGAGCGATTGAGCTAGAAGGTGTATGGGTTTCACTATCTCACTTGTGTTTGATTCTACTATAAGTAAGGCAAATAAGGGCTTACTCTTCCTAATGGTTGTCTCCACCCATGTCTCACTCATCTAGAGGTTTTTCTCACTTCCCATCCCTGATTTAATTTTGAGAGGCTTAGGTAGGGGCAATGGAGCCAAAGTGAGACTACAAATTTTATGCTTGATTGCATATGTATTTGTATGCCTATCATGAATCACATGATTGTCATGCAGCTAAGGTCTAGCAAGTAATAAATAATATGCATTCATAGGTAGAAAATCACATAGCACTTCACCATAATATGGACCAACCAAGAATAAAGTAAGAGCTTGTTTAGAAATGGTTACCTTGCTCCCTTACTTAAGCCATTGAAGAGTGCAAGGGTTGGTTTGTCGATGAGAGTCGAGGAAGCTAGATTAGTGTAACTTCTACCATCAATTATGAGCTCACACACCTTGCAAATTCAATGGTACAGCGAGTATAGAAGATTTGTTCCCTTTGACTAGGTTCAAAAGGAGCCTCTGTGATATGAAGTGCTCTCTAAATCACCAATAGTACACCAACATCTAGAGTGACCAAAGTGTGATATCCATTTTCAAACTCCTCATCACTAGTTTCATCCTCAAGAGCTTGGATCTCTTCCACCTCTCTAATGGTGAGAGTCATTCTATTTGGGCAATCGGTTTAGAAGTGACCATAGTCGCACTTGAAGTATTTTTTTCCCTTTCAACCTCGTTGGGCGCTCACTAGCAATATCCTTACCCTTTTCTAGGGCCTTAGTGGGGGTTGGAGTAGTCTCAGTCTTGGAGTGAGAAGGAAACCCCCTTGTGGATTTGTGAGACCGGTTTATCGAATAAGCAGGGAATAGTTTTCTATGCTTGAGCTGTTTCTTAACCTTAGTTGGTAGATTGCAAACATCATCAAATGAGAAATAAGGTTGCAAGTCTACATTCTTAGCAATGTTGGGGGATAGACCTTTGATGAATCTAGCTATTATGAGCTTGGGCTCTTTACTCAATTCAACCCTCATTTTGAGTTATTCAAAATCTCTAATATAATGTTCAACCTTGAGGTTCTCTTGACTAAGAGAAGTGATCTTAATATAGAGCTCTTGCTTATAAAAGAGTGGTATAAACCTTTTTCCCTTTTGCTTCTTGAGCTGGGACCATGTTTTGTTTTTAGACATAGCTTTCCTTGCTCTATTCCTCATCAAGTTCTCATACCGCAAAGAGGCATAACTTTTCACCTTGAGAATGACCAATTTGAAAGGATTCTCTTCATTATACTCCTTAAGCTCAAAGATCCTCTCCATAAATTGAATGCAATCTGCGTAGTTTTTTGGATTGATGTTCCTATCAAACTCCAGTGCCTTAAATTTGAAATCCCTAAGGTAATCCCTTAGAAGTTTTCTTCTTCTAACTCCTTTGTCCTCATCATAATAATCTTCACGAGAGGAAGAGTAAGCAATGTCATTGGAGCTAACATCAAACTCTTGACGGTAATGGCTTCGTTGTCCTGTGCAAACAAAGCCCTTTACTTGTTTAAGCTCCCTTGTAAGCCTTTTTACTTGTTCTTGAAGATCAATGATGATTTTGTCTCTTCTCACTTCATGGCCTTGTTCAAGTGAAATGCCTCTGAAAAGAGAGGAATCTCCTTCATTGGCCATGGCAGAGTTAAGAATGAAGGTATAGGATTACCAAGAAGTTGTGGTGGACATTGTCCTCAAATTTTTTGCGATTTTTATTAAAGCTTGTTTATGGAGTTTTAGGGTTGTATTTGGTTAAAGATTACATTTAGGCTATTTTGAGGGTTCTTTGTGTGCTAACGAGAGTCAATTAAGGTGACTAAATTAAGGAAATTTTGAAAAGTCAAAGTGTGAATTTTTGGCAGTGAAAATGACAAGATGGTGAAGGCTTTTGATTGAATTAATGGACATGAAGGTTTTGATTCAACAATCATCCTAGAGGATCGCTAACTCTGACACCAACTTGATAAGGATGGATCCTCAAACTCTCATGATCAATGATCACAAGAAGACCACAACAAAAGAGGATGCCCCTCTTTGGTATCAAAAATATTCAAACAATCAAGGAGATCGTGAGATTTTTGCCCAAATAATGAGATCTTAAAGATAGATTGGAAACTTCCCAGCAAATCCCTCTTCTAAAGGATTAGAGCCATCAAAGAAGAAATATAAAGGAAAGACTCTAATCACCCTCTCAATTAACAGATAAAGATATGAAGAAATTTAGAGAAAAGATCGCATTTTGCATTTTATTTCATAATCAACTCAAGCTGAGTATACATGGAAGGGAATGGGTCTATCCATATAACTATAAAAAAAATTGAGAAACTTTTGATACATTTTTGCCAAGTATCATAACTTTATTGGTTCCATTATTAATTATTATTGAAATTCATTTTGTGTGTTTTAGCATGCATACCATTCTTTTTAAATTTTTCTATATATACTCCACAAGACCTTTCGTCTTCTTTTTGATCAATTACTTAGAGATGTCATTAATAAATATTTACTTGCATATGTAAAAATAGTACATGTGTGAACCCAAAAAATTCAATAAATGCAAAGATTATTTAACTAATAAAATAAATCTAAATGATGAAAACAATATTATTGATGAATTAGTTATAATTTTGGATATTGACATATTGTTTAACTCAAACCTTGTATCGCAACGAGAATAGTTCTAGTAAATACCTAAAATTGAGGGGATTAGCTAATTCATTAGTGGGGCAAGTAGACCAATATGGGTTTTACAAAATATCCTTGAAAAATAAATCAAAATATTAAGATAATAAGAACTATAGTGAGTTGTTTCTTTAGGATTCCTTCGCCGCATTCTAGAAAACTTCTAGAAGGCTCTACTCTACCACTGGGGGTGCCACTCCTTGAAGCCTTCTCCTTGGTGTGTGTAGATTCATCCGATATTGACTAATCCAAGGATCACAGCTGCATCCGCCTCAAATAAGGCCAAAATCTACATTGCTACAAAATTGAGTTTTTGTGCGCACTCCTCTTATTTGGCCATTTCTCCCAAATTTAAAATCCAATGCCAAATTTTAGCACAAGGGCTAAAATAGACATCTTAGGAAATTAACAAAACTTAGACTTGCATTAACTGGACCTTATTAGGTAGGATTCAAACTTAACCCAAATTTAGCAAGTTTATCAATAAAAACCTTCGTTGTAGCTGTTGTGGTTCTCATCACTTTAGGGTGATAAAATGCAACAAAAATTGGAAATTTATTGTATTATCCTAAAGTACATGGCCTAAGCTTCCCAATGCAAGGAACAATGCAATTGGATGTCGTTTGGGTGGTGAGAAGCCAAGGCAGACCCGGATGTAGTGCTAGAACAATGACCTTCTTAACCAAGGTTGGCTTGGACTTTAGTATGGAGGAGGGTGTAGCCAAGAGTTAGCTTGGGGCTTGGTAAGTATCAGCTACCAACCCTCATGACCTAATCCTCAACCCGCCCTAACCCTCAACTTGATCTAGTCTATCAAGACATAGAAATCCCATCTATTTTTTTTTCATGTAAATCCTAAAGTTATGAGAACAAATATTACTACTTCCTCATTTATTAAACAAAGATATGAATTATAGGTTGTGAGTATCCTATGGCGTGTTATGAATTGTTTGGTAATTCTAGACTAGTGAGGCAAGTTATTTTGAAGTAAGGTTTGATAATATCGCCTAACAATTGTGGTTTTGGCTTTTCTTTGTCTTTACATATATTGAGGTCTTCCATTTGTTCTATTATTGAATCAATTTCTTTCTTTTTGACTACAACTTCTATTTAAGTGGACACCATTTTGACTTGCTTCACTGTATGAAGTATTTGATTAGCATAATTATTTTGGTGATAAACCTTTTTAATATCTCCTAAGTTGACTAAACTGCTTTTTGGATCAGGTCTTCCTATTTTGAAAGGAGTTGCAGGAATAGGGTTTCAGAAGTATTGATGACTATTTCTCCTAAAGAAGGAATAGTGGATTAAACAATTTTACCATTTTTTTTATGTCCCTTTGTGCGCTAAATTTGTATTTTGCATTTGAACTTTAACTCTATAAGGGTGTGGAAGATTATTATCTAAAGTAAATTTGAAACCAAGTAAAGAAATGAATATTTACTTCTATTCTTTCCATTAATGAATAACATTCTTGAAGTATGTCTACTTGAGCATCTTTGTCAAAGGAGAATGAAAACCTCTCTTTTTTCTATTTAATTTCTACAGATTTGAAATTCTCTCCTAAGCAGTCTTTGTTTGTTGGAAAAAGGCTTAGATATGACAGTAACGATGATGGAGTTCTCATGGCTGAATTAGTTGGTGATCCTACAAAAGATGTGGCTTCATCCCCTAGCTCAGCAATTGGTATTTTGAAATAAATTTTTGGTGATTCATTTAGTTGGCTATTTTTTGAATAATCATAATGGAATGATTTATAAAGTATGGATGACAAGGTCATGGAGTATCTAGGATTGCACCAGAAATTAAAGATGATCTCTTTTCTTGTATGGAATAGAATCTAATATGCTGAATATTCTTTTGAGCACTGTTAGAAAGTAATTTTAGAGTTTGAATTCTTCATGCAAGCTAACTACATCTTCATGATGTTTCATTGAAAATGCCATTGAAAAATCGAATGTATCAATTTGATAGATAGTTTCAATTTTTTGTTTTGGAATTTTCCAGTTTGAAAAAAATCTACTCGGCGACCAACCACTTTACTATTAACTACGTTTGAATTCTTACCACTACTACCACCACCATCAGGACCTGTATGATCTATAATCCAAAATACTATCAAAACTGTGGATGCATATCCAGACAAAAGCCTTGCATGCTATACTAAGACCATTAGGACCATCCTTACTGGGACCAGCTAACCACGGCTGACCAACGGTTCAACAAAGGGCTAACCAACGGCTAATCAATGGTGCAGGAGCAAGACTCATAACTAAATATGTAAACTTGGATTTAATACTAGATGGGGGTGGGATAGTAGGGAAGATGGTGGATGTTAATAATAATGCAAAAACTCAAACAAAAATAGTAAAGTGATTAAATTAAGAAAGCCTGAATTAATTTATGAAATTGAAATGAATTAGGAGAGCAATTGAATAAAAATTATTTTTATTAATTAATGGAAATACTTGAGTACAAAATTTGATATAAGGAGCTCTCAGTGGAAAGCTTAAAGAAATGGCTTATGTGAATGCATAGCTAGACAGAAATAATGCACGTTATACCAAGACCATTGAGACCATGTAACCATGAGTGACTAATGGTTTATCAAAGGGCTAACCAACAGTTGACCAATGTTAAATGAGCAAGACTCCTACCTACTGCAAACTCGACACTGATACCAGATGGGGATAAGAACATACGAGAGATGGTGAATGTAAGTAACAGCCCATAAAAACTCAAACGGAGACAAAAATAATAAATTGATTGAATTAAGAAAGCAGGAATTAATGCTTGCAAATTGAAAATAAATACAGAGAGTAATTGAATAAAACTTACTTTTATTGATTGATGAAGGAACTTGAGCATAAGAAAAATTGATATAGGGAGCTCTTGGAAGAAAACTTAAGGGAATGGCTATTGTGAATGTGTTTATGTTGTTGAGAGACTAAAGAGAGCAATAATTGATCAATGATTTTTCAATCTCTTTATGTTGGGTGATTTCTTAATGGCTTGTGGAAATTATCGCTGTATGACCGATGATTTTTTAATGCTGGGTGCAAGTTACACATGTTCTAGGACACACAAATGGTAAAGATGGAATGACAAAATTACAATAATGACTAAAGCTTCAAAATGATGTGTTGGACGAATGAAGCCGCGCGGAACATGGACAACGTTAAATGGGACTTCGGACTTATCTTGGGTAGTATCCTGAGTTATTGTGTCTATCAAATAGTGACTTGAATAATAGCTTGAGCAGTGACTGTGAAAGGCAGCATACGAATAGTAATTTGCTTGAATAGTGTCGTGAACAATTCCTTGGTAATCCCTCCCGATGCCTTGAATTGGATGTAGAAAAGAATATCTTGAATGTTTATGGATGCTTTACACCTACATGAAAAGGGGTTTTTTGAATTAAACTCATTATTCAAAAGGGACATGAGAAGAATAACCGCAAAAGGATTGAATCCTGTATTTACAGATGATGCAACTGAAACTGAAGATGAAATTTTTTTTCACATTACTAATAATTGTTACTACTTCTTGACTAATTTTACTTCCTTCTTGAGTTGTTGAATTTGTGTAGTTCGTTGCAGCTAATGTTCATTTTATATTTCGCTAATGAATGATATTGGGATATACAAAGCCATAAGAATGGAATGGCTTTAATGGGTAGAAGGAGCTTGCTCCTTCTAGTTGATTATTGCCTACATCTAGAATGAGTCTGCATATGAATTCGATAATGTACGAGTCCTTGAATTATTGGGTTGGGGTAAGATCGTATGGGAGATAGCGGATGTAAGTAATAGCACGTAAAAAGTAAATTGAGAAAGAAAAATAAATTTATGCGGATTGAAAATAAATAGAGAGAGTAATTGAATAAAACTGACTTTTATTGATTGATGAAGAAAGTTGAGCATTGAAAATTTGATAACGGGAGCTCCCAGCACAAAGCTTAAGGTTATGAATGTGTTTGCATTTTTGAGAGAGTATCAGTGACAGTGTGTGATCAATGAAGACCGATAATTGATTAATAATTTTTTGATATCTTTGTGTTGGGTGATTGCTTAATGGCTTGTGGAAATGACCAATATGTGACCGATGATTTTGTGATGCCTTCATGTGATGCACGTATAGAATATGTAACCCAATAATCCAAGAAACTATTCACGGTATTACTCAAGTCACTATGCACGTTACTAAGCAAGGCACTGCTCACGCTACCGTCCAAGGTCGCACCTCAAATTACTATTCAAATATTGTTCAAGCACTACGCACTATTTGTCGGTAGATACAATAATTTAAGATACAATTCAAGATAAGTCTGAAGTCATATTTAAAATTGTCCAAGTTCCATGTGGCTTCATTCATACGGTTATGCCATGTTGAATTGTTTCACATATTTGTCCAGTACGTCATTTCAAGCTTAATTTTGTCAATCAATCTTTATCGTTCATGTGTCATAGGATTATTAGGTTATGTATTCTATAAACATGTATCACTTGCAACCAACCAAGGCATTGGAAAACCATCTGTAATACATGTTTCATTTCCACAAGCAATTAAGCAATCACCGAGCAAACAAAAAGGGATCAAAAAATCATCGATCAATTAGCGGTCTTCACATATCACACACAATCACTCATACTATCTCAAAAACACAAACACATTCACAATAGCCATTCCCTTAAGCTTTCTACCGAGAGCTCCCTACATCAAATTTTTCTTATACTCAAGTTTCTTCATCAATCAATAAAAGTAAGTTTTATTCAATTACTATTTCTAATTATTTTTAATCCACATAAATTTATTTATGCTTTCTCAATTCAATCAATATACTATTTTCGTCTTTATTCGTTTTTTAAAAATTTTGACTAATTTTTTTTTATAAAACTTATTACTCAAAAGGGTCTTGAGAACAAGGACCCCAGTTGAATCTAGTATTTACAAATCATGATGATGAAACTAAAGATGATTTTTCTTTTGACATTACTAATAATTGTTGCTGCTTCTTGAGTAATTTGATTTCATTCTTGAGCTGCTGAATTTCTTTACAATCTTTTGAATGTTTGGTCTTTTATTTTCTTTTGGTTGTTGCATCTTACTTCATTTGTGGAGTGACAGGCTGAGCTCGGTTGACTTAATCAGATGAGTGAAGCATCCTATTTTAAATGACATTGAAGGAACAATATTTGTCTATAGCAATTTTTTCCCACCATTTACCTTCGAATTCACAAACAAGGGATATTCAAGATGGAGGTTTGTAACATTGGGCTATTTTGAATTACCAACAAATAATCCAGGGAACACAAAATTGTTTATGGAATAGGATCTCTATAAGATGTGGGTTGTGCATATTTTGAATAAAATTGGAACAATTTCTAGACTTCAACTAGCCATATGTCTTGCATACTGTTGAAGACAAGCCACCATGTATACAACAAATATTGTTCGTTGATTTTTTCTACAAAAGTTAAAAAGCATGAACGATTAAAAGGGTAAAAAACGAATGTATTGTGCCAAGCATTTTCATAATCGACGTAGTGATGAACCAGGGGACTGAATGGTAGTAAAAATGGTTTGGATCTAAAAGTAGAAGCCCATCTTTTCCATAGGACCTTTAGGATTTTGCATTTCAAATAGGAAATTTGATTGTGTTATTTCTATCCGAAATATTTCAATTTCAACAGACTTGGAATCTACAAGAATGAGTTCATAAAACTATCTTCTTTTTTGAGGCGAATATGGCACATAGTAATGGTTTGGGAGAAATGTGCTTTTGACTGGGTCATTTAATTGGGAAAGTGTTAGATCTTAGAGTATTCTACCACAAGAGGGGGGGTGAATTGTGGTGTATGATTTTCGCGTTATATATGACAAACACCTCTGTGACTTGTTTGCAGAGGGTGTTTTCAGATGTAGCAAGAGCGAAAATTATCAAGATAGATGCGGAAATTAAAGCACACACAATTTTTCACGTGGAAAACACCTCTAGCCCAACTGAGGTGTGAAAAACCATGACCTACCTCGTGTAGGATTTAACCACTTCACTAAACCGGGCTTAACACGTTACAATTGCAACACACCTTGTTACAACCTTGCAACCACGTAATCTCCTTCTCAAGGCAGATTACATTACGTCCAAATCTCACCAGATTGGACACGTCCAAAGTCCACACGACTAGGACACACTCACTCACTTTTGACTGATCTGAGATCAAGGTCAAGAACACCTTACTGGGGTGCTTCTCACTAAGCAGATGTAAGGTACAAATGAAGATCCTATTATGCCAATATATTGAAAACTTGCTTTAAACACAACTTGAACTGGTTTTTCTTTTCTCAAGTGAAGCTCAGAAATTCTTTTCACTAGAAAAACCTCTTTTCAAATTTTGCCTTTTGGGAATGTTGCGTTTCAAGATTTCTTTTTGCTTTCTTCTCTCTATTGCTCAGTATGTCTCTCTATCTCTGTAAAAACGAAGCTGCTTTTAACCAGAAATTCCAACGGTCAAGAACCAATGAGAGGAAAGGAAATCACCTAAGTTTGGAAGGTGATTTTTCAAGAGAAAAAAAAAACTCCCAGCGGCTAGTGATAAAACATTTCCCAAAATCTAAGGGATTTGTTATCTTAAGAGATAACCTTTATCTCCTTATAGCCGTGGGTTAGCTTTAAGTAAGGCAACCAGAAATCTTTAGCATTTTAAAAACTTTATCACATCCGAAGATATGGGCAGAAAAAAAATCTTCCAATTTTGGCAAATCTCCCAAAATCTATTTTCCCAAATCTCCTATAAAATATTCAAGAAATATTTTTTCCAGAAGAATAACATTTGAAAATATTCTGGAGATTTTGGCCAACCGAAATAATTTTTTTTTCAAAGATAATCGGGTATGGCCACTTCAGGTCAGAAACACCCTAGGCACCCTGTTTGCAGGGTTGTTCGCAATCTGGTGTTCTGAAGCACTTTAGCACGAATACCGATTCAAGAGATGTTTAAAAAGCTTTTTCAATACTGGCATATTAACAAGAGTCTAAATAAATAAAGCCTATGTACCCAAGACTTCTTGTTTTGAACTAGTCATCTTGTCCAAGATCTGTATAGATGTCGTGAGCACCAAGGTCACCTTGTTTGCTGGGATTGTTCTTTGTCTTGCTAGACTTCATGAATTGCTTCTCGTACAATCAACTCAATCATCTCATGGAGGTGGTGATCTTGAGAGTGAACCATTAGGTATGAGACCTGTTCTCAAGGCGTGTTCTCAACATTCAACAAACAGGTTAATGCGCATTGTTGAAAACATGTTCTCAGCACATTGTTGAAAACATGTTCTCAGGACTTGTTCTCAACAATCAACAAGTTAAAGCACATTGTTTGAAAA
>JACYFF010031955.1:83951116-83984685 GCA_017589665.1 Selenicereus undatus
TTCCATCAAACAAAAAAATAATCTCACACCCCCCACGGCCAAGAAAACAAGAAATGTATTGTCAAAACAAACTCAATCTTTACGCATACTAAAGCAACATGCTATCCCAAATTGGGGTGCCAAAGACCGAACAAGGGACAAAGATGGGAACTTTTGAAGAATTAAGCTAAGAAACACTACAAGTCCTGCCTACCCAGATTTCTAAACAGCCGCCAGAACTCAAAAACTAAAAGAAGCATGAAAAAAGCAATGTGAAAATTAACACCCCCAAGAAAAGCCTTCAGAAACTTTGTTTGAAGAAATAGGCAACAAATTGAAACTATCATAGAAAATTAGCAACATAATTCCAAGCCTCGCCAATGAGCTTCAAAATCGCAGCTTCATCAAAGCATAAAACCCTTCTTAAAGAGTGGCGGAATTTAGTCCAAAACTTGGGCAAAAAAAAAAAAGAATAGAGATCAGCAAGATTTGAACCTGGGACGTGTTGAGGATATCTCTGTTCAAGTACCGCGCCCTCTCTACCGCCAGAGCAATCTTGTTTTCATGCAACTGATTCATCACAAATTAAATATATATGTTAACTTTTTTTGTTTAACTTAACTCGCAGATTTTTTTTTTTAAAGCGGGGTCGGTTGACCCCACGTGACCCCACCATAGCTCCGCCCCTGTTCCTATTCTAACCAAATCTAGGTCTTGACTTAAATCTTTCCCTATAGCAGTAGCAGGAAATGAGTATGTGTTCTGTAATGGGGTAGGATTCGAAGAAGGACACTGATATTTCTCAATATTTACTTGCTTTCCTTGCCATTTTGACAAGATAAACTTTCTCTTTCTAACTTTCCCTCTCTAACTTTCCTATCATTATTCTAAGATGAAATTCTTAAGCTGAATGAAAATTCTTAAGTATGAAATTAATGCTCTAGTCGTTGGTTTCTTCTTTGATGAAGGCCATTCAGCTTCTTTAAGTTAAAAAAAGTGACACTTTTCATTTTCTACACACTTTGACATGATGCTGTTTTTGCTTTGTCTTACATGCTTTAAACGAAAACATTTGAATTTTATATACAAACGGCCAAATATGAAACATTCCATTTTAGTCACTACATTGAAATATAATATTGTGTTATCCAAGTTAATATTAGTGCATGTATATAGAATATTTGAGTGGCTGCAATAATTATTCAATCCAGTTTTAAATAGAGCAAAAGGGATGATAACATCTTGTTCATCTTTAATATTCAATTAATTGATTATAATCATGCATATGAACTAGTTTGGCATTATTAAAATCAAAGTTTGTTGCAAAGTAGATAGCCATATATTAGAAGCACGATTTTGAATCTTAAAATACTAAGTGATATTTAGTTCATAATGGCAGCTTAACATATGATTCTTTGAAAAGATAATTTACATTGAAGGTACTTTTAATATTGAAATGTTATAGAAATAGGTCACATGTATTTCTTTAAGATTACTCCGTATTTTTTGATAAATAGTTGAATAGTTACTGCAATGTTGTGTAGAGTTTATATTTGAAGATTGAGTAACTAGTAGAGAGAATAATGGGTAGATTACAGAGAGATAGTGAGACTAAGGGAGGAACGACAATGGTATAGAATGGGAGAGAATTACATGTTTTTGCACCTTATCAACCTTTAATTTTATTTTATTTTTTTGTTAGAATATTAGTTCATATGTTGAAATTAGAATAAGGGTTCAGAGTTTATGAAATTGTCAATCCTAAAATGTGGGACAGTCCTACCATTCTCCATCAAACAACACCTTAGTGAAGATATCACATTTAAATTTTTAAATTGATTAAAAAAATAGTTATGGAGTTGGACAGTTATATAAAAACTATAATAGTCATTTTCAAGCCTCCATATCTGTCCTTCCTCTAGCTTTCACTATATCCTCATATCTTCTCAAATTAGATATATCCTCATATCCTCTCAAATTAGATCATGTCTCCCCAACACTTTTGATCCTCCCTCCCCCTAAAAAAAAAGAGGTCAAGTTAATCCCTATATATTTCCGTTGTGAATTTAGCAACAAAAAAAAAAAAGAAAATACAATGCCCAGAAGGTGTAGAAATATGCTATTCCTCCTAATTCTTACACGACGTCTCAATACTAACAAGCAGGTAAACCATTCAGTGTATTCCAATCCCAGTAGAATATGAATGGGGTGCATTTTGGGTTTGGAAAAAAATACAGGTGGACATATTTTAGTTTTACGATTTTGAATCAACCTAATAGGCATGTAGCACATTTTTACCTATGTTGCACCGATTTTGGTTAGTTAAATCACCATAGAGGGGAGTGAATAGAGTGCTGATCAAAGTCACAAAATAATCAAAATATGGAATGCGAAAAATGTAAAAGTGGAGAAAACACTCAATTTATAAAGGTTCGGCCACGCCTAGTCCTCTACCCACAGGTGCCCCTTGCCGATGGGATTTTGAATCTCTTTCTTTCATTAGGTCGGTCGATTACATATGATTCACCAATCGTCTAACCTACTAGTTGACCCTATAACTATCGGTGTCTGAACGTACGCGTTGGTCCCCAACCGTACGTGGAAAGTCGGCTCTCTGACTAATCAATCCAATCTAATAAAAGAAAGATAACAATTATAACATACACTTTTCGGTAGAGAACAAAATAAATATGCCAATGCATGCACAAACTCTTCTCAAATTCCTCCTCTTGATTTGCAAGTGTACCTTTCTTTCGTCTTCTTTGCATGTGCACTCTTTTATGTCTCTTCCAACTGCCAATACCTCTCCTTTTTATAGCCAAAAGGTGTTCAAGAGGTTTGAGAGCGTAAGTGACCATTGCACTAATTAAGGAAAACCGATTTTCCAGATCATTTCAAGGCCTTGAACCTGCCCTTTCAAGCCCATGGATTTCATTGCTCTGCTCAACGATTTCCTTTTGATCTCTAACCGCTAATTTCCTTAATTTTTGCAGAGGATCTTTGACAAGTGCTTAACATGTATATTATTTTGGGGTCATCTTGCCACATTTTTAGGAGAATTGACTACTTTATGTCATAATTTATATTCATATTCTCGAACTATGCTTGGGTATTGGTTGTTTGATGTGTATTGCAAGATTTTGAACCATTTGACCAACCATTTGACCCGCATATGAGTGTATTTTGACTCCCCACGGATGCCCCTGAGTTGTTAAGCCCATGAAGCCAAAGAAGAGCAGAAAATCTCGATTCTAGCCAAAACCATGGTCTGCTTGCGGTGAACCCCCCGACCCATGGCAGGCCTGTAACTATTGCACTGTTCATTTTTCTCGACTTTTGTGGCTGAGAATCAACGGGGGGTGCTATATGTAGACATGCTCGACTGCTGAAAAAAGAGACCCATCATTCCATCTTCATACTCCTTTCCACTCTACTTAGATTACAACTTAGATTAGAGGAAGAGCAAGTTGAAGGTGAAGATTTCAAGGATTCCGAATCGAGTTTGCAACGACGGTTCAAGTGCGCATTGGTTAAACAATTCCTTTTCCTTCTCTTCTCTTTTCTCTTTATGTTTTTATGCTTTGAGATTATTGTTGATTCCTATGTTATGTTTTGGATTGTTAATCTTGCAATTAAGTTGAGTTGTTGTGATTGAACCGATTCTTGATTTGATCTAAAAAAGTTTTGGATTTGTTGGGTGTATTCTATTGAATCTTAGATGTTGATTTGCAAGTAGGAAACTTGATCATTTTCATGCTTGTTTTAGACATTTGGTGAAAAACTGAAAGGTGACACTAGAATGTTGGAAAACTAAGATTCGAGTTAAGTGGGTGTGATCTTGAGAAAGACTCACTGTTTAAGAAACCCCTAGATTTGACAATTGCATTCTTAATGATCTTAGATTAATCAAAACCCTTTGAGAAATGGTAGTTTATTAGATTTAAGAATTTCATTCCGCCTTGAAAGAGGGGTTTGATAATTCGATTATCGGCTTTGCAATTACCCATCTAAACAAGAGGCGCTTGATTAATTTTTGAGTTGGAAAATTGCTTGGTTCGATTAAATTCCCTAATTGATTATCCATTAGATTAGATACTAGATTAATTTAGTTTCAATATCAAACTTAGATTCGCTTAGCATATCTTGACGGATTATAACCCAGAAGTTTCACCTAGTCTTTGTGTCGACCTTGATTAACTACAATGTTGTCGGGCGCTTGCGGGCCTATCAAGTTTTTGGCGCCGTTGCCGAGGACTAGGGTCGAACATTGGGTTTTTCCTGAGGTTTGACTAACCAATATATTTTTCTTTCAAAAAAAAAACTATTAAAAAAATTTAGAAAATTAACAAAAAAAAATTGAAAAAAAACATACATTATTGATGAGGGTGTGAATAGTAAAACTTCGTACTCTTTTGGGGTATTGGGATTTTCATAGTAAAAATGTTGACGAGGCATTTGCTTGAGTGGATTGCTTGGGATTCATTTGAGTTTGAAAAGGCTAGTCCCATTTCTAAATATTCATTTCCTAATCCTTGTGTGTTCCATTCTAGATCTTATTATGCCCCTTTTTGGTGTGACTTGTGTAATTCTTTTGATCATGACACTAATTTGTGTCCTTATTACGCATGTTATACCCAACCTTACTTAGCATCACCCTTGGACAATACTGATGTTGCCCTATCCTTACATGATTCATCCTTCCCTTTAGCTCAGTGCCCGGGGCTTGAACCGAGTGAGCCTTTCAGAATAGTTGCTAGGTTTGATGTTGCTAATGCATGTTTTAAGTCAGAAGATATTTTAGATGAGGTGTATGATCTAGATGAGACTCCTTTGAAGGGGTCACGTGATGTGTTTATGTATGAGGAGTCTCCTAACCTTGGTTTTGGAATCCCCTTGATCATTCTCATGTTTCCCCTTTGTGTTCATTACCCTCTCCTTGCCCTAAGTATTACATTGACACGCCCATTGAAAATACTATGATTTTTTATGCTAATGTTGATTTGGGTTATGAGGTTAACATGTTCAATATTCTTTATGGGAATGCCAATAATTTTGTGTCACTAGGTTGCTTTACTGGGTTTAATGCCTCTCTTGATCCATATTACATGTACTTAGAGGACTTGCCTAGGAAAATCACGTAGACTACATGCTTTAATCATTCCTATGATTTTTCTATGGTCATTGATAAAGTTAAGAGGATACCTATACTCTTTGGTGGGGTTTTCATTATTGCCTCTTACCTTTGATTTTTTGAATTGTCGTGATAAGCTCCTGCATATGTTGACGGCGGCTAATTTTAAGGGTCGAGTCTTGACAACATCATGGAGTGGCTGATGCTCCATGTGCCCCGGTTATTACGAGGCTGCATAGCTTAGGTGCACTCTACACCTAACCTGGTGAGATCGTTATATTTTGTTTTCCTTTCCCTTCTCTTACTTTCTTTCCTTTGCATAATAATGCTTTATTTAAGCATGGGGGAATGGTAGCTTTATGTTTTTCATTTTGGTTATTAGTTTGCATACATGTTAGAACATATAGTTTTCGATTTCTTTTTGTTTGCATTAGTGTGTTCCATTTAGTTGATTTTTAGGTTTGCATATAGGATTGCATGTGGGGATGGTGTGGATTGGTTTCAGATTCCCTCCAAAGATTATTCTTTAGGCGTGATAGCATTCATGAGCTTGAGTAACTTTTGATGTGTAATCCCTTTTGGTGCTACAAATTTTTTAAGGTTTTGTAAATACTTCTTGTGTTGACCCTTCTCTTGATTAAGAACATTATTATTCCTTGGAGCCTTTAGCACTGATGTTGGTACATGGACTCATTTCATGAGCTTATTGTGACTTTGGTAGATATTCCGTGAGATTTTGAGCCTTATTTAGACTATTTATTATATTTAGCCTCATGTTTCTTTCATATGTGTGACTCATTCATGTTGCATCTCTAGAACTTGCCTTCACTCTTGTTCAAAACCACATTAGCATGTGCATATTTGATTATATGATGGGGACATTTCTTTCTTTGGTCATTTTAGCCACATAGCCAAATAGTCTACCCTTGTGCTACATGTTTTTCTCCTTTGCTAGAACATTTGAGCTTATATCTATTTTTGTTGTGATCCCTTCATCTTAGCCCTTGGCCAAACACATATTCCTACCTTTAAGCCAAGTCTATGGAGTATCACTTCATCTATGCAGTGGGTGGTTTTAGAAGTAATTAAGTTTAAGGTGGCTGTGGTATGTTGGTTTTTTGAGGGATTGATGATACTGAGCATTTGTTTTGGTTCCCTCTTGTTTGGGTTGTGTGTTTATATATTCGGTTGTGAGCTGATGGTTCGTGATCCAATGCTTTTCAATAATTGCAATTTCGTTTCATTTCCCCCAAAAAAAAGGGAAAAAAAGTTATGCTGAAGAAAAAGAAAAAAGGGAAGATAAAGACATGTTGCACAAAAAAAAAGAGATGCGGAAAAAAGCAAAAAAAAAAAGATCATGAATACGTGATTGGCATTGGATACATACATAGCTTGAATTTGTTTCTTTGTCAAATCATTTCCTACATGACTCGTTGGAATATGTTCATTATGTTTTTGAGGTTTGGAGTGATGGTGAATTTGTTGGTTAATTGGCGGTTTGTTGGTTGCTCCCTAGTCACTTGGCTAAGTAGCTCCACATTGTCCCAAATGCGTTTGTCCACTCCTTTCCTTTAACCATTCTAGCCCACGTTACAATCCTATCAAAGTCCTCTGGATTGTTTTGTGCACATTACATTTGAGTGGTGGAGAATTCGAGAGCCTTGGCAAGCAAATGGTAGATTGCATCTTTAGAATGAGTGTTAAGTGAACCTATGCTATATTTCAAACACATGAGTAGGAGTGATTCACATTTCCACAAAGTGAGGTTCTACCGATCCGTTTGGCTCTAATCAATTCAATGTGCTCGCATGATGTACTTCGTGGTTCTTTATTGTGATTAAGTTTGATATCGAGCTTCTGGTCTCGTGCTTTTTTTAAAACCTTCTCCTCCTCCTAATTTTGAAATGTTTTGTGCACTACTTTAGGGTTGCTGCTGATTGCTCTTCTTACTTGTTTTATACTATGACTTGCCTACTTTAAGGAGGTTGTTATGTTTTGAGTCCTAAATGTGTATCCCCTTGTCGATTTTTTCTGGTATTTGCTTGAGGACAAGCAACAGTTTAAACATGGGGGAGTTTGATAAGTGCTTAATGTGTATATCATTTTACGGTCATTTTGCCACATTTTTAGGAGAATTGAGTGCTTTATGTTATAATTCACATTCATATTCTCAAACTATGCTTGGTATGGTTGTTTGCTGTGTTTGTAGGATTTGTAACCATTTGACCTGCCATTTGACCCGCATCTGAGTGCATTTTGACTCCTCACGGATGCCCCTGAGTTGCTATGCCCGTGAAGCCAAAGAAGAGTAGAAAATCTTGATTCTAGCCAGAACCACGGTCTGCTCGTGGTGAACCCCACGGCCAATGGCAGGCCTATAACTATTGCACTGTTCATTTTCCTCGGCTTTTGGGGCTGAGAATCAACAGGGGGTGCTATATATAGACATGCTCGACTGCTGAAAGAAGAGACCCATCATTCCATCTTCATACTCCTTTCCACTCTACTTAGATTAGAGGAAGAGCAAGTTGAAGGTGAAGATTTCAAGGATTCCGAATCGGGTTTGCAAAGACGGTTCAAGCGTGCATCGGTTGAACAATTCCTTTCCCTTTTCTTCTCTTTTCTCTTTATGTTTTTATGCTTTTAGATTATTGTTGATTCTTATGTTATGTTTTGGATTGTTAATCATGCAATTAAGTTGAGTTGTTATGATTGAACCGATTCTTCATTTGATCTTAAAAAGTTTTGGATTTGTTGGTTGTATTCTATTGAATCTTAGGTGTTAATTTGCGAGTAGGAAACTTGATTAGTTTCTTGCTTGTTTTAGACATTTGGTGAAAAACTGAAAGTTGACACTAGAATGTTGGAAAACTAAGATTCGACTTAAGTGGGTGTGATCTTGAGAAAGTCTCACTATTTAAGAAACCCCTAGATTTGACAATCGTGTTCTTAATGATCTTAGATTAATCAAAAACCCTCGAGAAATGGTAGTTGATTAGATTTAAGAATTTCATTCTGCCTTGAAAGAGGGGTTTGATAATTCGATTATCGGTTTTGTAATTACCTATCTAAACAAGAGGCGCTTGATTAATTTTTGAGTTGGAAAATTGCTTGGTTCGATTAAATTCCTTGATTGATTATCCATTAGATTAGACACTAGATTAATTTAGTTTCAATATCAAACTTGGATTCGCTTAGCATAACTTGAGGGATTATAACCCAGAAGTTTTACCTAGTCTCTGTGGCATCAACCTTAAGAAGCTACAATGCCGCCATGCGCTTACTGGCCTATCAAGTTTTTGTCGCCGTTGTCGAGGACTAGTGTCGAATATTGGGTTTTTCCTGATAGGTTTGACTGGCCATTACATTTTTCTTTGGAAAAAAAAAACTACAAAAATTTTTTTGAAAATTGACCAAAAGAAATTGAAAAAAAAAAAACAATGGCAATTTTCTATTTTCTCCAATTCGAGCATGAAATATTTTGGAGGCATTTTAAGCGCTTGTGTGTCTTTCTTGCTCAATGTGCTTATCATTTTGGTAAATGGAAAATTTTAGACATTATTGATGAGGGTGTGAATAGTAAAACCCGTACTCTTTTAGGGTATTGAGATTTTCATAGTAAAAATGTTGACAAGGCATTTGCTTGAGTGGATTGCTTGGGATTCATTTGAGTTTGAAAAGGTAGTCGTTTTTCTAAATATTCATTTCCTAATCCTTCTGCGTTCTATTCTAGATCTTATTATGCCCCGTTTTGGTGTGACTTGTGTAACTCTTCTGATGATGATACTAATTTGTGTCTTTATTACGCATGTTATACTCAACCTTACTTAGCATCACCCTTGGACAATACTGATGTTGCCCTATCCTTACATGATTCATCCTTCCCATTAGCTTAGTGCATGGGGCTTGAAATGTGTGAGCCTTTTGGGGTAGTTGCTAGGTTTGATGTTGCTGATGCATGTTTTAAGTCAGAAGATATTTTAGCCGAGATGCATGATCTAGATGAGACTCCTTTGAAGGGGTTACGTGATGTGTTTATGTATGAGGAGTCTCCTAACCTTGGTTTTGGAATCCCCTTGATCATTCTCATGTTTCCCCTATGTGTTCATTACCCTCTCCTTCCCTTGAGTATTACATTGACACGCCTATTGAAAATCCTATGATTTTTTATGCTAATGTATATTTGGGTTATGAGGTTAACATGTTCAATATGCTTGGTGGGAATGCTAATAATTTCGTGTCCCTAGGTTGCTTCAGTGGGTTAAATGCCTCTCTTGATCTATATTACATGTACCTAGAGGACTTGCCTAGGAAAATCACGTGGGTTACATTCTTTAATCCTTCCTATAATTTTTCTATGGCCATTGATAAAGTTAAGAGGATACCTATACTCTTTGGTGCGCTTTTCATTATTTCCTCTTACCTTTTATTTTCTGAATTGTGGTCGTAGGAGATTGATAAGCTCCTGCATACGTTGACGGCGATTGATTTTAAGGGTCGAGTCTTGACAACGTGATGGAGTGGCTGATGCTCCAAGTGCTCCGGTTATTACGAGGCCGCATATCTTAGGTGCACTCTGCACCTAACCTGATGAGGTCGTTATATTTTGTTTTCCTTTCCCTTCTCTTACTTTCTTTCCTTTGCATAATAATGCTTTATTTAAGCATGGAAGAAGGGTAGCTTCATGTTTTTCATTTTGGTTATTAGTTTGCATACATGCTCGAACATATAGTTTTCAATTCCTATTTGTTTGCATTAGTGTCTTGCATTTAGTTTGTTTTTAGGTTTGCATATATGATTGCATGTGGGGATGGTGTGGATTGGTTTGAGATTCCCTCCAATGATGATTCTTTAGGCGTGATAGCTTTCATGATATTGAGCAACTTTTCATATGTAATCCCTTTTGATGCTTCAAATTTTGAAAGTTTTGTAAGTATTTCTTGTTTTGACCCTTGTTTTGAATGAGAACTTTATTATTCCTTGGAGCCTTTAGCACTAATGTTGGTACACGGACTCATTTTATGAGCTTATTGTGACTTTGGTAGATATCCCATGAGATTTTGAGCCTTATTTGGACTATTCATTATATTTAGTCTCATGTTTCTTTCATATGTGTGACTCTTCCATGTTGCATCTCTAGAACTTGCCTTCACTCTTGTTCAAAACCACATTAACATGTGCATTTTTGATGATATGATAGGGGCATTTCTTTCATTGGTCATTGTAGCCACATAGCCAAATGGTCTACCCTTGTGTTACATATTTTTCCCCTTTGCTAGCCCTTTTGAGCTTATATCCGTTTTTGTTGTGATCCCTTCATCTTCGCCCTTGGCCAAATATATATTCCTACCTTTAAGCCAAGCCTATGGAGCATCACTTCATCTATGTAATGGGTGGTTTAGGGAGTAATTAAGTTTAAGGTGACTTTGGTATGTTGGTTTTTTAAGGTATTGATGATATTGAGCATTTGCTTTGGCTCCCTCTTGTTTGGGTTGCGTGTTTATATATTCAGCTGTGAGTTGATGGTTCGTGATCCTATGCCTTTCAATAATTACAATTTTCATTTCATTTCCCCAAAAAAAAACAGAAAAAAAAAAGTTATGTTGAAGAAAAAGAAAAAAAGGAAGATAACGTCATGTTGCAAAAAAAAGAAGAGAGAGAAGCGGAAAAAAGCAAAAAAAAGGATCATGATTAAGTGATTCGCGTTGGATACATACATAGGTTGAATTTCATTCTTTGTCAAATCATTTCCTACATGACTCGTTGGGATATGTTCATTATGTTTTTCAGGTTTGGAGTGATGGTGAACTTATTGGTTAATTGGTAATTTGTTGGTTGCTCCCTAGTCACTTGGCTAAGTAGTTCCACATTGTCCCAAATGCATTTGTCCACTCCTTTTCCTTAACCCTTCTAGCCCGCGTTACAACCCTATCAAAGTCCTCTTAATTGTCTTGTGCACATTGCATTTTAGGGGTGGAGAATTTGAGAGTCTTAGCAAGCATATGGTGGATTGCATCTTTGGAATGAGTCTTGAGTGAACCTTTGCTCTATTTCAAATACATGAGGGGAGTGATTTACATTTCCCCAAAGTGAGGTTCCATCGGTCCATTTGGCTCTAATCAATTCAATGTGCTCGCATGATGTACTTTGTGCTTCTTTGGGGTGATCAAGTTTGATAATGAGCTTGTGGTCTCGCGCTTTTTCGAAAACCTTCTCTGCCTCCTAATTTTGAAATGTTTTGTGCACTACTTTGGGGTTGCCGTTGATCGCTATACTTACTTGTGTTATGCTACAACTTACCTACTTTAAGGAGGTTGTTATGTTTTGAGTCCTAGATGCGTATCCCCTTGTCGATTTTTTTTAGTGTCTGATTGAGGACAAGCAACAATTTAAGCATGGGGGAGTTTGACAAGTGCTTAACGTGTGTATCATTTTAGGGTCATTTTGCCACATTTTTAGAAGAATTGAGTGCTTTATGCTATAATCCATATTCATATTCTCGAATTATGCTTGGGTATGGCTGTTTGATGTGTTTTACAGGATTTTGTTCCATTTGACCTGCCATTTGACCCGCGTATAAGTGTATTTTGACTCCCCAACGATGCCCATGAGTAGAAAATCTCGATGCCAACTAGAACTACGGTCTACCCGTGGTGAACCCCACGGTCCACGGCAAGCCTGTAACTGCTGCACTATTCGTTTTCCTCGACTTTTGTGGCTGAGAATCAACGAGGATTGCTATATATAGACATGCTCAGCTGCTGAAAGAAGAGACCCATCATGCCATCTCCATACTCTTTTCCACTCTACTTAGATTAGGACTTAGATTAGAGGAAGAGCAAGTTGAAGGTTAAGATTGCAAGGATTCCGGATCGGGTTTGCAACGATGGTTCAAGTGCGTATCAACTGAGCAATTCCGCACCCTTCTCTTCTCTTTTCTCTTTGTTTTTTTATGCTATTAGATCATTGTTGATTCTTATGTTATGTTTTGGATTGTTAATCTCATAATTAAGTTGAGTTGTTGTGATTGAACCGATTCTTGATTTGATCTAAAAGAGTTTTGGATTTGTTGGGTGTGTTCTATTGAACCTTAGATGTTGATTTCCAAGTAGCAAACTTGATCATTTTCTTCCTTGTTTTAGACATTTAGTGAAAAACTGAAAGGTGGAACTAGAATGTTGGAAAACTAATATTCGACTTAGGTCAGTGTGATCTTGAGAAAGACTCACTGTTTAAGAAACCCCTACATTTGAAAATCGCATTCTTAATGATCTTAGATTAATCAAAAACCCTTGAGACATGGTAGTTCATTAGATTTAAGAATTTCATTCCGCCTTGAAAGAGGAATTTGATAATTCGATTCTCGGCATATCAACTTTTTGGCGCCGTTGTCGGGGACTAGTGTCGAATATTGGATTTTTCCTGATAGGTTTGACTAACCATTATATTTTTCTTTGGAAAAAAAACTATAAAAAAATTTTGAGAATTAAAAAAAAATGAAAAAAAACAATGGCGATTTTCCATTTTCCCCAATTCGAGCATGAATTATTTTGAAGGCATTTTAAGCACTTAAATGTCTTTCTTACTCAATGTGGTTATCATATTGGTGAATGGAAAATTTTAAACATTATTGATGAGGGTGTGAATAGTGAAATCCGTAATCCTTTTGTAATAACCCAACCCTAACCCATATTTATTTATTTAAATCATATTTATTTATTTAATTAATCATGTTTATTCATTTAATTAACCATGTTTATTGATTTAATCACTCATGGTTATTTGTTTAACCAAATCATGTCTATCCATTCAATTACATTCAGTTTATATATTTACCGAATTACCTTATGTCATTTAAATTTTCCGCTTTCATTTATCGTATTTAATGATCCCGGTTCAGGGATATTTCATTTGGGTCCCATTTTGCAATGCAAGTTTCATTGATGGTTGATTCAAATTTTGTTGATTGATTAAATTTCAGGTGAATCAATAGTAGGCCTCGATAATTATGATTGAGCGTTAAGATTTTGTTCCATAACGTCACAAAATTTTAAGTTTTAGCTACGCAAAAACTTGTGCCTTAATTTATTTATTTTTGGCCCAAATTATGGCCCAATTCCATTGGGCTCAAATTTTGGCGCAATTTGAAGCCCAACAATTTTGCTTAACTAAATGTAGCTAATGATCATGATTTTTGTATAATTGTATTTAGTTATAAACTACTTTTAGGAGATAAATTTCAGCCAAGTGTTTAAGATCATTTCAAGCCCAGCAAGAAACATATCTCACAAACCCACCTCCCTGTTCTCTCTCCTCCATAGCCACGGCACCCACCCCCTTTTTCAACCACTACTAGCCGCCACCAGCACCTCCCCGGAGCAGCCACAGCTACCAATCCACCACCACCAGCTCAGCCATCATCCCCTCCCAACCCACACCCTCATCAATCACTTCTCTCACCACTTATACCTCTTTTCAAGCATCAAAGTGAGTAAACCCTAACTTGATCTTGATGTATTTTTTGTTTTATGATTGTTTTAATTATGATTCATGCTCTTGAGATCAAAGTAGATGTTATCATGTAAATTTTATTGATTTTGGGGATATTGATCATAGTGGGTTCAGCTTGAAGCATGTTAAGGTTAGGGTTTTGTCATGATCAAGTTAGCTTAAGTCAAGTGAAAGATTTGTATTGTTTTGTATATAATTTTGTAATCTTTAGTATTATTGATGATTATGATGATGCTTTTGGTGATTTGGAATGATTTCAAGTGAGGATTTATGTGAAAAAAAGAGGAGAAAGCAAAAACAGTGAGGGCTAGAAATGGCATAAAACAAGGGTGACTTTGAGATTAAACTGGTAATGATCAGTCCATTGAAAAATTATAATTTTTGGTGGGCAGATAGGTCGGTGTGTTATCTTTCCAATTCCTTTTGAATCTCCTTAATTCGAGCTCTGTGGACAAAGTCATGGTCATTTTACATGAACTGGCGCAGGTTAGACCAAAACTGTTACACTTGTGTTCTAACCCCATTCTGGGAACCCTTTGTAGGAATAATGTTTTGGGTTGGCAATGAAAGTTTTTTGGGACATCTTAATCTTTCCATATTGGTGTTTGAGGTCTGCATTTGAGGTCAAAGGTGAAAGTTATAAATTTTTGAAGTGAACTGACCTGCTTTGGTGCAAATTGGGTTGTTATTGCAATTGCTGTGCAACGTATACTTGGAGAAAAATTCTAAACATTTTACTGTAGATTGTCCATATTATTTTCAAATTTTCTATAAGATTTTATGAATTTTGGTTGAGTATTTGGATTTTGGTGATGTTTGGAAGCATTTTGAGTAATTGTGTAAAAAGCAACAATAAAAATTGAGTGAGATTGATCATGCACTCATTTTGGGTATTTTGGGCCAAGTAAGGTCATTTAAAGGGGAATTGAATATTCATGGACTTTCACGGAGCTTTTAGCTTGATTAATGAGAAACAAGAAGACAAGTATATAATTTGGGAGCTTATTTATGAGTTTTAAATCACTATGGATATTACAAAGAATGTACCAAGTTTGGGGAGTTTATTAGCTTTCATTGGAATCAATAATCTATTTGGGGTGAAAAAAACTGTATTTAAAGGACTTGTGAATGAAATATGAGAAGTGGGGCGAAGTTTTGACACATAAACCATATTTATCAGACGAAGTTATTGCAGTTTATGCTATTTTGAACCAAGATATATCTCTCTTGGCCTCAAACCTCTATTACTTACTCAATTCAGAATGTATCAAATGTATTTATCAAGCCAATATAGTGTATTCATTGTTATCTTGAACCAAGCTTTACATCAGCGAGCCTTAAACCCGTATCAGCAACCTATTTCAAAAAAGGCCAAAACCACTCTCTCATTTGTTACCATCAAGGCCTTTTCCTTTGTAATCTCATTTATCTCATTGTGGTCTATTTTACTTTCATTTACTTTATATCAGATTTAATTACTTTCATTAATTCAGTTTTGAAGTTATATTGAAATACTTAAGTTATGTATACCATTTAATCACTCAATTTCTATTACACATACTTTTACTTACTCTATTATGTGAGAAAGGATCATTTATTGACTACACATACCTACAATGACATTTATAAAATAGAGTTGAGGCCTAGTTATCGTTTCTCGTTATGCATAAGTGCTATCAAGTCAGAACATATTTATCAAGTCAGACGACATTTATGAAACAAATGACATTTATCAAGTCCCGATGACATCTTTAAAGACTCAAGGTACATCCATTGTCTGTATCTTCAGAAAGCATAACATTTTTATCAAGTTACAACTCTTAATGAGTTTATCAATGAATCAGTTTATACAACGATTTTTCATTTAACTTATGACCCCGCCAGTTATCATTTATAAAGCATCAGTCCATCATTTACCTGCATGGCTTCAGGTCAACTCTTAATCGGATTGGCAGATGTACACCTATGTATAGATCATATCATTGCAAGGGGTTCACATCCAGATAATAATGAGCAATTCAGTTTCATATTATTTTCATTTTCATTGTTATTGTGAACTAAATGAATTGCAAAGGCGGGTACCCATCAACAGTGTTTCTACGCTCATTTTACAATATAGGAATGCATATACTGAGTCTTAGCTCATATTTTTGAATTATTTTCCTGTTTTCCATTTTAGATGATGAAGTATCACATGTTTCTCCATTTAGCAAGCCTTTTGGAAGTCATCAGATGCTCACAGTGGATTCAACATAGCATGAATGTTGGGATCGACCTCGGTGTCAAGTTTGGTCTATATTCAATACACTTGTGTAGTGTAGAGTGCGAGTTAGTACATGGTATGATTAAGTCGATTGTATTGAAGTTGAACTATTATGGAGTTTGGTCTTGAGTGTTTGAGTTTAATAGACAATCTGATTTGAACATGAGTTACAAGATTAAAAGGTTTCAGTGAGCCTTGTCCTTATCAGGACAACGATAGCACCTTCTATCATTAAGCCCTCTGCTACATATTTTCGTAAATCATGTCATTAGCATTTTGAGGGCGTTATAGATTTGGTATCAAAGCTAAGGTTTTAAGGGCCACTGTGAGCTATCAAATGTTTATGAATTAGTTATCAAGGTGTGTATGAGTTATGTTAGACCAATCAAATGAGCTATTGACTATAAGTTCATATGTATGGGCATACAAGTAGGAACCATTTCCATTTGGGTGACCCAATCATTTGCTAATATCCTAAGATCCGAGCATTAGCAAGGTGGAGTGTGGAACTATTTTGGTGACCTGTTAGTGAGGCATGCTCTCATTTATTTGGGAGTTGTATTGTATGTTTCATTTCTCTCATTTGTTTAAATTTTTGCAATCGTGCACTCCGGGTGTGTGACCCGTTGTGTTATGAACTCTGGCTTGTGGCTGTTGAACTATTGAAGTGTTTCTCTCTATTTCAGGTATCTACTGTAAGGCTTTAAGTCGGGTTGTAGTCAGTTTTTAGGTAGAACTCTGTCCGTTTTACCCCAGGATTTAAGAGTTTTATTGAGGTGTTAATATACCCGATCTTGGGTACAGTGATGGTTGAAACCCGATGTGGGAATGCCATTTGCAACTTTTTAAGGGATTAATACAGTGTCAAGTTAGATGTAAACCTCTAGATGAGGAAATGCTTTATGGGGCAATATCTTTGAGTTTAGCCAGTATGAGATGAACATTATAATGAGTGCTTATGTCTGATGATAGTAGTTAATAGCTTATGGTGTACTACTTGGCATTATATGGGTGGAACAAGTAAGATTAAGCTGTCATTCTTGACATTAGGACCTTACCTCATCAATGCTCCCATTACTTCCTGTCATTGACTTATTTCTGCCCTAGTTACCTTGAAGTGTTCAGAGGCATTATTTCTTTGCCACTAACACGCTCTTGATTTGTAATGGAGTGTTTATGGAAAATCTCTTGGTTAGTCTGTGGGGAGTTCTTTAAACACATCTGAGCAACCTTTCTTATAGGCGATTCAAACCCTGACAATCATAATCGTTTAATTCTCTGTTTCCATGATGGAGCCTATAATGACCCACGGTGTGCATTACTGTGTGATTTGCAGTTCTTCCTAAGCATATTTGATCCATTCTACTTATAGTTCAGTCACCACTATGTTCATATTTTGACTGTCACCTACTTTAACTCCTTGCTTCTATTTGGGCACTATTCATTTATTGCTTACAAGGCCTTTGGTTGCTTCAAACCCAATCATTGAGCGTCTTTTCAGCAATCAAATGTATCTATATTGTTCGTGTTTATATAGCACCGTAACGTCATGTTGGCATACTACTCTATGGTCGTGACTGCATGTCGTTACTCAAGTTATTTTGGCAATCCTTTTTTTACTAGTACAGCCTATCTTATTAATGATAAACAACCATTTGTACTATTCCCATCTGCCAGCAGTTTTGGAGTTTATATGCCTATCCAAGACTTCCATTTGCTGCACAATGTGTTATTGATGGATGTAACGGTCCGAACCTAATCTTCTTTCTAATTACATTAAAGTATCTCAATTACAAGGCCTCGCTTTTCAATTCAATAAAATTTTGAATTTAGTAACTATATATATACTAATTCAGTAACTATCGCTTTTCAATTCAGTTGCATATATATATATCAATATATGTTTAACAAAACCCCCCAAAAAAAAGAAGTTTTAAGGGGCTGAAGCCCCTTCTGATTTCGAAAAAAAAAAGGAAAAAAAAGAAAAGAAAAGGGGAAGCAGCATCGCAGGAGGGGGGAGGAGAAATCGGGGGAAGCAGAGGGGGGGCTCTGCTCTCAGCCGTCGACCCCCACACACATACCCACGCCGGGAGAGAGAGAGGGAGGCGAGGTGGGGCTGCCGGTGACCTGCCGACGCACGCCTAGCCGTCCCCACCCCGGTCGCGACTAAACCCGAGCCAGAGAGCGAGAGGAAGGTCGTGAGAGAGGGAGAAGGAGATTGAGAGGGGGAGCTCGTCGGCGGTGTCACGATAGCCTCCTCCACGGCTCACCGGCGGCGGCCGTTCAGCAGGGGCCGGCGACTAGTACATGGGAAGCAAGGGGGTGAACCGAACCTACACCGAATCAACCCGAATCAAACCCTAAAACGAGTCCTTTAGCTTGGATTCGAGGTGGGTTTCCTCATCCTCTTATTTATGGTTAAATTGTTAATTTCGATAAAGCTTATTGATTATGGATTATAGTTCGTTCAGGTTGAATTCAATAGTTATTGATTATAATTCGTTCAGGTTGAATTCGAATCAATTATCAGTAATTTGATTATTAATTTCGTTAAAACTTACTGATTAGCGATTATAGTTCATTCAGGTTGAATTCGAGTCAATTATCAGTAATATGAGGAAGTTGTAGTGTTAATTGAACGATACCATGTATATATATATGTGTTAGTTGTACTAAATTAAAGTTTATCGTTCGACAATTAAATAAGGGCCATTTGAGGCATTCATTTATTGTTTCGAAGTTACATTTCAAGCCTAATTAAGCCATTTAAGCATAATACGATTCGAAACGTTTGGCTATTACTTCGAAGTCGGGAATCGAATCTACTTAAACCACTTAAGCATATTACGGTTCCAGGCATTCGTTTATCATATAAATATATATAACGCTGCTAAGCATTTAAAGTTTACTTCGAAGTTATTAAACAAACGTGAATCAACTAAGCGTACATATATTGATTTTACGCATTTATAGTTTATTTCGAAATTATTTATCGATTATGAATTAAGTAAACTGCAGGCGTGTAGAAACTTAACATATTCGCACCTAAACATATATACGTTGATTCTAAGCATTTATAATTCCCTTCGAAATCAATAAACGGTATGAATTAACTAAACGTACATTCGTCGCTTCTAATCACTTATAATCCACTTCGAAGTTAGTCTTCAGGCATGATTTAAAGCTAAACATGCATAATTTATTGATTATATGTCATTTGTCAATTATATGAAAATTTATGAGTATGTCAATTTTATCGATTAGATACAGTTATCGATTATATGAGATTTGTACATAAGTTTATCGAATATATATACATGGGTAAATTATCGATAATCGATTATATACAGTTATCGATTATATGAAAGTTATACATAAAGTTTATCGAATATATACATGGGTAAATTATCGATGCTCAGAAATTTATTGATTATATAAGGGCTTCGGTTTATAAAGACCATTGAAGATATAATGTTCATCGCTGGTTTATAACGTTAAGTTCATTGAATATCTAATGTTCATCGACTATACATGCTCACCATTTCCATAAAGTTTATTGATTATCTGACGTTCATTGATTATGCATATTTATCGACTATATAACGCTCCTCATATGTATAATGCTCATTGAGAATGCTCACTGAAAGTTCATTGCTCATATAACGCTCATCGTATATATATTGCTATATATAACGTTCATTGAATGTGTCTGCTCACTTACAGTTCATTGATTATATAACGCTCGCCGATTATGCAAGATGATAGTATCGATTATATGCATGATTATATTAGCGATTACCAATAGATCTTGATCCATAAGGTGAATTCCTGGATTATATAATAGACATAGAAACCATGATCCATAAGGTGACTTCATGGATTATATGATAGACATTTTAGGTGGAAAATAGTTCCACCTTAAATTGGAGCAGAAGTGAGGCCATCTCGGTACGTACATTGCCTATGTTCTTCAAAAATTCTATGTTCTTCACAAACTCACAGTATTCTCAGCAATGAAAAATCAAAACAAGATTCATTTAATGAACCAAGTTCTCAATGTTTTGTCACATAAACAAGTGGCCCCGCCAATTATCATCAGGGCTTATGCCCATCAGTTATTAAGGCTTATGCCGACTAATACACCCGCGCGCGGCGTCAGGGCATATGCCCATCAGTTAACAAGGCTTATGCCGACCAATATACCCGTGCGCGGCGTCAACTCAGGCTTCTCGATCGGCTTGGGGGGTGTGAGCACCTAAAGTACGATCGTTTCAAGATGTACATCGACCAAGGGGTTCACTTTCAGATAAGAATCAACAAATCAATGTTACTTATACATTCTCTCTCTCCTGTTTGCAAAACAAAATCTTTTGAAATGCGGCGCCCAACCATTTAACCTTCAAGTCTGTTTTACTGCATAGGGATGTACGTCTGAGTTTCGGCTCATATTTCGAAACATGTTAGGTAGAAAATAGTTTCATGTTTCTTCTATTGCCTAAGTTGTAACCAACCTAAAATGGCTTCATATCTAGTCGACAGACATTAGTTTATCGATCGACATTACATAGATATTAGTTTATCCATCGACGTTTATAAGTCGATTGCCTCTATATGTTTATCGATCGTATACACCGTATCCATTATATAGTTTATCGACTGCATAGTTCATCGTATCGTATCCACGAATTATGTGAAGGGCATTGAGTCTATTCATATCGTATGGTGATTACATGACGTTTATCAATTGTATATTATAGCCAAGGTCCATAAATGCTTTATTATATGATCGCTAAGTGCTCCTAATTGTTTATCAGTCGCCTATTTGTATCTTTAGCTTAACCAACCCAGTACCTTCCTAGAAGTTTGCATGTAACTTCAACTTATATGTTTCAAGACTCATTATTTGGCAGAGAATTCAAAAATCAATATTTCATTTCTCTGCTAGAAGGCAGAGACAAAGCTCAGTTTTTCATTTCTCTGCCAGTAGGCAGGGAATTCAAAGCTCAGAATTTCATTTCTCTGCCAGAAGGCAGAGACAAAGCTCAATATTTCACTTCTCTGCCAATAGGCAGAGAATGCAAAGCTCAGTATTTCATTTCTCTGCCCCGTAAGGAGAGGATTCAAAGTTTATTGTTTCATAATTTGCCAGTAGGCATGAGTTGAAGTTACATGAGTTGAAGAAACATGATCAATTGAATAAACAAGCATGTAAAGTTCAGAGGTTAATATATTCATTTTATTGCTCTTACTACTTGATACTGAAGAAGGTTATTGAATAATTGAATTGAAAACCTGAAAAGGTGATTAATTGTTTATATCTTGTTTAGAAAATGATGTTATAGATCCAAATTTATGACACAAGTACAAGAGGAGAGGAGATAATGGTATTCATAGATCATGTCCACTACTTACAATAACATATGATATTGTTTTATTAAGTTTACGAGTTCATACGAGTGGCTTTTGGTGCAAATGCTATTTCTCTTGCCTTGTGATTGGAACACACTATGCGATAGGTGAATTCTTCAAAGAAAAGGAATTACGAACGACGGTTGTAAGTTATTATCGCATCTTTTAGGGGAGGGGGCTATCCACTGTGCGATTATCGCTCATCCCATCTATCATTGTGCCTCCAGGTTTCTGAAGGAAGCCGAAAGGGAGTCACTGCTGCCTAGAAGTGAAATGATGGAGTCGTACGTAAACTGCAATGTGTTTTGTGGTGTGTGATTGTAAATTGAGTTCTTGTGTGCTTAGTTGCATATCATTTAGAGTCGTTCTGTATGGCCATATGAGCCACCATCTAAGTTGTCAGGGCTGTATTTGTCGTTGTTTATTTGGTTAACATTAAACTGCATTGGTTATAGTGCTCCGGGCGGGTGGCCCGTAGAGCTGTGAACTCCGGCGGGTGGCCGTTGAGTTAGTTTTTATTGTTTTTCAGTGCAGGGGATTTATTGTAAGGCTCTAAGCCTGGGAAAATGGTCAAGTTTTAGGGGAAACTCTATCCGTTTTGCCCCAGGATTTAAGAACAATATGGTAACACTCCTGGCTTTAGGGTTGGGGGCGTTACAATGGATGCCATCATGTTCAGTCATAAGATTGACTTTTTCATCTTGACATATTGGCCTTTCAAACACCAGATGAATAAAATTTCTCTGCTGGTGGTGTTGACCCTCATCTTCGTCCTTTTACTCACATATAGGTACCGTATGACTTTTCAAATGCCTCTCTGTTAGATTTCTTCACCTCCAGTACTTAATACTCCCTCTCAACTTCATAACATCGCTCATTTACTTTACTATCATGACCATCATGAATAAGCTGCATGTCTTGTATGTGTAGGTCATTTATATGCCTTACCTCTTTCATTACGATTCTTCATCGTTTCATTCATTCAACTTACATGTCGGTCCTTTATAACCAACAAAGAAATATCTTTGTAAGAGTTCATGGTGTGGTTATATCTCTTTACACTTTAGATTGTTCCCTTATCATTTAAATTTACTGAGATCAGTAGGCGGTTGAATTTGTTGTCTTTTATTAATATGCCTCTATTGGTATTGCTTGGAACCATATTCATTGGGCATTCAATTCATTTTGATTGGCAGACCTTGTTATCATTATGGGGATGAACTAACTGTGTACTTATAGAAGATGACTTGTAAAGATCTTAAGGTTAGCTTGAGAAATGAAGAAAGACTAGACGTGTGTTTCTATGGACCGAGGGAAGAAAAACCCTATTTTCGCCCTAATTACACTGTGCAAGCAAGCGAGTTATCATGTCAACAATGCATTGAATATTAGTGATACGCCAACCACACTCGGTATATACATATCCCTAATTACAGTTTGAGAATTTAGAGATGTTTCATCTGAGAATTTTCAAGACTGTTTTTCCCCAAGAAACATTGATTTTCAAATCAACCTAGTTCTAGGTGCTTAATCCATATTCAGAGCCCCTATCATATGACCCTGAGCAGAGTTCAAAAAACTAAAGATTTAGGAAGATGAGTTGTTACAGAAGGGAGTTATTTGACCAAGTGTGTCACCGTGGGAAACCTAGTTTTATATGTGTGAAGAATGAAGGCAGAACCTTATGTTTTTGTACTGCGTACAGAGAGTTGAATAAGATCACTATCAAAAACAAGTGCCCTATACCTTGAATAGATGATTTATGGGATTAACTTTTGCATGAATGATTTAAGGTCCAGATATCACACCTAAACCATGCCACCACAGTTTATCTTTTGCAAGAATACCCATTTATAGTAATTCTTATAATTGTTTGACTTGACACTATCCAATATTGTTTAATCTCCCTTGCATTTCAACCCGATATTTCCTATTAACATGATCATCCACATCTTTGCAAACCCATTGTTAAATGTGCAATGCATTTTTGTTCGACTTTATATGGTTGTCAACATTCTAGTGCTCTCGACCTTCACCATCTTCATTTCATGATCATGAGTTGTAGTTCATTCCACTGAGAGCTAATTCACACATCTACCTTACATCTCATTTATTCATAATGATAAGCTTGTATAACTCCATGCCAAGATGTATTTTTCTTAATGTATCAATGACATCTGCTCGTTTCAAATATGCAATGTATTTTTCATTAATTATGGAATTTATAGGGTATGGTAATTTATCAGAGAACATGCCAAGATTAGTTTCATTATGCCCAATTTTGTAATAATATTGGCTAAATTCAGCAATATAATTTTTCTGATATCTCACATCCCGTAATTCTATGTTATTAATCTTTCTTTTTCATTCTCTTGCTTTTTCCTTGGAATCAGGTTTAGCTCCGATGAATTCAATTTCAATTTCTTTGCGTAAATTTCTGAACATAGCAGCTGGTGTTCCCATTACTCTTAATGTATTTTTACCATCTTCACTTAATGAATCATACCACTTAGCTACAGTGTCCAAGAAACTATACTCGATATAATTTAGGAAGTTTGCCGCAGTCCACGTAGTATTTAGATTTAAAATACTATCCATTCCTCTTTTCTAGTGCTCAAATATTTCTTCTCTATTACAGGCTTCATCAATGTTTAAGATATATCCAGTTTGGCTAATTGGGGTAAGGTCAATGTCTTCATAGGTCATGGTTTTTCTTGGGATAAACCCAAAGGAAAAATTGTTTGTACGTCCTGTTGGGACGCACCTAGGTCTTAGGAAATGAGTATTTCATCTAGATGGTTTACCAAATTTTCCAGGTTTAGGAACCACATTTTTAACTAGATTAATCTTTGTTTCATATAGGTCGATTTCTTCTCCAATCTCATTGATTTCGTTTTCAATACTCATTTCACCATATTTCTTTTCAAGTTTTCTTCTAATGGTAATACATTAAGATCCTCTAATTTAATCATATTCATCTGCTGATATATTTCTTCTTCTAATTGGACATTATTGGTCTTTTCATTATCATCAGACAAAACGTCATATTTATCACTATTGCACCCATGATTTTGTTTAATTCTTCCGAATTTTGTTCTTTTTCAAACATTTTTTGTAGCTCTTCAAGAGTATATTGTTCATACTCCACCTTCTTCTTCTTTCTTTTGAGTTGATTTTTCACCAAATTGTTCTCCTACTCCTTTTTGAATTTTTATATCTTGCAAAGGAAATGGAATCTCGTTTTTTGGGTTTTGGAAAGGATATTTATGCAGAAAAGGAATACTAATACCAGGAGTAGATTTTTCGCTATGCCTAATGTAACGCTCCTAAATTAAACATGTTTCACTGATCATATTCTCCTTAATAAATCACTTAATTGCTATATGATGAATCCAATGATAGGGCATTACCGTCGTCCAAAAGGACAAGGCTTGAAACATGAGTGTTATATATAACACAGTTAAGCATAATCTCAACCATACACATTCACACATGATCATCCATTCACAATCAAGTGTTAACCAATGTAAGGTTTATAAACCATAGTAAGATAATTCACCATGTAATCTACATCTTCATCCACAGAAGAATTCAAAATACAACGTTAAAGTATGCATATACGGCATTACTTCTAATCTATCTGGATTTCCCTGCTTCACTTATTCTCTTCAGCTGATTTGCTGGCATGAGGGCAATACTCTTAGCATTTGCCAAAAACAAAACATGAAAAACATTTAGAACTGTGAGCCGAAGTTCAGTAAATGTGTTCCTGAATTGTTAAATAATCATTGAACACTGACTGGGCCCGCTTTGCAATTCATTTTAAGTTAAAACAATGAATGAAATAAATGTAAAACTGTATTGCTAGTTATTATCTGATAGTGAACCCCTTGATACTGTTACGATCTATGGATAGGTGTACACCTGCCAAGCCGATCGAGGACCTGGCCTGAAGCTACGCGGGTAACTGAAGGGCGAATGCCCTGTAGATGATAACTGACGGGTCACTAATTAACTAATAAATCACTATGTAAACTGATTCATTGATGTACTTACCAAAACATGATAACGTTGATAAATACACTCTGATTTCTAAAGATACAGGCAATGGACGTACCTGAAGTCTTTAAAATGATATTTCACTTGATAATACTTATGCACAATGGAAACGATAACTAGGCCTCAACTCTGTTTCATAAATGTCACTGTAAGTATGTGTAGTCAGTAAATGATCCTTACTCACCTAATTGAGTAAATAAAAATATGTGTAACAAAAATTGAGTAATAAAATGGGATACATAACTTGTGCATTTCAAATAATAAATTAAATCAGTTAGAGTTATTGAACTTGAAATACAAGAAATTGAGGTAAAATAGACCAAATGAAAATGATTGAGTAATAATGAAAAGATTTTAATTGATATAAATGACACATGGTTTGCTGATATTTCTGAAATGGATAAAGGAAAGTGTGAAGCTTTTGAAAAGGATAATAAAATGGTTAATGCCTCTAAAATGGATAATAGAAGGTTTAATACTTCTGAAATGGGTGACAAATGGTTTATGCCATAAGGGGTGTTGCGAGGTTCATAAAAGCTCATATAACACCTTAACTTGGTCCAAAGGACACTGATTTTGAGTTATTAACCTGATCACTTCCCAAATTTCATTTTCATACTCAAGTAACTTAGTTTTCAACCCAAGTAAGCTTCTGTACATGATCAAAATGAACTCACTACACTTTGTAATTTCCTTGCAATACCCATAATTATATAGAAACTTACAAAAAAAAATAATTCCAAATGTCACGGTTTCTGTATTCACTCATATTACCGTTTGATGGTCTGCATTAGAAAATCCATATCTTTCACTCCCAACCTCCAAATGAGATATAAAACCCCAATATGAAAATTTCACAATGTCGTCTAAAACTCTTATTTAGGAAACAAAGCATGATTCACATAATAAGGTCCCTAAAAGTAGGGTACAACACAGACGTGCACAATTTCTGATCAATCTGCGTAGTCGTAGCAAAACGACCATAACTTTTTCAACAGAACTTGGATTAAGGAGATTCAAGAGGAATTTTAAATAGAACTCATTCATATATCCACACACCAAAAATCAAAATTTTTCAGTGACCCAATCAATGCCAGTTTTTCCTTGAAGTTACTGTTCTAGTTCAGTTCCCAGTTTCGATGCATTCTGCACAGTCTTGAGTAAATTGTCCATAACTTTGTCCACACAACTCAAAATTGAGTAATTCCAAAGCCTATTGAAATCTAACTCATCAAGATATCACTACACCAAAAATCATAAATTTTGGATGTGCCAAACAGTACCAGTTAATTCCCAAAGTAGCCCCTGTTTCAGGTCTGTTTTTCAACTTTAACTCACATATTTTCAATCTTTTCTTCACATAACCACCCACTAAAATAACTCTTTAACTTATATAAATCAGCATAAACATCTTAATATTCATTACCAATGCTAAAGATCACAAAATCTCATTTAAAACAATCAAAATTCAACACTTGAATATGAAGCTTGCAAGATTAAAATAAAACCCTAACACTAGCTTCAACTCCACTATGATCCATCACCAAGATGATTCTTAATTTAATGAAAACAACATGATCCATCATCAAAATAACCAAAATAAGAAGCAAAACCAAAAATTCAAAGAACAAGATTGAAGTCACTTACTTTGAGCTTGAAATAAGTGAGAATGGAGATTATATTGGATGATTTTGAGGATGGAGAATGGTACCCAATGGAGAGAGGTTGTTTGAAGAGTGAAATCCTTGCCCGAGAGTGGCCGGAAAGTGGTCGGAAAACACCACTTTAGGGGCTGGGGGGCCTGTTGCCCATGGGTAGAGAGAAGGAGGAGAGAAGAAGAGAGAGAAAGTGACTTGTATATTTGCTTGATGGAGTAAAAAAAACACTTGGTTGATATTTATTTTGCCTTAATTGCTTTACTTGGCTGAGATTATTCCTAGCAAAATGAGCTTAAGCCAATGGAAATTCAACACACAAGATTACTTAGCCAAGCAAAATGAAGTGGATGCTTGTTGGGCAAAAATTGGCATTAAAAGAGCTTGGGTTGGGAAAAAAATGCCAAACCGGGTGCGATTAATTAAATTTGTTTTCCCGAAGCTTGAAATTAAATGTGATATCATGAAAAATAATTTAATCTTTTAAATCATAATCATTGAGGTCTAATATCAATTTCTCCGAAAAATTATTTTCGGTAATTGAAACTCGAATTGCAAAATAGGGCCCAAAATGAATTCTCCGAAACGGGATAATTAAATGAGATAAATAAATGAGAAAAATAAATAACATGGCTTAATTAAATAAATAAAAATGATTTAGGGTCGGGCTATTACACTTAACTTCATTAATAAGAGAAAGATGGACTACAGTTAACTGATTCTTAAGCTCATTCAGTTCAATCTTAGTTTTAGCTAATTCAGCTGTTAATTCTAAAGTTATATCAGTGATATGGTTTAATTAAAGTGCTAATGAAGTAATACCTTCTGGTGAGTGGACAATATGGGAATAATTAGGACCAGGGCAAGGAGGTGATGATTCAAGCAATAACCACAGCATTAATCACAATTAATTAGCATAATTAGTCCTTAATTATCTTAATTATTTTTGTGCACGTGGCTATGATACCAGGTTGAAGAGGGCCTCAAGTTATACTAATGGGCAAGATATCACAAACTCAAATTTAGATTTTTCAAAAGTAAGTTTTTAAAGATAGAGTGTAGATTTGCAAATATTAAAAAATTTTGGGCGTGTTTCGCAAACTAGAATAGTGTCTGGGTCTAAAAAATAGCTCAAATAAAAATTTGAGGGTTCTTTATGTTAGTTTCTCTGCAAGACAAGGTACCTTATATTTAGTTTTAAAAACCAAGGGTACTTAAAATAGTTTACACTAAACTGAGGATACTTCTGTGTAGTTTATTGGCTTGACGTGTATATCATTTTAGGGTCATTTTGCCATATTTTTAGGAGAATTGAGTGCTTTATGTTATAATTTATATTCATATTCTCGAATTATGCTTGGGTATGGTTGTTTGATGTGTTTTGCAGAATTTTGAACCATTTGACCCACCATTTGACCCGCATGTATTTTGACTCCCTACGGATGCTCCTAAGTTGTTATGCCCGTGGAACGAAAGAAAAGCAGAAAATCTTGATTCTAGTTAGAACCACGGTCTTCCCATGGTAAACCCCACGGTCCATGGCAGGCCTGTAACTACTGCACTGTTCATTTTCCTCGACTTTTGTGGCTGAGAATCAACAAAGGGTGCTATGCATAGACATGCTCGACTTCTGAAAGAAGAGACCCATCATTCCATCTTCATACTCCTTTCCACTCTACTTAGATTAGAACTTAGATTAGAGGAAGAGCAAGTTCAAGGTGAAGATTTCAAGGATTCCGGATCGAGTTTGCAATAACGTTTCGAGCGCGCATCGACTGAGCAATTCATCTCCATTTTCTTCTCTTTTCTCTTTATGTTTTTAAGCTTTTAGATTAATGTTGATTCTTATGTTATGTTTTGGATTGTTAATCTTGGAATTAAGTTGAGTTGTTGTGATTGAACCGATTCTTGATTTGATCTAAAAAAGTTTTGGATTTGTTGGGTGTGTTCTATTGAATCTTAGATGTCGATTTGCGAGTAGAAAACTTGATCAATTTCTTGCTTGTTTTAGACATTTGGTGAAAAACTGAAAAGTGACACTAGAATGTTGGAAAGCTAAGATTCGACTTAAGTGGGTGTGGTCTTGAGAAAGACTCATGGTTTAAGAAACCCCTAGATTTGATAATCGCGTTCTTAATAATCTTAGATTAATTAAAAACCCTTGAGAAATGATAGTTGACTAGATTTAAGAATTTTATTCTGTATTAAAAGAGAGGTTTGATAATTCGATTATCGGTATTGAAATTACCCATCTAAAGAAGAGGCGCTTGATTAATTTTTGAGTTGGAAAATTGCTTGGTCTGATTAAATTCCTTGATTGATTATCCATTAGATTAGATACTAGATTAATTTAGTTTCAATATTAAACTTGGATTCGCTTACCATATCTTGAGGGATTATAACCCAGTAGTTTCACCTAGTCTCTGTGGGATCGATCTTGATTAGCTACAACGTCGTGTGCGCTTGCGGGCCTATCATTCTTGCTAACAACATCATCTAGAAGTTTGCTTATTTTACAGCACAATCTTTCACAACATAATATCGAAAGATAATATCATATTTTAAGCAAATCTTGACATTTGATAAATATAGCATCATAATCCCATATTTAAATTTGAATCACACAATATAATATTATAAAGACAACACATTCAAATTTAAATATTAAATCATCTCAATGTATTGTGGCAACTTATATCAAATCAATTAAGCAATATGTACTAGGATGCCAACATCCACTTAGAATCATAACATATTGAAACAATATAAATATTAAGATAATTCTAATATAACATGAAGAATATATCAATTGATTAATCTATTTTTGTCTTTCATCAAAACATATTAATAAACACATTGTGAGCTTCAACAAGGCCAGCGACCAATTATTTTTCTCTTGTCGATTTTAAAAGTGCAACACATCTAGTATTTAAAAATTATCGTAGCCCATAGACAATATGATACTTGTATTTGGAAAAAAAAAACTAGAATATTAAAAATTTTCATTATGAACTGAGTGTAATGTCAAAGATCAAGAACGGTAACCAAATAAAATGGCATTAGAAAGGCAACATAAATTACTTTTTAATTATTCCATTAACAATTTACTCTATCACAAAGTAATATTATTTAAACATTGATATTCACCATTAATATAATGATTCGATGAGTGCATTTTAATACGATTTATTAAGACTATAAATTATTTATTTCATGTTTGATTAACTCATTTTGCTGAAATTGCACAATTTTGTGCATGATATTATTTTATCAAGGTGGAGTCGAGAAAGAGAAGTGTAGTGTTTGTTTTAAAGGCTAGCAATACTACACTAGCTATGTGTAAGTGATCCAATATAATGAACACCATTATCTCTTAAAAGAAGAAAGTCATTAAAACAAGAAAGTTATAAACACAAGAAAAATAAAATAATAGGGGTATAGCTTTCACCAAACATGTCACAAGCTGGGGGTAAGCGCGACTGTCAGGCCCGCTTGAGTTGGATTGAAACCAATCAAATAGTCATAGTTGCAATTTAGGTTCTTTAGAAGAAGAAAAAAATCAGTCTAACTGATTCTAGTTTCGATAACCAAAAAAGTAATGGGAACTAATTTTGGAAAAGAGAAAAGAAAAATTTATGGGTTTTTCCTTACAGTTTCTTTTGTTTATCGATTTGTTTCTTTGAGATTCCCTTCTATAAAGATGACTCTTCATATAGTGAATTTAACACAATTGTAATTAATTTCACATAACTAATCTAAAGTTAAATCACTATATTTTGCAAGTTACTGAGAGAAAACTTATTAAAAGAAATTCCTATTTTGTGTAAAGATAGAATAGGAGATTAGATAAGAATAATAACAATGGCAAGCAGGGGTGTCAAATGAGTCGAGATAGCGACATTTCTTTTTGTTTTTATTAGGCGATGCTCATAAACTATTCTCATTAAGTTTACGAAAATGCCCTTGGCATTTTAATATTTTTCATTTTAGCTTTTATTTGAACACTTCATTGTTTATATTATTCTTCTTCATCAATGTAATAAGTTATTTGTGATTCGTTTAAAGATTTATTTGGCTAAAACCATACAGTACATTCAAAAGTTAATTCTAATAACGCTATATTATCTTAGATTAAGTTTATAGAAGTTGGATGTACACTTTCTGGTAGAGTGGACAGATAATTTAATCTAACTTTATAGTAATTTAATAAGTTGTCTTATGCTTCTAGTCGTACAATCAAACGATCTCATATAATTCCAAACCTGATCTTGTGTATAGTAGTTTAAGTTTGGAAAATTAAACCTTTGTCCTACAAGATCCCACCTTCTCGATTTAATCTAGAGTTATACTGTAATTTATTTTTCGAACAATTCTTATCTTTAATTTTATCAGAAGTATTTAATATGCGGGGTTAACTTTTCTTGGTGTATGAAGAGGTCTTTAATGGCTTGCTGGAGGGGATTAATAAGAGTAGGGCCAAGTAACACAAGGGGACAAGGGTAGTTTATTTCTAATGTAAATGAAATTGATGATATTGAAATTTTAGTTGACAGGGTATTGAGTTAATTTTTGCAGGCGGGTAGGCTCTTCGTCTATGTAAATTTATTTAGTGGGTTGGCTCTTCATCTATGGAAATTTAGTTAGTGGGTAGGCTCTGATACCATTTATACAAGGGCTTGGCAACTTTTTGTAGAAAAAGGTTTAGAACTTTTTGATGAGAGAATATTAATGAACAAAAAATAGATACTACTGTCTCAAATAGTACTGTTTCAAAATGGAAAGACATGGTACTCCCAAAAGGTTTAATTTCATCTTTAGAATAAGCTTGATATAAATTAAGTATAAATTCACAATTACGCTGAGAAGTTATTTTTAGTTTTTGTACCTCGGGTTTTTTCATACAAGTTTTATTTCTAATAATAGCTTTTAATCCTTGTATGGAAAAACCCGAGGTACAAAAACTAAAAAACACTTCTCAGCGTAATTGTGAATTTATACTTAATTTATATCAAACCTATTCTAAACACGAAATTAAATAGAGTGGACGATATTATATGAAAAAACTTGATCATCTTCGAATAAATAACTGTTCCAAAGAATTAATCTAGAAAATTGAAGATAGATTAAACCTCTTAATCTATGAAGAAGAGACAAGAACTTATCCTGAATTTATGGAAAATGTTGACTTAGTTAATGACAACAATCTAAACAATTTGATATAGAATATTGATTTAACGACAAAGACTAAGTAATGAGTTTTCCTCAAATCGAAGCAGAACTTAAGGAAGTAAAGACTGAAATAAACGAAATCAATGAAGCAATTAAACAACTCGTAATACAAATGCAACCTATGAATATAACGTTTGAAGCAATCTTAAAGCCTAAGCAAAACACAGAACACAAACCATTAGAAATTAAATTTCCAGAGAAAATAACTCCCAAAAATGATGATGAAAAATACATTAGAAGATATCAAGAAAGAATATTAAAAGAAAAAAAGGAAACACCTCAACAAACTATTGAGAATAGGAAAGAAGAAATTTAATGATAATGGGAGAATATAACAAATCTATTGAAGAACTATTAAAAAAATTTGAAGATCTACAAATATCTGAAATGGTAAAACAAGTAAATATGCAGTTAGGAATACCAACTAGAAGTATGGTAAGTGACAATCCAAACTATGAACCAGGAGAAAGCTCGATTCTTTCCCACTTAAGAGAAAATTATAAACCAAAAGCAAAAGGATGAAAATAATACAACACTAACAAATGAAAGCCAATTATTAATGAAGAGTTTAAACCAAAAAATCCTTTAATCCAAGAACCAGTACCATCTTTTGGATATTTTCTAAACATAGATTGCATAACTGACAAAAGAAAAGCTTTAGATATGTGGAAAGAGCAACGACATTAAATCTAATATATGAACCAGCTTATGCTGAAGAAGATAGAGATGTAAATGCTATTTACAACTTAATAATTAATTCTTTTCAAGGAATAATAGCTAACTGGATTAATGGAATCTCCCCTGGTATTAGAAACTTAATAGAGCTAGATGTAAAAAGAAACTTAGCAATTAGCAAGGGCGGAGCCAGGTTTTAACTTAAGGGTTGTCGGAATATATATATATATATATATATATATATATATATATATATATATATAGAATGTAAAATTTAACAGTAGTTTTGAAAATAAAAGCACGAATTAATTAATTTTAAAAGGTTGTACTTGAGAGCTGATGTTTTGGAAGTAAAATAAACAAAAACCAATTTATTTTTTTCTTAGGTTTCTAATTCTTAGTGCTAACATCAACAAACAAAAGTAAACTAAGTTCTGCCATTAATCAAGAGCATAAGAATTCAAAATAAATTAACTAATCAATCTTGCAACCAGAAACTACCAACCAAATTATCTTAAATCACTAATCAAGAACCCTAAATCCTTAATTTATGAGAGTAAATTACTAAATTCATTGATTATCTTAAAAGAATTTGACTAAAATAAGCAAACTAATAATAATAATAATAATAATAATAATAATAATAATAATAATAATA
>JACYFF010031955.1:83984695-84066749 GCA_017589665.1 Selenicereus undatus
TAATAATAATAATAATAATAATAATAATAATAATAATAATAATAATAATGATTTTTTGCAATAAAACAAAAGCAGCCTAAAAATTAAAGGATCAGAAAAATTTAAAATAGAAATGGACAAATGATGGAGTTTGGATTCGAACACACAACCACATGGGACAAGGGGGAAAGAGTTAAGCATAAAAACCACTTAAGTACCTCACAACTTGCAATCCATATGGTAATTAATTCATATAGATTTTATTTGTTTTCCAAAATTTCTATAATATAATTTTTTTTCCCCAAAAATCAAGGGGTGTCAATTGACACCCCTTGGGCTAACATGGCTTCACCCATGGTAATTAGTGTAAGAGTATGGTCTATGGTAAAATATCTTATTGGACAATTTGAAGGATATGAGTATGTAGAAAATCAAGACAATGCAAGAATAGAAAGAAGAAGAGAAGCATTATACAAATTAACGAATTTACGAATTTGTAACTTATGCAACTTCAAGATTTTCTTTTGTGAATTTGACAAATATTATTATGAACTTTATGATTCTACAGAAAATCAAGAAACTTATATACAATTACTGTTAAATGAATTTCCTAATCCATGGAATAGACATTTCTCTGAAAAATTTGAAGAATTCGCGAAACAACCCACAATCTTTAGATCTGTAGCAGTAGCTTAAGAGATAATAACTCAAGAAATGATTCGTCTTTGCCTACTAGAAAATCAAAGAAGACACATCAAATAAGTAACTTTATGTTGTGAAGATATTAAAGAACCATGACAATATGGGTGTGAAAACGTTCCCAATTATAGACCTAAACGAAAAGGAAACCCTAAGAAAGAAATCAAGAAAATTACTCCTAAAAGGAGTCCAAAGAAACAATTTTCTAAAAGGAAGGATTTAAAACCAAGGAAAACAAAAACTAATAAAACAAAAACCGAAAAATCCGTTAATAAACCACAAAAAAGTAGTAAGCATTTTAGACATGAAAAACTATCTCAAAAAGATTTTAATTCGGAAAATAGATACTATAAAAGAAATAAAAAACCTATAGCATGTCAATGTTGGACTTGTGGAGAAATGGACACAAATCTATAGATTGTTATGAAAGGAAAGCTAATATAGTAAAATTATTTTTTGAAGAATTTGAAGAAATACAAGACGAACTTTACCTCATAAACTCTAATGAATATGATGAAGTTACTAGCTGATATGAATCTATTAGTTCAGAAGCAGAAATAGAAACATTTGAAATAGAAAGTTATTCAGATACAAAAAATGAGTACTGAAGAAATAGATACAATGCAACAACACGAATAAGAAAGCAATGAAAACTACACGGGAGTAATTACCTTTAATCAAAAACTATATTCAAAAATAATAGCAACCGATTTATCTCTAAAAGACCCAAGAAGCTTCATGAAGAAAATAGATGATTTCTTAACAAGAAAACTAATAAGATATTTTAAATTATACACAACTAAACAACCTGTTAATGTTCAACATTTACAAGGAAATATTAGACTAAGATTAATGGCTTATGACATAATTGGAAAATTTCAAAATGAAATTCTAGCAAGAGATCGAGACTTAATTAAATATGTTTATTTATAAGGAATACAAATCGCAGTAAAAGCATGTTTTAAAGAAGGTATTAACTCACCTATGATTTTATTACTTCATGATAAAAGATTTACAAATATACAAAATAGTCATCCAGTAACTCTGCAAGGTAACCTTATTTATAAAAATTTAATCTCCGAATATTATCCTAATTACTCCGTTACTTTACGAAGTAAAAATATTAAAGATACTCTCAATTTACAATTTAAACTTTTAACTGATATAGGATTACAACCAAGAAATGATGCATTATCATTCTATTACCGAGGATTGTACATCTTCTCTAATACTAATTTTCCGATAAAAGAAATAAGGCAAACTGGAAAAATAACAATAGACTCGATCTTTTCAATAGTAAACACTGTTATTCCACCTCATATGCAAGAAGCAAGATTACCTACATTAACTGACTTTCAATTAGTAGAAGAAGAAGGGGTTTCTAGTAGTTATGAAGCACCGCGAATCTCATATACGGAAAAAGGAATGGGAATTATTAATCAACCAACTCTACCAAGAAGTTTTGGCATGACTAGAATACCTAGATTTCAGCCTCAAAGTATTAGAACAAACTCTGGTAACTCAACTTATAAAGTTAGAATATTTCAATCGCCAAACTTGGATAGAAAATAATGTCTTAATTGATACTGGAGCATCACAATGAAATTGTCTACCTTTAGCTATTCCTGTCATCTCCGCATTTGAATATAACTTTATTACTTATACGGAAGAAAATCTATTCTTAATCAGAAATCCAAAATAATAATGAAACCCCCTAATTCTATTCTTTTAGAATACAAATGGTATATTGATCATTCTATATAATGAATACTACCATATTTTACTAGGAATGAATTTTCTAGATCATTTCACTGCTTATGATATAAAACCTACTCAAAACATTTTAGTTGATAAACAAAATACTATTATTCTTGACAAAATATGAAGCAATTACAATTTTTCACTCACTTACATTGATACAATAGTTAAAGAAACTGATATAATGACTACCGCCTTGATAGATACTGGATCTAAGGCAACCTTTTTTCAAGATTTTTTACTCCCTAAATGGAAAAAACTTCCATTTGATCGAAGAATTAAAATTAAAGGAGTTCATCCTATTACCATCTCTTTACAATTAGTCCAAAGTAACGCATCTATTGTACTTGGAAAAAAAATTCGTAATATTCCTCTAGTCTTACACTATAACTCATGATATGATATTCTACTAGGAAACGATTTTCTTAAGCAGTTTGCTAAATTTACACAAACTCCATGTACTATATATCTCACTACAAAATGTGGACACACATTAAAATACCTACCTTAAGACACCCTTACAGAGTACGCGCGAAACATGGTGGACAGGGATATGGACAAATTGTACTTCCTATACAACTACAATTACAAAAACCCACTTTTCAAATTAATATAGTTAAAAAAGAAGATTTAATTAATGAATTAAAGTAAATTTATTCTGAGAATCCTCTACAATTTTGGAAACCTAAACGTCCTCTAGCTAAAACAGAGTTAGCTCAAGAAGTTTATATTAAAGAAAAACCAATGATCTAGATCTCTGAAGATATCAAAGAATTCTCTATACAAATCAAAGAATTATTAGAAAAAGGATTAATATGTCCATCAAGAGGAAGTTATTCTTCACCAACCTTTATGGTTATGAATGAAGCTGATATAACAAAAACTTAACCAATTTACAAAAACAGGCAATTATTTTTTACCTAATAAAGAAGTCTTAATTAATCTTGTAAAAAATAAAAAATACTTTTCAAAATTTGACTGTAAATTAGGATTATGGCAAATTAAAATGGAAGAAGACAATACCAAATATATAGGCTTTAGTACATCTCAAGGATTTTATGAATGGATAGTAATGTCATTTGGACTTTAAAATGCACCTAGAATATTTCAAAGACGAATGGATGATGCTTTTAAACATTAAAACTCATTTCTCGTCGCCTACGTTGATGATATTTTAATTAGCTCTACAACTCTAGAAGAACATCGAAACCACATACAGATGTTTTCAGAAACTGCTATAAAAGAGGTATATGTCTTAGTGAGAAAAATGCTATGATTGAACAAGAGAAAATTGATTTTTTAGGATTTGAATTAGGAGCTAACAGAATATCTTTACAAACTCACATTTCTAGGAAACTAATGGAATATCCTGATGAACTACAAACTAAAAAACAAATTTAAGGATTTTTAGGACTACTTAATTTTGCCAACTCTTATATTCCTGATCTAGCAAGGGAAAAGAAAGATTTACAAAAGTTGTTAAGAAAAAAAAATACTAAAGGATGGAGTGAACATCATACTCAGATTGTAAAAAGCTTAAAGGAAGAATGTAAAAATTCACCCCAACTCAGACTCCCAGAACCTGAAGATACTTTGATTATGCAAACTGGCGCTTCTGATAAAGTTTGGCATGCAGTATTAAGAATAGATCTCAAGGAAATCTGTGGATATCATAGTGCTACGTTTTCTCTCACTGAAGAAAACTATAATACTATGGAAAAAGAAATTTTAGCTATAATTCGAGGAATTAAGAAATGGAGATTGTTTCTCTTACCTAAGCAATTTCAAGTATTAACTGATAATAAAGCAACTACTACTTTTGTTAAGCAAGTTTTAGATAATGGTCCTCATATGAGAAAGTTTCATAGATAGAAAACCTTTTTATATCAATTTAACGCTGTTTATGAGCATATTTCATGAAATAATAACTTCCTTGCAAACTATCTAACAAGAGAAGCAGACTATCTTTACAATGGCGACCCCATAAAAACTTAAGGAACTTGAAGATATAGCCATCAACTTTAACGAGTATCTAGAAACTGTATCTATTGGACTCGAACATCTCGAAACAGGAGTACAAGCTATAGTTGACAATATCCGGACATAAATTGAAGAACTTTCTAAAGGAACTGCTGATGTAATCGGATATATGAAGAAGGATCTAGTGCAAGGACGCACAATTGTAGCAGAAATGCCAAAGACTATTGGCTCTCTAAAGCCATCTTCTTCAAAACTATCAACTATGTCAACTACTAGCACAACGAAGTCATAAACTTCGTCAACTACTCAAACTATTATTGAACCGAGTTCAAGCTTCCCCTTTCTCGAAAAAGATGAGGAGATGTTAGAACTAAAGGCGAAACAATTATCAAAGAGAACTATCAACCCAACTACACAAACTAAAAATCTTGTTCCTTTTGATATTCGTGACCCCTTTATTGCAGGTTATTACAGAACTACGCAACAGGTATATTGGAAACTCCATGACGTTTCAAAAACCTTTTACAATGGTGGAAAATCTCTCTTTGCAAGACTAACAGCTTGCTCAGGCGCAAACCCAACAACCCTCTATCAATTCTATGGATTTGGGTATCTTGATTTAGTTTATCCAGATTCTAAACTCACATAACTATCCCATTTCCCTGCTCAAATAACTAAATCTCTCAAATCTTTTAAACAAGGCCCCATTTTTGTAAAATTCCACATTATACCTCTTGAGAAGGCCGAAGAAACTAATATTATTTATCCCTGCATCAGCATAGTTCAAGTTGGATATATCTCAGAGCACTTCCAACTAAATATTGAAGCAGCTAAAAAGTTTGAATTTTTCCGGTTCAATTAATCATCGATTAACTATCGACGAACCAGTGGAGCTCTTGCAATAAAATGCCAAGGAGACGACCTTTATGCTTCAGGACTGAAGTGTCTACTCAGAGGATCCAGCTATATCATCATAACTAAAGAAGGAATGCAAGAAGGAAACTATGATGACAACTATTAAAATTTCTCTTCCGACTATGACAAGAAAATTTTCAAGGATCAGCAGCTGTTAGAAATAAATTTACTGAACTGGTGAAAAAAGAAGAAGAAAAACAAGCACTTCTAAGGACGACCAAGATTTTACCTTAAGCAAGCCAGATGCAAGGCTAAGATCTTGCCGACAACTAGCACCCTTATCTTATCCTCAGAAATCTCAAAACTTTGAAACTTTTTGCCAGAGCCATCAATTATTGTACTGCCTTAGCTGTACTATCCTATCTCTTATTCAATTATTGTACTACCCCACTATCTTAGTTGTACTATCTTATCACTTATGCAATTATTGTACTACGGTAGATGTAGAACAATGAAAGCAAGTGCTATCCTTTATGATATATAAATATGGAGCTCGCGAAGAGAAAGGCAGAGGCAATTTTAAGCAAAGAATAGATCACTCAAAAAGCGTTCTGCTCTCAACAATGTTCTAAATTTTCCTTTTTGGGAAACCATAATATTAAAAAGAACTATTTCATAAATTCTTGAAATTTTATCTTTACTTTTCAAAGGTCTTGAAGCGGGAGAAAGAGTTTGTAGATCGAAGTAAGACCAGTAAAGCCCGTGAAGGAGAAGGGCGTGGTCGCAGATTGAAAGATTATCTATCTTAAGGAAAGACTCTACTACGAGAAATCTATAATTTCTTGAATTACTGATAGTTTGAATTATTATTTGGGGAGTACCATGTCTTCCCATTTCGAAACAGTAATATTTAAAACAGTATTATCTATTTTTTGTTCATTAATGTTCTCTTATCAAAGAGTTTTAAACCTTTTTTTCTACAAAAAGTTGTCAAATCCTTGATAAATGGTAGCAGAGCCTACCCACTAAATAAATCTACATAGACGAAGAGCCTACCCACTAAATAAATCTACATAGACGAAGAGCCTACCCACCTACAAAAATTAACTCAATACCCTATTGACTAAAATTTCGATATCATCAATGTCATTTACATTAAAAAATAAACTACCCTTGTCCCCTTGTGGTACTTGGCCCTACTCTTATTATCCATCAAACCATTAAAGACCTTTTTATACACCAAAGAAAAGTTAACTCCACATATTAAATGCTTCTGATAAAGTTAAAGATATGAGTTATCCGAAAAATAAATTACAGTTTAACTCTAGATTAAACCGAGAAGGTGATTATCTTGCAAGACGAAGTTTTAATTTTCCAAATTTAAACTACTATACACAAGATCAAGCTTGGGATTATCTACGATCGTTCCACTGTACGACTAGAAGTATTAGACAAAACTTATTAAATCACTATTAAGCTAGATTAAATTATCTGTCTACTCTACTAGAAAGTGTACATCTAACTTCTATAAGCTTAATTAAAGATAATATAGCGTTGTTAGAATTAACTTTTAAATATATTGTATGGTTTCAGTCAAATAAATCTTTAAACGAATCACAAATAACTTATTACATAGATGAAGAAGAATAATATAAAAAATAAAGTATTCAAAGAAAAGCTAAACGAAAAATATTAAAACCCCAAGGATATTTTTGTAAACTTAATTAGGATATTTAGTAAAATCGCATAATAAAAACAAAAGGAAACGACGCTATCTCGACCTGTTTGGCACCCCCTAACGACAAGATCTCATTCCACATTCTTGGCCTCCGTTCCCATGTTTCTTGTGCAGCGTGCGTTTCCCAGCAACTCAGACTGTGAATTGGGTAATAGTAGACTTTCGGATCACAATCCACCTTTTGCCTTTTTTTCCCGTTGAAAATTAGTTTCCCCTTTATTTTTGCTAAAAAGAAGGCTGTATATTGTGAAGTGGATTCGTCATAAATATTTTATTTGATGATCCAAGATGATGATCCTTATATTATTAGGGTTGTTAGCTTCCCTTAAGCTCACAATGTGTTGATTAACATGTTTTCATGAAAGATGAGAAGGGGTGGTCCATTGTTATGTGTATTGTGTTATAATTAGACCTATCTTAGATGTACTATTATTTAAATATGCTATGATTTTAAGTGGATATCCACATGCTATTATTACTTAATTGATTTGTGATGATTTATGATTTAAATTTGAAATTATGATATTCTTGATATGATTTGAAGTGATATTATCTTGTTATAATGCTTGCTATTTTGGGAAGATTATATGAGCATGTATTTGATATCTTGGAGGTTATGAGCGTTAAAATTGTGTATGATTGATACTTGCCTATTTATCATGAAAAATATTCTTAAGATATTACTCTTAGTGGATGATTTAATCAATTGCATATTTGGAATGCAAATGTTGCTAGGTACATTGGCAAGTTTTGATTTCAGCATAATTGAAAAATCAAGAAAGTTGCTGAATCGACAAGTGCTTGAAATCTGTTGAAGTTCATATTTCCTTATGTGTTATCAACATCTACTTGCCTTAAAGGGTTGCAATATCCTATTGGCTTTAAATAGTGAAGCATTTGAAACTTGGAGAGACAAGAGAAGAAGTGAAATCATACTTGAGCACTCCTTAGCAAATTATTGTCTTGATCTTTCATTTGTTTTAATTCAAAGAGTTGCATCAATTAAGTTGTAATTGGGTGGACAATTAGAGTTAAAGGGTCAATTCTACTAAACCTTGTTAAAGTTTCAACTTGTGACTTGAAATTTGGAGTAGGTGTACTCTAGAGTCGTGTAGTAATCAATCTTAATAAAATTGAGTTAATCCTAGAGTTAAGAAACTCTAGCGGAGACTAAGGCTATCGAGGCACAAACTCATTAAAAATACTCGCGTGTTCTGCACTTTTACTTTTCCGCATTCATATTTTGATTATTTTGTGATTTTAATTATTACCCTATTCACACCCTGTAGGGTAGTTCCATAACCTTTGAATCTTCAGAGGTAAAGGTTTGAGATCCAAAAGGATCTGGGATGATGTGAAAGGGGGGGGGGGTATGCCGCAGCTTGTAATCCAAAAAATTGGTTTACCATTGTGGACGCTTTAAAAATCGAACAAAACTCCCTCTACCTCTAAAAAATAAAATTAAAAAAATAATTATTAGGTGTTAAAATTTTGATATTAGGCACAGTGTGTACCTTAGAAGTGGAATCCGAATCAAATTTGGTTACGATTTTGATTCCTAGAAGTGAGAATTGCTTTGCCGATTTCATTTCTACTTCCCAAAAATTTGAATGGGTACCAGAACTTCTCATCCCCATCACAATCACAAATTTATTGTTGTGGTTGTTTTCATCGAATAGGCCGAAACGGTTCGAATTGGGTGTGACCCGCCAATTTGCAGAGAATTTGTGTCTAGAAGAGAAAATCTTATTCAAAACCGAAAGTTTTCGGGGGAATTTAAGTTGTATCAACTTTTTCCAGGGTCTAAATCTCATCTCTCTCTAAATGTTGTCTTCCTCACATATTTTTTTTTAATATTTTTGACATTTCAATTTTAAATCGATGTAATATGAAAGTGTTCAATTTTTCATCACTAGTGTTTACTAATTTATTTTACATTAACAAATAAGTTCTGTTAAGTCATCAAATTTGCTATGTATTATGAAACTTTATTTTTTATTTTATTAAATCTCCTGTGTAATAGATGGAGCAAAAGATTCAAAATCAGTTAAAAAGCCACTTAACATTGAACTGATTGAAGGGAAAGGGAAAAGAAAGAAATTAGTTAACTTAGATACCAAAAGGAAAAAATAATTTTAATGATTAATGTACACTGCCCAAAAAATTTATTTGATCAACAAAAAAGAATTTGAAATATTGGAAAGGGGGGTTGTCTACTTGTCTGCCTGTCTGGCTGGATCCCACCGTTGGGGGATAATTGGGCATTTGGGCGAGACCTTGAGGCGGAGTGGGAGGAGTTTGTGTTCAAAAGTCGTACCAAAAAAGCTCAAATCATGAGCTGAGCCTCAGTTGAGTTGGAGTGTCCTGTCTCCCCGTTTTCTTCGGATTTATTACTATTTTCAACGCTCTAAAATCCAATTTCCCATTTGCGGCACCAAATTCCACTTCTACTCAACTTTCTCTCGCTTCCTTCCTGGGCTTCAGCTGTCTCTGCTTACGATCAGCTTGCTTCCATGACAATGGAGTCGTAGCCATTGCCGATTAGTGAATCAGAAGTTCCTGATTCAGATAAGTGAGGGAGCGGCAATGTCTCGTCAAATGACTTCGTCCCACTTCCACAAATCCAAGACGCTTGACAACAAATATGTAAGCAAAAAGCTTCCAATTTTGAATTTTTTGGGGTTTTAGTTGTATCCTTTTGATGCTTTTGCGTCAAATTGTGCTTGATTGGCGTGCATAGTAATGAGGATTGGGTAATTGGAATTTGGGTGTTCGCTGATTGGTAGTTGAGTATTCGACTGCTTTTGCGTTAGCGTTGAAAGATTCTTACTTTGATTTCGGGAACGTGAGCTCTGCTATTGTGGAATTCGACTAAAGAGTGGCTTAGGGTTAGCTTTGGGTCACTACATGAGCATAGCTTATGGTTTTTGTACTTTGGATGGTTCGGTTGTCATTCTATTTGTTTAGGGGTTTCTTATCTTAGCGAAAAGCTTTCAAACTTTTGGATTTCTTCTTTTAGTTGCTGCTTTTTTTAATGTCTAGCTGTCAGCAATTTGTTTGCGTAGAAAAGGCATTGACTATTGAGTAATTGTGTTTCGGGTGTTTGCTGATTAATAGTTACATATTCAATTACAATTCAGTTCCCTTTGAACTTTCTTCTCACTTAATTCGGGATGTCTGTTATGTGTTACCGTGTAATTGAACTTGTGGGTTCTAAGAACGCAGAAGTTAAGTAAGCAGAAGTTGTGTAGTTGTGTAATCATGCCAAATTATGTTTTCTTTATGTGCTTCGAAATAGTTACAGTTGGGTTTTCGTTGATTGATAGTTAAATTTCCAACTATTATTGGTTTCTTCAGAAAGACTAAATTTTGTTGCTGGAATTTGAGTACAGGTTTTCTATTCTTGATTAATTTATCGATAAGAGTTTTGGTTTACCATTTAGGATAATTATTTCATGTCCCATATGTTTATTTTGCATTTGATGTGTCTGTCTATTGATACTTTTTACAGATGCTCGGAGATGAGATTGGAAAGGGAGCTTATGGTCGAGTTTACAAGGGGTTGGATTTGGAGAATGGAGACTTTGTGGCAATTAAGCAGGTTTCACTGGAGAATATAGCTCAAGAGGACCTAAACATCATTATGGTCTGTCTGTGGCCTGTGCTTTCTTTATCTACCGTGCATATTAGCTTACACAATTGCTCAAAATATTTATTTTTCTACTCCAGCTTTTTACCCTCCCGCTTTGCTACTGCTGCTGCAATAATTTTTGAAGAGAAAGACTTAGTATGTATCATTGTCTGTTTGTGTTGTATTTGTGTTGTGGTTTACTATGAAGACTTGTAAATACCTTACTTTGAGGTATTAATGCTGGCCAATAATATGGACAGTCCACTCCCTTTTGCTGATTCTTATGATACATGTTAAAGGCAGTGTACTAGTGTTACTCTTAGAAATCCAAACTTGCATGATTAGTTTGTATTTATGCTATTGGAATTGATATTAATATAGTGCAGAGAGCTATTGTTGGATTCCTCATGTAGACATGCACCATATTGTTTGTACGGTTTAAGTCTCTTAAGGTTCATCTATAAGTGTTCTGAATGATACCATCATTTGTTTCATATGAGGTTGGAGATGTTCCCTTCGCCTATTACTAACATGATGGTTTAATATCGCTCCTTTGAGAAGCATGTGCCCTTCTCCCTATACACCCATGCTGGATAGGGGTACTGTCCAGTTATTATGAATGGGCATTTGTTGTAGTTTTGTCTGCGCTGCCCTCTTAGATGATGATTTTCTTTCAAGCTTCTTCCGCATGGGTTTTCTTGAGAGACTTATCTTCTAACCTAGTGATCCTGGAACCTCAATTCCACTAATATAATGAGTTTTGGCCTTCCTCGTTCTATCAAATAATGAGTTTCCTTGGAAGTATCTGGAAGTCATCCACTTCTATTAAAAAAAAGTGTCCATTGCACAATTTTGGGATATGATAATTGGTAGAAAATGGGAAACCTCAAGTAATTGGTGCTTCATGTTCAAAATGGACCTAGAATCTGTTTATTATCTAGTTTTTTTAGAGTTCTTTGGATATTTTTCAATTGGATTGGCCTTCCTGGGGACTGTAGCTTAATTTTCTGGACAACTGTATTTCCTTTGGGAGAGGTACTAAACTGAAGGTCATTAGGGTTATTTCTTAAGCCAACTTTCTGATTATTTGTATGGAAATAATGAGGGAGTCTTCAAATTTGCGGAGACAGTTCTTGAGCAAACAAGGATAAGTAGGTCAAGAATTTGTGGAGAGAGAGAGTCAGTGTGTTCTTTCCGGCAGGTGGAGTTCTGGGCTTCAGACACGGCCATTGGAGGTTAACCTGAGACCCGCTGGGTCTTAGGTCTGCGGGAGCTGTTGGAGCCCCTTCACCGGCCGCCACCTGCTCTCGTTCGACGGATTTTCGTTCGATGTGTGAGTTTTTCTCAAATCTACTTCTGTGGGTTGGGTTTACACCTCTGATGTCGTGAAGGCTAGGCTGGCTGGAAGTTTCTGTCACTGCCGGCGCTCTCTGAGCTGGCGAATCAGTCGCGGGCAAATTTTCCAGCGACCGGAATCTCGCTGGAATTTTGCCGGCTTACTGTTTCCGCTTCTTCATTAACCGGACATCTTTGTAGTGGTGTTGGTTATGTCGTTTTCAACTTTGGTGAGCCATTTTCCCCTCTTGTGGTTTGTATTGTTTTGATTTCATCCTTTTTACAACAATCTGCTTCTGAGGGGTTATTTGGCTGGTGTCTTGCTTTTTTGTTTCTTCTGTTCTCCTGCCGGGTAATCCTCTATTTAGCTGGTATTATCCGGTACTATGAGAGGGGGCTGCAAGAAATTTGTGGCTATTGAAAGCAAGTCATTTGATCTGAGTGTGGTTGGAAACAAAGAGGACATACTGAAAATCTCAGAGAACGGGAGGGGGAGGAGATTCGGAGATTCTCGATTTTTTTGCCTGAGCCAGTTGCTCTTTGGTTGATGAGAGCTTGGGGTAGGTTTAGAAAGTCAAAATCAGCATTTTGGTGTAATCAAATGAGGCTGAGGCTGCCGGTGATGGACGGCTGCACACGGTGGGTGGACGACGGCAGATGGCGGCGACTCGACTGTGGGCAGCGATCCGGCGGCTGGTGAAGCCGGTGCCAGCCATGGCGGCTGCGGCTCTTTTCTCTCTCTTCAGGAAGGAGTCCAAAGGGGTTTTCAAAATGTGGCTGTACTATTTTGAAACTGTTTTGCTGTGAGTCTTTTAAAACCTCTAATAGTTTTGATTGGTTAGATATGAGCTATATGAAGTTACTTCCCCGACCTTTGCGAGCATAATTTCTGTGTCTTCTTCATTGTCAGTTGTCACTACTCTTGCTACGCAGGTTCTGATTGTACTGCATGCCCTTCCCCCCTTCTTCTTGAGAAAGCATATTACATGGTCTCGCTGTTTGTGTTCTGACTTACATGTGGTTTTTTGTCCTTTTCGTGCTTTGACCTGGCTTGTGGAATACCTGTGTACAGCAAGAGATTGACCTTCTCAAGGTATTTGTTTCTTTTGTACACTTCTGTAACTATAAAACTGTAAATGTGCTGTTTCTCTCTAATTATACAGATTAATCCGATTACTGTATAATCCTTTTGCTTCACTCTGTTGCTGCAACTGTCTGATCGATCTTCCGCTTGCATGGATTCTGGATAAGTCTGCAGAAGCTACTATATTAGATACTGGAAGAAGGAAGTTAAATTCTGTGTCAATTACTAATTGCTATATATGTGTTCTATTCATGCATGTGTAAATGATATGCTGTTTGGGGGCTTCTTTGCTTGGTTGGGGACTTATGCTATTCAGAATATCCCTGAGAGGAATGAGTAGGAATGCTTTTCTGTTTTATTCTTTCTGACAAAAGATAATTTATTTCTTATTTGTTTAATAATTGCAGTGATGCTTTTTTGTTGGATTAAGCTTGTCCTTGATGTTTGGATCAGTAGAAACTATTGGAAAAATATTGGGGGAGATGCCTTGAAAGGACATAAAAATCATTATATGAAGCCAACTGACCTCATTACTTATCAATGGAAAGCAACAATAAACAATAACCTTGGAAAATTAACTATCCCCCAATAAGTGGCCGCGTTGTACACCTTTGATTGGCAACATATCCATACCGAGCGGTTGTGAGCGAAAACATAACTGGTGATGGGTTTGGTGGATTATCAATGAAGTAGTTTGATGTTCGGTGAATATCTGCGGGTCCTCATTTTCCTTTTGGTGCAGTCAAAGAGCCATCCAGCTGTCTCTGTCATGTTAGCTCCTGAAATACGTTGGTTTTGTCTGTATCATCAGTCATCACTAGGATTTGATTTAGTTTAGATGCTATCATCTAAATTGGTATGAGCCTGTGTTGCTCTATTTGGTGTGCAATTTTGGATGCTTATTGTTAAATATTAATCTTGCAGAACCTGAACCACAAAAATATTGTAAAATATCTTGGATCATTAAAGACAAAGAGTCATCTCCACATAATACTTGAGTAAGTAGATCCTTTTTTAGCCTGGTTGATAATATAAAGACCATGCATATTCTGCATTAAGCAGTGATGTGTAGTTTTCCATAATTTCTCTGTATAGATATGTGGAAAATGGTTCACTTGCGAATATCATCAAGCCAAACAAATTTGGGCCATTCCCAGAACAATTAGTTGCTCATTATATTGCACAGGTTAATACTCTTATCCCCTTGGGCATTTATTTCTGTTAGTAACCTACCTATATATGCTCATTCATCCGTTTGTAACTCTAAACTAGGTTTTAGAAGGCCTGGTTTATCTCCATGAACAAGGAGTTATTCATCGGGACATTAAGGGTGCCAATATCTTAACTACGAAAGAGGTAAATCTGCTTCCTGTATTTCATTTTCGAGGGGAGGCAATGACTTACTGTGTTGCTACCTTAGCTGTATCTGCTATAAGTTCAAGGATTTATTGGTTTTATTTGATTTTTCTCCTTTAAGAAATTAGAATTCTTTTATCATAATCTGGATGATCGAATACTTATTTTTTTGTTTTTTTTGTTTTTTTTTTTGATAAGTAATCAAGATGTATTAAGAAGACACCAAAGGGATGTCTCTCATATACAAAAGGAGGCCATTACAAAAAATCATCATGCCCTCAAGCTCTCTACAGTAATCATATCGACAAAATCCAAAAAAGTCAACTTTGTACCATAAGAGAGAACTTGACTCCAACTATACAAAGTTCTCAAGAAATAAAGTTTGAAATCATCAATAGCCCTAACCTTGCCCTCAAAAATCCCTGGATTCCTCTCCTTCCACGTGCTCCACCAAATAGCCAAAGGCATCAATTTCCAAACACCTAGGACCCAACTCTTCTTTAACCTTCTTCTCCATGCCACCAAACGTCTCTTACGATTAGAGGTCGCAGCCAACTAACCCCCGTCAAAGAAAGAGACAAATGCCACAAAGCGGAGGCCCACCGACAATGGACAAAAAGATGGTCTACTGATTCCTCTTCCCCAAAACACATTGGATACCTATTGGCCAACTTGAAGTTTCGCCTTTTGAGCATGACCTCCGTTGGAATCTTCCCTTTTCTGGTTGTTGAGACAAGAAAGCACGGAAATCGAGGGTAGACAACACTTTGTAAATCTTCCTGCAGTAACTTTTGACACTGAAATGTCCACTAGAGTCATGACTCATGAGGCCAAAAAATCTCGTCACCCCCCTCATAAGAAACCATATTAGCATGCAAGGCCAAAAGCCGCAGAACACCCTCTTTTTCCCAATCATTCGGGCTTCTCAAGAAAGTATATTCCAATGGTAGTGATTGCCATTCCAAGAGACAACTTCTGCCATTGTTGCCTCTTTCAACTGAGCCATCCTAGAAAGATCCGGGAATTGGAACTTAAGAGGTTGATCACCACACCACACTTCATGCCAAAACGAGACCTTTGACCCATTTTTCACCCTATAATGCACAAGGGAGCGAAAATGGTCAACATCACTCATAATGGATTTCCAGCAGCCCACCCCATGTGCATAAGAGCTCTTCTTACTTCACCAGCTAGAATTGTCCACCCTGTACTTCATTTAGATCACATTTCTCCACATAGCATCCTCTTCGTTGGCAAACCTCCAAAGCCATTTGGCCTTGAGAGCTTTATTCATATTGCGGAGATGTCTAATGCCAAGGCCACCCTCTTGTTTCAGGTGGCAAACCTCGTCCCAATTGACCCAATGAAAACCATTATGTGAGTCACTGTTGGACCAAAGGAAATCCCTCATAATTTTCTCTAGTTGGTTGGCAATGCTAGTTGGAATAAAGACATGAAATAACGGGCAGACTAGAAGCTAGTCTCTCGTGAAACCTTTCCAATATTGGTTCCCATACGGCTTTGCATTTGTAAAGAGCTCCAAGCGCAAGGCCAAGATAAGAAGACGGAAGATACTCCACCCCACATCCAAAGAAATGTGCAAGGTGCGGAAGGTTTGGCACCTCACTGATAGGAATAAGTATTGACATTTGAACTAGTATAATTACTTGGATTTATCCTATCTCAGTGACTGAGACAGGCAAGTGGTTATTGTGCTTGACGTGATGAGGAGTTTGACATGGAAAGTGTTTCTTGAGGGTCTCAGTGGTTGATGTACATAAATATATATAGGTTTATTTGAAACCAACAGTACTATCTTTCCTGTTAACATAGAATGTGTTGGTATGCCATCTTTAAGGATTTGATAATTGTTCTACTGCTTCTTGCTTGTTTTACTAGTTAAAAGTACTGGTTGATGTTGGATGATAGTGTGAGCAATTAGTTGTCTCGTAAGCTAATTAAATTAGCGCTACTCATAAAAAAGTCATTAAACCATGAGTGCTTTCATGGACTAGGTATTGAGTTATTGATGTATGTAGATTCACAAAAGAAGATGTGGCAGATGGAAGAAAAGGTAACGGTGGATTTTTGGGGGCAAAGCTATGTCATTCGGAGATTTCAAGCTCTAGTTTTTGCAAAATTGTGTAGTTTGAGCCAAGTGCTTAATTGTGGTTGTAAGTTGTCTCTTTTAGATTTTGTAAATAATATTATGCCTTGCGCTTAAGTTCATCATGATTTTTGCATTTGCCCCTTTGGATAGTTGTGAGACCCCTTCAGTGTCTCATTTATACACTTTTTAAATATTTATCAAAAATATTTCACAAAAGAAGATGTGCATAATTTTCAAGTAATGTTTTCACTAATTTGCCTAGTATAAATTGATAGAGTACATTTTTGTGAAAAACCCTAGAACACTAATTTGGCTTCTTTTTGCAAAACACTCATGTGAAACCTAGGCACTTAGCAGAAACTCTTTTTCGAACACGCATTTATTGAAATTGAATGTGCACATTTAAGTTCTCATTCTATTTACTTGGTCAAAAGTACTAGAACTTTTCAAATGAACGATGTCTGCCATGGCGCTAGTTTGGAAATAAAAAGTACTCGATTTGTGATGTAGTTGGATTTGTCTGAGATTAGTTTTTTTTCTCTTTTTGAAGAGGTGAAGGAGAGTTAAACAATAGAGATTTGATGAAAATTTTCAGTGTTGAAAGAGTAGGCCATATCATTGGACTACTAAACCTGTAAGCACCTGAGCCATAGGCATAGGTAGAGAGGCAGTTAAAGGTTTTAGTTGCTGACTTAGATGAACTTTTCTTGGGTAATGCTGTGACCAAATGTAAGTGTTCTAGAGCATGTAAGGTTACATTGAAGGGAACTAATTTGATATTGCGGGAACAATTTCAAACTAGCTATAAGATGCTTTTGTACCTTTGCTCTGTAAGGGGATTCTCTTGTATCAATCGCATAACTATTTGATTGAAGATTGTTGGAGATTTTTTTGCTCCTTTTTCTTGTGACCTTTACTTTTGTTGTGGAGTAGTAAGCACTCTCCCCCCACCCAAAAAAGAGGAAAAAGAAGACAAACCAACAAAATAAAGGGGGATGACTCTTCAAGATTAGACTTTAGGACTCAGGAGATTGGCATGGTGTGATTTAGAATTTATAAAGGAATTGGTTTGTTGTCCATTGGTTTCTTTACTTTGGCATATATCTTTTTTGTTGGTGAGGATCATTAGGGTTTTTGGGGAATGCCAATGATACTTTGGTGGGATGGACTAGAAGGTTGGAGAAGAGTTGGGTACTTGGGTCATTTGGTGAAGTCCCTGAAAGGAAAGGAATGAGCGGATTTTTGAGGGCAGAGGTTTGTCTATGCTCTTATGCAGAATTTTGGTTCACATTTTTTGAGAATTTTGTATAGTTGGAGACTTGGAGTTAAGGGCTTCATGGTGAGGGGCTGTTGACTTTTCTTTATGTAAATTAAGTTATTCACTATAGCTCTGGGGGCATGGTGATTTTTGCTTTGCCTTTCTGTGGCACATGAGTAACGTCCACCTTATGTACGTATATTCTGATCACGCATCCTGTAAATTAGGGGGAAGGAATTGTTGGAAACTTGAGAAGATAATGCAGGATGGACTTCCTTTGGTCTGGGATTGGGCAGAAGTCTGATCACTTTGTGGGTTTGCATAGAGTCATTTGGCTCAAGGAGCTGGAGTGTCAGCGCTTGATGACTTGCTGTCTAAGAACGCTGTTTTAGCAGGAAAGGCGATTTCACGGTCCTCATTCAAAAGTGATTTGCTGTGGCATGAAATGCTTGGAGTTGATGTACATCCATCATAATGGAATGGATGGGATCACTGTCAAGTACATCTGCTAGTGTATCACTTATTCATTCTTTGGTTGAACTTCGAAAAATGGGGTTTGGTAGTGAGGTCTTATTTTCTGAATTTACCTGCCTTGGTGAGACATCCATTCTTTGCTCCTATCCTGAGTAATCTGGATGACTTTTTGCCACATTCTTTCTCTGAGGAAAGTAAAGAGATAAATTCGTTAAGCATAAATGAAGGATCCAACATCTACAATGCAAATCCAACTCAAACAAATACAATCCTGAACGTTAAAAAGAAATCTCGACTCCAAAATATCTAACTTGAAATTGGAACATACCGGCACCATTGTCCTACATAGGCTGTTTTTTCTCAATACTGCAGCATAGAAGAGATCCATAGAAATGCCATTCTTCACAAAGTAGATATTGCTGATTTGGTGTATATTTTGTGGAGGAGAGACTATGGTAGAATGAAAGATTGCACCTGACTTATTAGAAGCCATTGAAGATCCATGTTTGTTTTCAAGAGAATCCATCTTGGAGAAAACATTAATGTCCAAAACAAAGCCATAATAAAAACTACCACGCAATTCCAGAGACAAATTCAAATGGCAAGATAAATGAGTCTCATAATTCTCGTAGGCTATTAAAATTGAAGACGAGGCTTGCATGTTGGAGAAGTATGCTAGGGGTAGATGTATTATCACAATATCAAGGAATGGTTTCGCGGATGAGGATGCTCTCTAGATTCATGCCCTCCGTCTACGCATTTTGAAGTTGTGGCATAAGGTGAGCCCATGTTTCTCCCTTAATGGTCGCTTGATTCGCTTCATTTAGTTGCTTCTTGTGATTGTGTCTTGCCTTTGAGTGTTGGCACCTGAGAATAAAATGTCATAGTGAATAGGCTCTGTGCTGTTCTGCTTATTTGTGTAAATCTGTATGACTCCTTTTGTGTTATTGAAGTTATGTCTGGTCTTTCCAAAAGCATGCCTAAAATGATTGTCACCTTCCAGGGTTTAGTAAAACTGGCTGATTTTGGGGTGGCTACAAAATTGACTGAGGCAGATGTCAATACGCATTCTGTTGTTGGAACACCATACTGGATGGCTCCTGAGGTACTGTTGTCAGTTTGGCTTATTGTGCCTTGCGAAAGTGCTAATGTTATTGCCCTGGACCCCTGGTGATTGTTGTCCATGTTCAGTTGGCGATTTGTATGTTGCTTAGTTTCTTGTGATATAAACTTCAATTAAGGACGTGTTTTAACTTGTGAGATAAAGCTCAAAGGTACATGACAGATTTTTAAAGTATAGCACTTTGGTTGGTGCTGCTTGTGTAATTCAGGTACTGCTTTGTTTTGTGTTCTTGGTAGTTTGGTGGGTTGTCTGTTAATGTCTTCGCAACAATTATAACACTTTTGGTCCTTGCTGCTTTCGTAAATCAATTACAGTTTCTATTATTTTATTTTATTTTATTTATTTTTCTTCTCTTTGTTGTTTGGCGGGTTGTCGGTCATTTATTGCACCAAGGTGTACTGATCATTGCTTACTATTGTAACCTCCAAGTGGCTGGAATCTATTTGTTGGCTGTAATCTGGATATGTTTTGTTGGTCAATTCTGTATATCATTCTCTTACCTGATTAAATGTTCTAGGTGATTGAAATGTCAGGAGTCTGTGCAGCTTCGGACATCTGGAGTGTAGGCTGTACTGTGATTGAACTGCTTACATGTGTACCTCCGTATTATGACCTGCAGCCTATGCCGGCTCTTTTCCGTATTGTTCAGGTTTGGTTCTATTTTCTTTTGTGTTTTATCAGCATGTCGAGTGACCCTACTTTCCCACAGTGAAAGAAATTTCACTGATAGGCATCTAATTTTAAGTAATCTCTAAATATCACATTATCTTTTAATTTTCTGGTTGAGCAAGTATATGAGAGCTGAGAGGCAGCCACATTCTCGCATGTTTAGAAATAAGCTTTTGCGTAGGGAGCCTTATCATCAGTATCCAAATTTCAAAAAAAATTATGATAATTTGTGTGCCGAGAATTGAGATGCAGTTGTCCTGTTGTTTGTAAGCATTGTAGAGTTTAATAAAAGTTTCGAAGCCGTAAATTAATAAGTATTCAGGAAGTGAAATCTGTTTAACAGTCACAATGATTTGCTTGCAGAACATGATATTGTTGATGAAGTGAGCCGGCTACTCATAGCATAAAGCACATTTTCTTCTCCCTTTATTTATCCACGACTTTTTAAGCAGCTACATCATATGATATCTTAAAGAGTGATCTGAAAAATCTTCTTAATTTAACTTTTATAAAAGAAACGGCATATCAATAGAATGTTGCGCTGTTAGATTTGGGAGCTTGGGAGTCAACGATTGTCTTCTTTTATGGTTTCTACTGTTTAGTTTAGTGTATAGTACCTATGTATCTCGAGCTGGGCTGCAAGTTTGTGATCTTGATTATGTCTAGGTAGAGGACTTGTACAATTTCTTGGAAGTTTTGTATGTTTTTAGCTTAAATGAAGTGCCAAGTATCCATACCTTTATTCAGTTTATTGGGGGTGTGAAGTGACATAGCTGTAGACTGCTCACTGGTTGATCATGCATACTATGAGGAGCATCTTGGAACTTAAATTGTTTTTAAAACAATGGCTGCAGTAGGGATCCCAAGTTTCTTAAACCTGAACTAGATTGTAAACTTTGCCATCCATAGTTATTCCGTAGTGCTTTAAAAGTCAAAATCAGTTGCAAAGACTCAAGAGAAAGATTAGCAGGCCTTTTCAGAAAATTGGTATTCGCCCTTTGCACCAAATGGATGATAGTCCTCAGTTAAAGCTGCACATGTTTACTTAAGTTTGCCTTTGTCTCATCTGTGGCTCCAGGGAACCAAATTCCATTATCTGAAAGTGTTTCAGGAAACAAAATATATTGGGCCAGCCATTTCAAAAATCTGTATGAGATCAGCTTGTTCTGAACCAGTTTTCTTCACAAAGACTCTTACATTACTAATTGCTTCACATGTTCTTGGGTACTAAGCAATTTAACCAGATAGATTTCAATCTAAAGTACCGGATCAGTGAATTTTATTGGTTGTAGATGTTTTAACTTCACAGCATCGAATGCTAAATTTGTCTTAATCTTGTTTTTCAGGATGAGCATCCTCCAATTCCAGATGGCCTGTCTGCCGATATTACCGATTTTCTGCGCCAGTGTTTTAAGAAGGTGAAATTTTCATATTGTGATTGCATTTCTGCAGAGTTGGTTTGCATAATAATGCTTCCTTGCAATATGAGAAGCAGTTTGCGTACGTGCATAGTTGTGATTGCATGTTGCCTCTCCTTTCCAAACCGTCCTACATGAATCTTTTCTGAAGCTGTTTCAGAACTTTATCAAAAGGAGACCCTGTACGACATTGCTTTATGAATCTAATTACTAGTCTGCCACTTCAGGTCTGATACATTGGAATGGAAACCTGAAAAACCTTCCTTTTTTCTCCTTTTTTTGGGAGGGGGTTTTAAAGAATGTATTACGTATATGTGTATCATGATATAAAGAGACAGATGCATGGTTAGTATCCTGCAAGGTGACTATATAGATCCTAAATATAAACTATCCACGTAGTAGGTCATGCCAAAAGAAGAATAGTAGAAGTTCCCATTATACCAAACATTGAGTCTTATCGATGAAATTATCTTTCACGTGCTGAAGAGACGTTGCCACACCCTTGAAGACTTACAAGAACGAGTTTTATTGGCTTGTGTATCCCCTTTTTGGGCTTTTTTTGGGGGGGGGGGGTGTGGTAGGGTTTGAGTGTAAAGTATTTTTATGATCAACCAGTTATCTTTCTATCATCCTGGTGAATGATAGGGAGTGAAAATGAGAAACCCCAAATTAATTGTAAACCAAATGCACAGGGCTTTTGCCCATTGTAGGGTCATTTGTTTTCAGATTTTCACAGCATTACTGTTGGATAAGATATACTCTTTTCATTCGGCGACGGGTTAACTGCCACTGAAGTTTGAAAATTGTTCACAGACAGCTGGGGCTACTGAAAATAAACGCATAACATCTTTCTAGTATGTCTACACTCTCAAGCATGTCTGTGTTTCGTGTGCTCGTCCGTTAAGTCTGTCTTTCATATTGTACTGCCTCTTAGTGCTACCCTTGAATGTCTAGTACATGTTATTCTGTTCTGCAGAGGCATTTTCCCCTTTTTTAAAAATTTTGGATGTATTGGTTGCACAAAAGGTAAAAAATATTTTGTTTGGATGTCAATTTGGAGAAATTCAATGCCAATGTGTTTTTCGAAATGCGTTTGCCATGTGTGACAAAGGAGTAGAGACTAGGGCAATGTGTCCTTACATAGTGGCGCCATTTGCTATTGTTCTCTGTTGGGACAGGTGTTTTTAATTTTTTTGGGTCAAGGATAAGATGTGTATGTCCAGGGTGTTGGAATGCCTCTTGGTGAGTACACTGGTCCCACTGTCCCATCTGTCCCAAGGAAGGACAAGAGAAAATCATTTGTCTGTAGGACCATTATTTGGTTTGGTGATTGTGGCTTGACTAGAAAAATACATTTTCTGGAATTAGGAGCTGCCCCTTGATTGTATCGTTTTCTGGTTGGCTGTTTATTTTCCTTGTCCACTTTACCAGGGAGTTTAAGTTGTCTCTGCTGATTTGCAATTAGGTTGGTGTGCTGGTCAATTTATAAATTGGGATGGGACTGCTGGCACTTGAGATTGTCTGATATCGTGAATTTTACACTGAACCACTATATTTATCTGAAAACGTAATCCACATTTTTTTTGTACATTAATGTACATGTTTACTTGATCAGGGTGAGTTACATTCTCAGTTACTGTAGTAAGTACTCTTGTTTACATGCATCATTAATGGCAACAAATGCCAACTGGTTGGTACCTTAACTGGCATGAGGCTCGCTTGACTCCACAGATCATACTTCAAGGTTTACGGCCTCAGTCCTCAATATATGAGTGACTGAGAACCCATAAAATGAGTTTAACCTGTATGGGGTTGTTTAGCGTGTCCTCCCCCCCCCCCCCCCCCGCGGGCATCAGCTCCAGCCTTGCTAACATCAGTGGTGGCTGGTTCTAGCTTCACTCCTACTGGGTCCCCCCCCTCTCTTCTCTCCTTTCCCCTCTCCTCTGAGAAGGTTTTTTTTCCCGGCGGGGGGGTGTATAGGGGGGCTCTCACCGGCTTTTGTTTCTATTTCTAATTTCCTTTTTTAAAAATGAGGTATCTGCTGCAGCTTCTTGTACTTGTGTTTCTTTCGCTTTTTGAATATGTCAATTATCTTATGTTTCAGGATGCGAGGCAGAGGCCTGATGCCAAGACATTGCTGTCCCATCCTTGGATACAAAATTATAGGCGTATATTGCAGCCATCCCTCTCTCCTAGTGGTGCAATAAGGTAGCACTTAACACATGCTGTTCCTTCCCATTTGCTTTAGAGACTATTCATTGGCCTAGAGACTTACTGCTGCCCATGGATTTCTACCTCTAGTCTTTTCTAGCTCTGCGTTATATCCCCCCAAACGCCCCCCCCCCCCGGCAAATGTTGAAGTTTATGGGGACTTTTTGATAAATACCTTTTTGTGGATCTCTTGGAGACAATGTCATACTTAGCTGTGTACATTTTGATTTGGCTTTCAATTATAGAGCTCATCCTTTATTTTCAAAGAAAAAGACGTCATTTCAGCGGGATCCATGTTTGTTTATTTTGTAGTGACATTGTTGCTTAGTAACTACTATTTTTTGGCCTCCTTTAACATCGTTTGAGTCTCTAAGTTCCATGTTTGTGGACTGGGATCTTCTTGATTGATGGATTCCAAAGATCCTAGATTCTTATGTGAGCACCAAAAAGGTATCTTTGGGATGAGATTTTTTTTTCTTCTTCGTTCTGAGTAACAGAAAATGTATTAGGACCCTAGGCCATATTTTTTTTTGGGGGGGGGGGACATCGTCATGCTCTCAACCTATCATGAATAACATTATGTACTAGACAAGGAGAAAAAGGTAAAATGTTGTGCACTACTTTTATTTGATAAGGAAAACTATGTATATTAAATAAAAGGATCAAGGGATGGATGCAGGGAAAGCATCCTACAAAAGGCTATATACAACCAATACGCAAGCTATCCACGAAGTCGACCACATTAAAAGATGAGGAGCAAGTATTCCCGTTATCCCAAAAATAAAGAGTCATAATGAAATTGTCTTTTAAGCGTTGAAGGGGAGTTTCTTCGCTCTCAAAGACCCTTCGGTATCTTTCTCTGCAAATGCTAAAAAAAAATCACTTAAGGAAAAGCCAAGGCCTTCTTCTTTTTAGCTTTCCTATCAAAGTAGCCCTCCCAATTCAAAAGATAGTTAGTAATGGTACTATAAGGCACTCAGCCCCTAGTGTACAAGATTTTTCAAAGTGTGAGCTTAGTCTCTTGTTAATGGCATATGATAGCTTGATTTGGATGACCAAAGTTGAATGTTTAAGAAATTATTTGGTATTATCCATGTTTTGTGCATTTGTTTGGTTGTGAGCACTTTGTTTTGAATTAAAGAATATTTTATTTGGTAAACTCAAAGGTTAGGTGATGCAAACATATATCTTGATAAGATATTCTAGAAGAAATAGGAAATTTAGAAATTTAGGAATTTTCATTTAGGACGACGTTATGTTTTAGTTATCTCCTTCTATCATTTAGCTAGCAAATGATATGCTTTTGATTATTATCATTTAGTTTCCTTGGTGCTTAGATTTAATTTTTCTATCTAAACTCCCAATTATGTTTGGGGGAGACAGACCTGAAGTGAATTAAATTGAAATATTGAGTGTTTGAAAGTTTGTGCGTGTGAATTTTCAGGGTGTAGGAATTGCTTTTAGAGCGTCCTAAATCAAATTGGGTATCAGAGTTTCGTGCAGGAATTGCTCTTAGAGCGTCCTAAATCAAATTGGGACATCCTATGACATTTTTTTAGTGAAAAAGCTTAGTGATTCTAAGAGGGTTAGTACAAATTTGAGAAAGATTTATATGCCTTGCTTCAGTCCCTTCATCGTTGGCGGTATTACGTTTTTCCTTGAGAGTTTGTTGTGTACTCCGACCATGAAGTCCTTAAGTACCGGAATTCTCAGTCTAGTGTCAATCCTAAGCATGCTGAGTGGGTTGAGTGTATCAGTGAGTAGTCTTTTGTGCTTAAGCATAAGTCCAGTGTTGAGAACAAGGTCTCTGATGCCTTCAGTCGTATTGGTTGTCTTCTGGACACAATGAGGGTTGAAGTTCTAGGCTTTAACAGTCTGAAGGATGCTTACTCTTCTTATACTGAATTGGGCCTTGTCTTTTTGGAACCTTTGGCTGTTAATCGTCGACCTTATGTTGATTTTGTTCTCCATGATGGTTACCTATTTCGAGGCTCTCAATTATGCATCCTTAGGACATCGTTTAGAGAATTCTTAGTTTGGGAAATGCACCCCGGGGGGGGGGGGTTAGTTGCCACCTAGGCAAAGACAGGCCCATTGCACTTGGTGAAGGATCACTTCCATTGGCCTTCTCTTAAGAGGGATGTCTCTTGCATTGTGTCTCAGTGTCATACATGCCAACTGGCTAATGCTAGGAAGCATAATATAGAGCTGTGCAATCCCTTACCTATCCCTCATATCCTATGAAGAGACATTAGTATGGACTTTGTACTCGGTTTGCAGAGACATTAGTATGGACTTTTTACTTGGTTTGCCTAGAACATCATGTGCTCATGACTTGATTCTAGTTGTGGTTGTCATGTTATGGCCCATTTTATTGCTTCTAGTGAGATTGATGATGCATCATATGTTGCTAAATTAGCCTTTCGAGAGATTGTAAGGTTGCATGGTCTTTCCATTTCAATTGTGTCTGATCGGGATGTAATGTTCGTAAGTTATTTTTGGAAGACATTGCTGAAGTTTGTTGTACTACTCTCAAATTTTATGTAGCTTTTCACCCCCAAACTGATGGGCATAACGAGGCTTTCAACTAAAGCCTTGGTGACTTAAAGGGTGTTATAGGGGAGGGATTTGACCTGGGTACATGGGACTTGACCTTACCACTTGTTGAGTTTGCTTATAACTACCTGTCTATAGGCCAATGTGGGTAAGAGTCCTGTTGAGATTGTCCATGGGTATTCTCCTCGCACCCCTACTGACCTTATTCCCCTTCCTCCTGATGCCCGAATCTCCCACCCTGACTTGACATGCCCAACATAACATATTCATGATTTGCATGCTGAGATTCGTTTTAAAATTGCAATGAATAATGAAAGTCATATGCATTTAGTTGGTGTGCGTCGTAAAGACGACTTCTTTTGAGATGGGTGACTTTGTTATTGCTCGTGTTTGGCCTGGAAGACTACCCAAAAACTCCCACAAAAGCTCCATGCTCGGTCCTTACCAGACTGTCAGGAAATTGGGATCTAATGCTTATGTGTTTGATTTCCCTAACAACTTGGGTATTAGTCATATTTTCAATGTGGAGGATCTCACCCTTCATCGAGGTATTTTTAAGCCTCCTAGTCTTCCTTCTGGTGGTTCTATAGGTGCCTAGGTCCCTAAGCTTCCCCCTTTCCCACAGTCATATTCTGACATTGGGATTGTGTTGGATGATGAGTTTGTGTCGTCTTGTCGTGGTGGATTCCATCCCTTCTTGGTACAATGGTAGGCTGCCCACAATCAGATGCCATTTGGATTAGAAGATGAGTTTTGTGAACTGAACCCCGGGATCTTACAGTGGTACACTCAAGAAAAAACTCGTCGGAGTCGAGTTCTTCTCCGGTGTGGCAGTATGATGTAAACAAATATCATGGGAAGATATATTCTAGAAGAAATAGGAAATTTAGAAATTTGGAATTTTTATTTAGGAAGACGTTATCTTTTTGTTATCTCCTTCTATCATTTAGTTAGCAAATAATATCGTTTTGATTACATTATCATCTAGTTTCCTTGTCGTTTAGATTGTATTTTCCTATTTAAACTCCTCAGTATGTTTGAGGGAGGCAGACCTGAATTAAATTGAATTGAAATATTAAGTGTTTGAAAGTTCTTGTACAGATTTTTGCAGCGTAGGAATTGCTTTTAGAGCATCCGACATCACTAGGACTATGCAGTTCAGAATGAAAGAGATGCAATTATGAGGGTATTTCTTTTTTTTTTTAAATTTCTTTTGAAATGAAGGGTAAAAAATAACCAGAACTAATGGAATGAAGGTCTGAAGGTTGACTATGTTTTGGCAAGCATAAAATTTGAGTAATTCCCGAGGTTTGTCCATTTGGCATTTGTTTGCCCCACTTTTATTTTGTTTGTCCACCTGATGCACGACAAAGATGTTCTGGTTAGTTGGAAAAGAAGGATGAATATAAGTTGGCTTTGCTTATTGTTGTACTTGGAGGGCCATACCCATGCTATCTGGTGGAATATTTGGATGGAAAGGAGTGGTTGAATGTTTGATAGCACAGCTAAGGTTCTTTCACAAGATTAAGCTTTGTTTCCCTGAGAACTTAGTATAGGTTGAGTGATGTGCTGACTTGTAGGATTTTGTGGATAATCTGTACATGTGAGCATCATGGCATGATGATTTTTGTACATTCCCTTGTTCATATTGTGTGACATTCCTTTGGTGTTGTAGTATACATTTTGATTACTCATAAAAAACAGAGAAACTTTGAATCATCTGACTTTGTTGTGAAGCTCTTGTAGAAAGATTGGATCGTCTGTATGAGCACCATGCTTCATGTGTATGACTAGCAACTCTATTTGGATTTCTGTTTGGACTTTTTGTAAAATTGATTTTTCATTCCAATTCTTTGTCATAATTAGAATAACAATGTTAAATAACAGACCTCTTCTGAGAAGATTATCAGCCTTGCTTGCGTAGAGCACATGTGTACAATATTTCACCTACCACTATGTTTGTAAGCGGTATCAGCTAAACATTTTGTTCATCTTGGTAGTACCAATGATGGCCCCTTTGTATGATGTTGGGGCGTTGGGCTGTTGAGAAACAGAGATATACGGAAGATAGGAGCCTCTCTTCAACGAGTAGATACCTCTAAAAGCCCTCAAAACTTCTATCCTATACCCTGTCACAACCATGGAGAATCCGTTTCTTCTGTCTAATGTAGTTTCACTTTCACCTCTGGATTCAAAATGATCGTCCTATTGGAAAACCACTCTAGTGCAGAAACCGCATAGCTATTGCTGTTGTCGTGGGCTGAAAAACATGGTTTGCTGACCTTCAAAACCTTTTGGATGGGGTTGTTTCTTTGCGCAACAGCTACGTTTTGAGTCCATGGTCTAACAGCTATGTTTTGAGTCCATGGTCTCCCTTTTGTTGTGTACTCTACCTCTCTCTAAAGATGATTTCTGATCCTTTGTTCTCGAGATGTCCGGCATAATCCTATGAGGTCTCTGTTGCTAGCATGCTGTGACATTCTATGATACCCGGACAATCCATTTGGCCCCGCGTTATCCATGTTGGACACGACACTCTGCAGATAGGAGATGGGATCTTTGTCGGGCCCTTATCCAAACCCTTATTCTAAGATGATTAACTTGAAATTGCAACTTCCATATGTAAAATTATGAGTCTTCATATTTGTGTCCAAATTTTGGATGGTGTCCCCGTGTCCTAGAGTTAGAGCTTTGACAAGTTGGAAACTCGGATCCGTACCCGGGTCTAACACCCCATTCACAAGTCCATGTAACATAGGTGACATTTGTAACTTTTAGGCCCATTTTGAATGCTGAGCCTGCCAAAAACAATGATATCTCCAGAAATGCAGTTAGCCAGGCTTACGATGGGTCTCTTTTTTCTTTTCCTTTTTTTTATTAGTTTGTTTGCATGTGGTGAAGACTCATGAAAATTTCTATTTACGTATTGCCGTCATCTGTGGCAAAGTATCAGCTATTTTCTTTGTTGCAGAAGCATGGTGGTGACTTACATTTTTTTTCTTCTTTATTGCAGAAACACTCAAGCAGACATGTTGATGGAAGCAGGGATATCCAATGGGGAAGATAATGGTGCTGCGGAGAGCCTTTCTGTAGACGAAGTAAAGTGTATTTGCCTCTGCATTTCACTTTTGCAACTGGAATAGTGATTCTAAATTGTCCCATTCATATTGTTAAATCCTTATTTCTAATTGTTAATGGGGTGCTTAATGTGGTACGATTGAAATAGTTTTCCTACAACTGGAAACTGAACATTGACAACATTTTGGCACAAAAAGGAAGGCGGGAGTTATCATGTCATATGAGACTGGTTGTAACTTGACAGTGATTATGTTTAGATTTAGTTTCATTATTCCCTGGGGTATTTGGGATTTGAACCAGGCATTACGGTGATTCTAGGTTTACTACATCTATGTTCCCCTTTTTTTGGGGTGGTGTCACTGGAGCACCTTCATATTCTGCTTGTAGCTTTAGAAGAATTCGAAGAAATGTGTGCTGAGTGAGAGGCAGACTAAGTTTTTTAAATCATTCACTCTATATGTTATTCTTCAGAGGAAGTAAAGTCTCTCTGCATTCTCTTTATCCTGTTAATTGTTGAGCGAGATGTTATTTCAAATGATAGGTTTCGAGGAGGGAATCTTTGTCAAAAGATGATGTTGATGTAAGTAAAGCCGATGATGAGCGTGATCCTGGTAACAATTTGGCTGAGGAGAGAATAGAGAATTCGGGAGAGATATCATCAGAGCAAGTGCTGACTCTAGCTATCCATGAGAAACCATCTATTATTGAATCTGCTTCTGCTCATATTGAGGGTATACCTGGGGGTGACCAACTTATTGAGCAAGGGCATAAGGTTGACCATGATGAACTATTGATCGAGGGTCGGCTGGGATCTCCCAAGTCCAAGAAAAAGGATGCTGTGACTGGAAAAGTTGAAGGCAAAGGGACTTCTGTACTTAAAATGAATAGCTTATTCAGTTTTGGATCAAGGATTCAAGACGAGAATCTTCAGAAGGTAAGGTTGTTTACTGGTATTGTTTGTTTCCCAGGGTGCTTTATTATCTGGTCACTATCAGCAGAACTCGTAGGCTTTTTGTCATAGTCATCATTCTTATATGGAGTGTCTATAGTATAATTTTCAACCTTGGACCACTTTATATCATGTTTAAGTTACAGTTTTCCTGGAAAATAGTATCTCTGCTTTATTTTGATTTTTTTTTTTTTGGGGGTTCCAAGTAGTTCCTCAAAAAGTTTCCAAATGAGTATATCATGCTGCCTCCTTTTCATTTTCATTGTTCTAGTCTCCATTTTTATTTTTTTCCAATTCACTGCTGTAAATTGTCCCATCTGACTTCATGTGGTTAATAAATAATAAGTTCCTATTATAAAGCTGTTGTTATTTTCTTTCCTTTAGTCTTCTTCATCATGATTTGGTTAGGTTAAGGTTGTGTATCTTGAGCACTGAAGCCCTGCTGGGATCTTCACAGGTGGTACTTTTCTGTCCCTTTTTTAATTTTTAAATTTGTTTTGGGTTTTCAGGTCCAAGATCAACAAAGACAATCACTAACTCCAAAGAAAATTTTGGTCAATTCTCTTTCATTGTCTTTTTATTTTTTCCTTGAAACAATTTACATGAGTTTCTGGTTGGGGGTGGGCGATAACTAGCGTTGAGGGGCATGCAGAGGGAAGGAAAATCAATTTGATGACTGACTTCATTTTTAGCTTTAAAGTATTGCAGACTGAAACAAAATGATTCCCAGAACTTGTCCAAAACTTTTTGGTTCTATAGCTTTTTCTAATTTTCTTAAAATGTTGTAGAAGGCTGTGTCACTCGTAGGTTGGAACTATGTGGCATGCATATGCGTCCCTAACCCTAAGCATCTGTAAGCTCATTTTTCTGAAATTCTTTTGCACTGTCCTGGTGTAAAATGAAGTGTCGAGTGTCTGTATTCGTGTCGAAGTGTTGGTTGTCTGACATGGATACTTAAGGTGAAGTGTTTTGTCTGATTAAGATAGCAATGTTAATAATTTCCATCTTTTCATAATTCATAATGCTATGAAGTATAAATCACTGATTTCGATGATCTGCCATGTTGTCAGGTTGCAAAAAGGGGCTTGCCTATTGGAAATGAACTCAGCAGATTCAGTGATACACCTGGGGATGCATCTTTGGAGGACTTATTTGATCCACTTGAGAAAAACACAGGAGATCAGGTTGCTGAAACTTCTACACCTGCGTCCACCTCCCATGTTAGCCCTAGTGGTGCAGCCCTTGAGCCTGGAAAAAATGATTTAGCAACAAAGTTAAGGGCTGCTATTGCACAAAAACAGATGGAGAATGAAATGGGGCAGCCAAATGGAGGAAACCTACTTCGTGTTATGTTACGTGCATTAAAGGAGGATGTGATAGATATAGATAGCAGCGTATGTCTTTCAGAAGATTGAGCATCCTCTTTCTTTTCTATTATTTGTTGGTTGCATCTGAGACGTTTCCTTTTACATTATGTTTCTCAGGTCTTTGATGAAAAACTGCCAGGAGAAAACCTCTTTCCTCTCCAAGTATGTAGCACTTCTTTTCGCTAAATGTTGGTGTAGCAAATTTTCCTCTGATTTGGTGAGCTTGTGAATGATGTCATACTTGTGACCAAGCATATTTCTTTAAAAAAAAAAGAAAGAAAGGAAGGATTTAGGAAGACTATGCTTCTGACATTGCTGAGGATCAATAGTCTATTTTGTTTTGAGGATTCTTTTCATTATTCTGGATTTCCGATGCATTCTTTTTCCCAGTTCGTCGGGATTTTGGGAGTGGTTTTCTTTTGCATTCAATTGTGCTTCATTCTAACCTTATATTCTGTTTAATGGATGGTCTTTTAAGTGTTCAATAACCTATTCGTGTTCATATCATTTTTAATTCATTCTTTTTGTGTAACCTTCTGTGTTGTTATTCATTTGCTGGGAACACATTGCTTGATTTATCCTTTTGGCTGTTTAGCTTATTGTTAATATATTGTTCTTGGTAGGCTGTTGAGTTTAGCAGAATAGTCGCCTCTCTGAGGCCAGAGGAGCCAGAGGATGTGATTGTGAATGCATGTCAAAAGCTCATTGCATTCTTTCATCAGCGTTCAGAGCAGAAAATTGTTTTTGTGACACAGCATGGTTTTCTGCCTCTTATGGAATTGCTCGAAGCTCCTAGGTCTCGTGTATGTGAACTGCTGATATGGTTTATTTAGTTGTTGGTGGAGTTGAGTACACTCAGACTTCTTTATGATGAGTTAATCAGATTTTTGTTAATAGTTGTCTTTGCATCTAAATGTAGGTTGTATGCTCTGTCCTACAAGTGATAAATCACATAATCAAAGATAACACTGATTTCCAGGAAAATGCTTGTCTTGTAGGCTTGGTAAGTACCTCCTCCTTGTTATTTTGATATGGACTGTACTTTCCATAAATGGAATTGGATCAAGTGACTGGAGAAGCATTAGGTTAGCAGAAGCTTATCTGAGTTTGATCATGCGTTAGCTTCTATACTTATATTAACTAAGTGTTAGCTTTTTACTTCTGTTAAGTGTTAACTAGCTTTTGTCGTGATGCTTATTGATTCATCGGCGAGAGGTAAAGGGGCTCCTGTTTTCGGGGGTGGAGGGTTCCAATGTTTGGTTGGTGAGTCTATTTTCTTGGCTGCTAAGCTACTTACAGCAGTGTTGACTTGTGGGGCATTTCACTGTCAATCTACTACTTTTATGATTCATTTTTCAATTAATTTTGGGATATGTTTGGGGAAAGTTTAATCTGAACACAAGATGAGAAATGACCATTATGATACTCCGCCTTTTGTTTTCTCGCATTCAAAAACAAGTTGTGTTTTTACTTTCTTATACGTGACGTAAATGTTAGTCTATATTAAAGGATAGTTAATTAAAAGTTATAGAAAATCCATGTCCAAATAAACATATAATAGAGCTATTGCACATAAATGTAATTTTGTGTTCAACGTTTAATCTTACCAGAAACCTTTTCAGAAACGACCAGTGCAATTAGCTTCTAATTACCAAGAAGGGCGTAAGTTAAGATGTAGGGATTTGCAAGTAATCAAAATTTCGCATTAAATTGACACCAAGGGGATGCCACTCATGTGCAAAAGGAGCAATTGCAAAATCATCCTGCCCTGAATCTTTCATGCTTTATATTGTACAAGATCCTAAAACTCTCAAGTTTTTCTTACTGTTGGGTACGCGGCTTCAATTATACGATATTCTCAAAAAGTAGATGTTGAAATGTTGATAGGACAAGGATATGCCCTCAATGCCTTAAGTATCTAAACAATCCTTTCTTTCCAAGTACTACACCAAATGGCCAATGGTACCATCTCCCAAACACAAAAAAGCAAAATCTGATTCGTTCTTCTTGTCCAAGTGACGAGCATATCTTTCCTTTGACAAATAAGTTTGAGCCTAAGTAACACCCATCATGGAAAGAGACAAAATGACAAATACCAAGTGGCTATACCCAACGATGATGACTAGTGAGGTGGTCTGCCATCTCTTCCTCCTCAAGGCGCATCAAAAAACTATAGTTATGTTAAAATTTTTCTTTTGAACCCATCCTCCGTGGGAATCTTTCCTTTAGTGGCTGCCCAAAGCAAAAAAGAATGCATTTGTTGGAGCTTTGGACTTCCAAATGGCCTGTGCAGGAAAATCAGGACGATGGTTTCAATGCCTTCTGCCAAAACGCTTGACGGAAAAAAAAAATAATTTTTTTGTTGGAGTCATAAGGCCTGCCAATCTCATTGATACCCTTAGGAAAAACATTCATCTTTGCAAGTGAAGCTGGAAAATGGGACATACTTTCCTCTTCAGCTCTTCCAAATCATTGGGGCTCCATGAAAAAGTTATTTTCTACTGGCTTGGTCACCATCACTAGTGACCACATCATGCATTGTTTTCTTGTTAAGAAGAGCCATCCTAAATAGATTAGGGAATTTTTTCCTTGAGATGTTGGCCTTCTGATGTCGTATCTCCTAAGGAGTTCTATGGCAATGTGTATTCTGGGAAGAATATGAGATTTTGTAATCTAGGGATCCTCTTTTAGGATAAAATCTTTTTATTTTCCTAGATTATTTTTAGTTATCAAAGTCTTATCGTAATCTTTAGTTTATTTTATATTCTTTTTTCAGCTGTATTGATTCCTATATAAACCCCCCCTCGCTCTTTGGGGAAAGACACACTTGAATGAGTTGAATTATTGAGTTTTCGAAAGTTCTTGTGTGATTTTCTAGGTATGGGAATTGCTCTTAGAGCATCCTACATCAAATTGGTATCAGAGCCTATGAATCCTTGCCGCTGCCTTAGCATTTTCTTTTCCTTTTTTTCCCTTTCCCAAGTCTGCCAAAAAACAAAAAGAAAAAAAAAAAGAAAAACACACAAAACACACAACAACCCAGAAACCCCAAACCCGGCTGCTGCCGTGACACCACCACCGCGCCACCGCCACCAGCCAACGCTCCCCGGAACCCAGATTCTTAGATCCCAAACCCCAGCCGCCGCAGCAATTAACCTTTGATTGTCACTGTTCCCGTCCACCACCAACCCCGCCGACCATCACCCAGGGTCGCCACCTCCGGCTGACCACCACTAGCCTTCCAACGTAGCTAGCCACCCGCCGAAACCCTAAACCCCCCCAAATCCGCCAACCGCAAAGCGCGAAACCCTAACTACCCGAAGCCCTAGACCCCAAATTCACATTCAATCCTTCACATTCATACCAAATTGATTTCATTCCTACGTTACCCACCAAATTTCATCCCAAAACCCTAAAACAATTGAATTAAATTGCTCCAATTCGTGCGTTTGGACCCCGACTGCGAACCCTAACCCTAAAAATTGTCTTCGATTCATCAACTTCTTCCAAACTTGACGCCACCCCTCCACTTCTCTCACTGTTTCGCTCCCTTGCCAACAGTCTCCGGCACCGTTTTCGTGCTTTTGCAAAGCGTGGGTTCTGTGCTCTTCTCTCACTGTTTTCGTGCTATTGTTGCTCGCTGGTGTTATCATAAAGGTCCCATTATTGCTGCCTAGAAGTGTTCAAACCCACTTACTTGACCACTAATCTCTATCAACGCTTGATCTGGTTCTGCTGTCCCAGAAGGTACGGAGCCTAAGCCATTACTTGTGAGTCGCCAAGAGTTACGGGGATCGCGATTTACCTTAATAAGAGTTTGATTCTCTATAATCGAAATTAGCCTAATTCCAAATTGTTTGGGTTTTCGAGTGTTGCTCAGATCCTAATTTTTTTTCCCTTGCCACTTATTTCGTGTTTGGTTTGAGTCGTCTCAATAATCCATATCAAACTCTTGTGATTTGTGGTGTGTGTAGTGGTTGTTTATCGCTGTCATTACTATTGCAACTTGGTTTAATCTCAGCACTTACATCTTGCATTCATAGTTGCATCCACCATGTCATCCTCACCCAAACAGCCTTACCAATATCAGATTCAAACCCTATCTGAAAGGCTTAACCGTCAAGATGCTAGGTTTGACTAGCTCGAGGCTAAAATTGACAAACTTACTCGAGCATTTGAGAAGTTACCCATGCTTGACCAACCTCAAACCCCACCCCAATTTTCCCCTGACCTACTTGTGGGGGGTAATGATCGTCGTCAGTGGGTCGTTTATAAGTCAAGTTGAGCTAATGAGCTTGAGGAGAGGGAACCAGAACCAGTGACCCCATCTAACCCTCAAATGCAAGGGGAGGGGAGTAACTTCAGGTGTGACCAAGGGAACCATAGGAACCGTCGGTTCGACACCCCTAGAGATGACAGGAGGACGGGTAACCCTAGGGAGCCTAGGCATGCAGACCTTGAAACTGACTGTAGGAGTGTTCACGAGGGTGACTCCGATATTACTCGAAAGGTGAAAGTTGATGTATCCTCTTTTGATGGAAAGATAGATGCTACTACTTTTTCTGACTGGATAGTTGCTATGGAGGACTATTTTGACTGATATGAGATGTCTGATATTGAGCAGGTTCGATTTGCCAAGATGAAACTCATAAGACCTGGTAGGAAGTTTTGGCAAACTGTCACGAGTCACCTCGAGCGAATACGTCAACCTCCTATCATTTAATGGGAAGTTATGAAGGATAGGTTGAAAGAAAGTACCTCCCTTCTTTCCATAAGGTACACCTTATCGACCAGATGATAGACCTTAGACAGTCTACCTCTAGTGTGTCTGATTACATCAATGGTTTTGAAGAATTGACTCAGCGTTGTGACCTTCTAGAGGATCCTTCCATTACCATAGCCCGCTTCATTCGGGGCTTATGGACTGACCGTAAGAGGGAAGTAACCTTATCTGCGCCTTATACTCTCGATGAGGCTTACCACAAAGCTTTAGAGGTTAAAAAACTTGATAAGCTTTACCCAGTGCGCCGTGCTGCTCCTTCCTCTATGGCCCCTGCCCATTCTGTTCCTAAGATGAATGAGTTTTCTGTGAGTGCTTTAATTTCTAAGGGTCATAACCCTCATATCCCACCTAGAGTAGCAACGCAGGGAGCTTCCTCTGGTACATCTCGTAACCAGTCCAATGTTTTAGCTATTGTGAGAGAGGTCATTATGCTTTTGAGTGCCCTCATCGTACCCTAGCCCTAGAGCATGAGTCATTTGAGCCACCCGAACTTGAGGAAAAGGTTGTCGACCCTGAGGGAGACTTTGAAGATCTTGTTAATGTTGAGAATAGCCTTCTTCATGATGCATATCTTGGAGTTGTGAGATGCCTTTTAGCCAACCCAGTCATGAATGATGAATGGAAACATACCACCATCTTCTATACTCTTGTGAGGTGTGGGGAAACTCTTATGAAAATGGTTATAGATGGTGGCAGTACCATGAATGTTGTTGCTGAGGCCGCTATAAAGCGTTGTCATCTTAAGGCAGAACCTCACCCCCACCCTTTCAAAGTAGCCTGGGTCAACAAGACCCACCTCACAGTTATCCATAGATGTAAGATTCCGATCCACATTGGTGTTTACAGGGATGAGGTTTTATGTGATGTCCTCCCAATGGATGTCGCTTACATTCTCCTAGGTCGTCCTTGGCTTTATGATTGGAGTGTCTCACATAATGGGAGAGAGAACACTTATACCTTTAGGTACATGAATAAGAATATCATTCTTAACCCATGTCGGCCTAGAGAGTTGCTATTTTCCCCAGGTCCCAAAACTTTCCCGACCTTGTCCTCTCCCTATAGTGTGTCTACTCCTCCTAGGGGATCTATTTCCCTCCCTCGCCACAGACCTTTTGAAAGACTAGGAAACTCTAACAAGTTCTTTCTGACAATCTTAGCATGGGAGCTAGCTTCAGATTCCATTGCCTTCCCTAACATCCCTTGAGGCGACCTGTCTCTCTGAGACCTCCCAGTTGAGATTGATGACCTGAAAGAATTTGTAGATGTTGTCCCTGAGGAACTTCCTAGTGAGCTCCCTCCCCTTTGTGACATACAACATGCTATTGACTTGGTCCCTGGTTTTCAACTCCCTAACCTTCCCCATTATAAGTTGAATCCAACTGAGCGAGTAGAATTGAATAGGCAGGTTCAAGAACTATTGTCTAGAGGTTTCGTTCATTACAGCATGAGTCCCTGTGCGGTCCTTGCCTTCCTTACCCCTAAGAAGGACGAATAGTGGAGGATGTGTGTCTATAGTAGAGCCATCAATAAGATTACAGTCAAGTATAGGTTTCCCATTCCGAGGTTAGAGGACATGCTTGATTGTCTTGCTGGAGCTAGCTGGTTCTCTAAGATAGACTTGCGTAGTAGTTACCACCAGGTCCGTATTAGACTAGGAGACGAATGGAAGACTGCCTTTAAGACCCAAGATGGCTTATTTGAGTGGATGGTTATGCCTTTTGGGCTGTCTAACGCTCCCAGTACCTTTATGAGACTCATGACTCACGTTCTTCAGCCATTTATGAGAAAATTTTTGGTTGTCTATTTTAATGACGTCTTAGTATATAGCAAGTCTAGGATAGACCATGTTGACCATCTCAAGCAACTCCTGTATGCATTTAGAGAGGCCAAACTCTTTGTTAATTTGAAAAAGTACATCTTCCTTCAAACCCTAGTCCTCTTTTTAGGATTCATTGTGTCCGCTCAAGGTATCTCCGCTTACCCCGACAAAGTTAGCCTTTAGAGAATGGCATGAACCTAAGACCCTTATTGAGGCTAGGAGTTTTCATGGTCTTGCTTCCTTCTACAGAAGGTTTATCAGACACTTTAGCTCTATCATGTCACCTATTACAGACTGCGTGAAGAAAGGCCCATTTCTGTGGACTCCTAAAGCGCCATCTGCCTTTAAGGAGATTAAGGAGATGATGTCATCTGCATCAGTCCTTAGGCATCCTGACTTTAGTAAGGTTTTTGAGGTTGCTTGCGATGCCTCTGGATATGGCATTGGTGGAGTGTTAAGCTAGGAGGGACACCCTATAGCATTCTTTAGCGAAAAACTTAGCGAATCGAGGCGGATCAAGTATACCACCTATGAGAAAGAGTTGTACGCTCTACTTCAGTCCCTTCGTCATTAGCGCTATTACCTTCTCCCGCATGAATTTGTTGTATATTCGGATCATGAGGCCCTTAAGCACTGGAATTCTCAGTCTAGTATCAATCCTAAGCATGCTAGGTGGATTGAGTATATTAGTGAGTACTCTTTTGTCCTTAAGCACAAATCTGGTGGTTGTGAACATGGTGGATGATGCCCTCAGTCGCATTGGTTGCCTCTTACAGACAATACGGGTTGAGGTTCTCGGTTTTTACAAGCTAAAAGGCACTTACACCTCTTGTCTTAACTTTTCACTCATTTACTCGGACCTTTCGGTTGGAAATTGAAACCATCACGTTGACTTTGTCATTCATGACGGTTTCCTGTTTCGGGGGTCCAAGTTATGCATTCCTAAGACGTCGTTCCGGGACTTCTTAGTTTGGGAGATGCATGCTGGGGGATTGGGTAGGAATACTGGGAGGTGTTGTTGTTGTTGTTGTATGCTGGGGGATTAGCTGGCCACCTGCTTAAAGACAGGACTATTGCTTTGGTTGCAGATTGCTTCTATTGGCCCTCTCTCAAAAGAGATGTACTTCGCATTGTGTCTCAGTGCCGCACCTGTCACTTAGCTAAGACTAAGAGGCACAATACAGGACTTTACACTCCTCTTCCTATCCCGTATGCTCCGTGGAAGGACATTAGCATGGACTTTGTACTAGCTCTTCCTAGGACATCCCGTGGTCTTGATTCAGTCTTAGTTGTGGTTGATAGGTTTTCTAAGATGGCCCACTTTATTGCCTGTAGCAAGACAGTTGACGCTTCACATGTTGCTAAGTTAGTCTTTCGAGAGATTATTAGGTTGCATGGTCTTCCCACTTCCGTAGTATCTGATAGGGATGTCAAATTCATGAGCTATTTCTGGAAGACCTTATGGAGACTGTGTGGTACTACTCTGAAATTTTCTAGAGCCTTTCAACCTCAAACGGATGGGCAAACTGAGGTTGTTAACCGCAGTCTGGAGGAGTTACTTAGATGCGTTGTGGGCGAGAAACAAGGCACTTGGGATTTGACTTTACCCCTTGTTGATTTTGCATATAACAATGCGGTCAATAGAACCACAGGTAAGAGTCCCTTTGAGATTGTCCATGGTTACTCTCCTCGTACCCCTGCTGACCTCATTCCCCTCCCACCTGATGCTCGCGTCACATCCTGCATCCACATTTGCACAACATATTCATGACTGGCCATGCTGATATTCGACGCAAGATTGCTTTAAGCAATGATAGCTATAAGCTATAAGCATTTAGCTGACATGCATTGCAGAGTTGCGAATTTTGAGGTGGGTGATTTTGTTATGGCTTGGATTCGACCTGAACGATTACCCAAAAACTCCCTCAAACAGCTTCACGCTCGCGCCATGGGACCTTACCAAATCCTTCGAAAGTTGGGATCTAATGCATATGTACTTGATCTCCCTGAGAGTTTAGGTATTAGTCCTATTTTCAATGTGGAGGATCTCACTCTTCATCGAGGTACTTTCGAGCCTCCTTGTCTTCCTTTTGGTAGGCCTGCCGGAAGAAACTAAGAAGTTCTTCTGGGAGGACCTAGATGAGGTCACCCAGGAGGTATCTCAGGGCGAGAAACTGTTCATAGGAGGAGACTTTAACGGCCATATCGGCGCGGAGGCAGTAGGATACGATGGGGTCCACGGGGGCCTCGGTTTCGGAGAGAGAAATGCGGGAGGGGTCACTGTGCTGGACTTTGCGGTGGCCTTTGATTTGGTGGTGACCAACTCCTTCAAGAAGAAGGAGGACCACCTGGTGACCTTTAAGAGCAATTCTTGCAAGACCCAGATTGACTACTTCCTAACGAGGAAGGAAACTCGGAGATCGTGTAAGGACTGCAAAGTGATTCCCAGTGAGTTGCTGGGAACTCAACACAGGTTGCTGGTTTTAGATGCAGAGTTCAAGTATCCTAAGAGGTCAAAGAGGAGAGCAGAAGAACCCAGAATTAAGTGGTGGACCCTCACAAAGGAGAAGGTAGGGTTAATAGTTGAGAGATTAGCCGAGGAGAGAGTTTGGAGGAGGGCAGAAGACGCCGACTCGATGTGGGATGCTGTGGCGGATTGCATCCGAAGGTCGGCTAAGGAAACCTTAGGTCTTTCCAGGGGAGGCGGCAACATGATGGAGGGCACCTGGTGGTGGAACGAAGAGGTAAAGGAGAAAGTCAAGGCAAAAAAAGAGGCTTACGCGGAGTTCATGAGTAGCAGTTCGGAAGACGAAAGGACTTATAAGAAGATTGGATACAAGGCGGCCAAGAAGGTAGCCAGAAGGGCGGTGGCAGTAGCAAAGAGTCAGGTGATAGACTGTACTATAAATTGGGGACGAAAGAAGGGGAGAAGGAGGTTCTTAAACTGGCTAGGGCGAGGGAAAGGAAGACTAGGGATTTGGGTGTGATAAAGTGTATTAAGGACGAAGAGGGTAAGGTGTTGACTGAGGATGCTGAAATTAAGGAGAGATGGCAGAGGTTCTTTGCTAAACTCCTCAATGGGGGAAGGGGGGGGAGACAACTGTAGTAGGGGCGGAGAGTGTAGTGATCAGCGTGCGGGCGCCATGATAACAAAGGAGGAGATTAGGAAGGCCTTGAAGAAGATGGCGAAGGGGAAGACAGTGGGCCCGGACCAGATACCAGTGGAGGTTTGGAAGCATATGGGGGAAGTGGGACTAGAGTGGCTCACGGAGCTTTTCAATGTTATTTTCAGGACCACCAATATGCCCAGTGAGTGGAGGGCCAGCACAGTCATCCCACTGTACAAAAACAAAGGGGATATTCAAGATTGTAATAACTTTAGGGGCATCAAGCTGCTCAGTCACACTATGAAGCTGTGAGAGAGGGTGATTGAGAGAAGGCTGCTAGAGGAAGTAGAGATTTCTGAAAACCAATTTGGTTTCATGCCAGGCAGGGCAACCAGTGAGGCAATCTACCTCCTCAGAGGGCTCATGAGCTTGTTCAGGGATAGAAAGGTGGATCTCCATATGGTGTTCATTGACCTGGAGAAAGCGTATGATAGAGTTCCAAGGGAGGTATTGTGGAGGTGTTTGGAAGAGAAAAGGGTGTCGCTCGCGTACATTCGGGTTATCAAGAATATGTACGAGGGAGGGCGGATGAGGGTTAGGACTTCGGGAGGGGTCTCCAATGACTTTGCTGTTAGTTTGGGCCTGCATCAGGGCTCCGCTTTAAGCCCGTTTCTTTTCACTTTAGTTTTGGACGAATTCACTAGAGGTATCCAGGACGAGGTGCCTTGGTGCATGCTATTTGCAAATGACATCGTCCTTATCGATGTGACCAGGCAGGGGGTGAATGACAGACTGGAGAGTTGGAGGCATACACTTGAGGCTAGGGGCTTTCGTTTGAGTAGATCGAAAACGGAATACCTTCACTGTTGTTTCAGCAGAAGGATGGAAGAGGGGGGAGAAATTGTACTGGATGGGAGGGCAATACCGAAGGTCGCCAAATTCAAGTATCTGGGCTCGATCATCCAACAGAATGGGGACATTGACGAGGATATTAGCCAGCGGATTAGAGTGGGCTGACAAAAGTGGAAATCAGCGTCAGGGGTGCTGTGTGACAAGAGAGTGCCCTTGGGTTTGAAAGGCAAAATCTATCGGATGGTAGTTAGACCGGCGGTTCTCTATGGATCGGAGTGTTGGCCTCTAAAAAAGGCGCAGGTCCAAGGGTTGATGGCAGCTGAGATGAGGATGGTCAGGTGGATGTGTGGTTTTACGAGATTGGACAGGATTACGAATGGGGTAATTAGGGGCTTAGCTGTAGTGGCCCCCATAGAGGAGAAGATGAGGGAATCGAGGCTCAGATGGTTTCGCCACGTGAAGAGGAGAAGTGTGGCCGCCCCGGTGCGAAGTTGCAAGAGTATCAACCCATCCGGTGGTAAGAGAGGGAGGGGTAGGCCGAAGAAGAGTCTAGAAGAGGTGGTTAGAGAGGACCTGAGAGTTGTCGGTCTCACGGAAGACATGGCTCAGGATAGGAGGTTGTGGCGGGACAGGATTAAGGTCCCTGATTGTAGGGGGCCGGCTCCGTAGGTGGCAGTAACCTAGGCGGTGTGGGGTGGGGTGGGGTTTTCGTTTGCTTGTTTGCAGGTCGTGTTTTTCCGGGTTGTCACGGCACCAAGCGCCCCCGATTTGTTGAGGTATGTCTCCGCTCCCTCTTTATTCGCTTATCCGGAACCTTTTCTCCTCCCATTTCTCTTATTTCGGTAAATGGTTTTGCAATCGTTTTCTCTCCAAACCTTTTTCTCAAAACTGTTTTGTGGGTCTTATGGAATCAACTTCTCTATGGGTAGGAATACCGGTAGAGGTAAGGTTGCCTACAGTTGGATCTCTCCAGACCCTGCGAAAGCGGGACCCACTTTGGGAGTTTGTTGTTGTTGTTGTTGTTGTTGTTGTTGTTGTTTTCCTTTTGGGGTTTCTATAGGTACTCAGGTCCCTAGACTTCCACCTTTGCCACAATCGCAGACCGACATCAAGGCGGTGTTGGATGATGAGTTTGTGTCCTCTTCTTGTGGTGGGTTCCGACGCTTCCGGGTGCAATGGTCAGGACGGCCCCAGTCAGATGCTACTTGGATTACTGAAGATGAGTTTCGTGATATGAATCCGACTCTTTTAGAGTGGTACCTCCAAGACAACTCGTCGGCGTCGAGTTCTTTTCCGGTGGGGGAGAATGATGTCGTATCTCCTAAGGAGTTCTATGGCAATCTGTATTCTAGGAAGAATAGGAGATTTCGTAATTTGGGGATCCTCTTTTAGGATAAATTTTTTTTATTTTCCTAGATTATTTTTAGTTATAAAATCTTATCGTAATCTTTAGATTTATTTTATATTCTTTTTTCAGCTGTATTGATTCCTATATAAACCCCCCCTCGTGCTTTGGGGAAAGACACACTTGAATGAATTGAATTATTGAGTTTTTGAAAGTTCTTGTGTGGTTTTCTAGGTGTAGGAATTGCTCTTAGAGTGTCCTATATCACCTTCTCACCATACATCATGCCAAAACAACACACTGGACCAATTCTTCGCCTCAAAATGCACTAAAGATTTGACACACTCGAAACCTGCTATTCTAGTTGTCCAACAAGCCACCCCATGTACATAAGGGCTTTTTTTCCTCCATCAACCCAGATTATCACCCCAGATTTTGCCTTGATCACATTTTTCCATAGAGCATCCTCCCCTTTAGTGAAACGCGAGAGCCACTTGGTTTTAAGAGCTTTATTCTTAAGCTGAAGAGGTCTTATGCCTAGCCCTCCCTTCTGCGTGGAGCAATAGACTTCTCCCCGACAAACAACATGCTTCATAAAGCATAAAATGATTAAGTTATATCTATTCCTCTTTTCTTTTCCGTTTGTGGAGTGAACTCTTTTACCTTATGTTTGGGAGCGGAGGTTGAGGATTGGTGGCTAATAGATGAACTGATCAGAATAAAAGCATAACTTGTGGTGGCACAAGGCTTTAGCAACCAGGTTGTCTGAAAAATGGAGTCCAAGCTGTTCAACGAATTGCTTGGAGACATCTGATTGCAATTATGCAAGGTTGTATGTGCTGCCTACCACTGCTAAATTGAGAACCTAACAGAATGCAGTGGCAGGTCAAAGTCAAGCAATTATGGATGTGAAATCATGGAAGCATGATGTCAATGAAATTTCTTCATAGGTTGTTACCTTAGTTTCCTAATTCGCTACCCCCCCGATCTGCAATCCAGGATCCTCGTTCCAGATCGCAATTGGTCCAGGATCCGAAACGTGAGGGGTCGCAATCTAGTTCACCATAGTTATTCATCCCGAGTGAGCAAGGTTAATGATGGACTTTGTACTAGTAGAGCAGTCGTTCACAATGGACCTCAGTTGATGGGCTTTTCGCCATATCTTCAACAATGCAAGCATAATGGTCGGCTTCAATGGCGGCTGCTGACTTAGGGGTACTGTGGCTAGGAGATGGAGGCATAGAATAGGGTGCTAGGGTTTGAAGAAATCGAAGATAGATGGGAAGGGTAACTGTGTGCAGTGAATTTAATTTGGGGATGGGTGGTGAGAGAAACGAGTAGGCTACTGGGGTAGTTACAGAAGGCATGACAGCAGAGCTAATTTGGGGAACAAGGAAAATAGCCAAAAGTTTTGGAGAAATGGGAATATGGGGAATGATAAATGGGAATATGGGGAATGATAAAGGGGTTAGTTGTGATAATGGAAGAAAAAGCAGGTAGTCTCAGTATTGTACATAATATAATTAATGAGAGAATTTTTATTTAATTAATTTACGTATTCTTATGGCATTTGGCATCTATTAGTATTTCCCTTATCTTATTTTTAAGAAAAGCAATTAGTGATCCAAAAACAATTTTGTGGCGAATTGCGATCCAAATTACCGTTCCTAATGTACCTTTCCCCTTGTTCTAGGATCCTAGAAAAAATTCGCATTGCGATCCCGAACTCATTTTATCGATCCAGCTATCGACGACCCTGTTAACTATGGTTGTGGCTATCATGGCTGAGAGTAATTGAGCTGTTTCGTGTACTTGCATCTTTGGCTTAGTTATGATAGTAGACCACCATGTACCCTTCGTGAGGTGAAAGAACTAAATGATCCCTTGGTTGTGACAGTGGCTACCTTACTGGACCTGATTTCTCTAGTTTTAGTCTTATAGGCCATTCGTGAAGGTGACCAGTAACTTTCTCCTTTGGAGAAGACACTTATTTCTATTTAAACCCAAAAGAACAATTAGAGCTGTTGTCAAGCTTGAAATCTGTCCAGCTTGCCTAAAACCGGGAGCTTGAAGGGACCTGGATGCACTATCTACCTTGACTTTTAGCCTTTGAAAAAGAACAAATGCAAACGTGCATTAAACAGGTGACTTGGTCTCTATTTTTTGGTGATGAGAGCTCTCATCGTTTCTAATTCGCTATCTTGGATATAAGCAACCTTTACCCTGTAATTACAAGGTGTGGATTTGGTTGGAGTCACTTCAGAGGCCTTTACAACATAGTCATTGCATCTCATATTTGCTGTGATTTGGTAATCTAAACACATTGAAAAGGCAAAAGAACTTAACCTTTTGCCTTTTATTTTGATATTTCTTTATTTTGGGTTGCTAGATCCAGGTTATTAGAAGCACAGTTTAATTTACTTTATTTATGCTATAGATACCTATGGTGATGAGCTTTGCTGTCCCTGATCGTCCACGTGAAGTTCGTATGGAAGCAGGATATTTCCTGCAGCAGCTGTGCCAGTCTAGGTGTGGTTTCATTCCTTCTGCATCTGAAGTACTGGGTTCTGTTTACAAAAATTATAAGAAATGTGAATTCGAGTGGCTATTTTCAACTAATTTACAGTTTTCGGGAGCAAAGCACTGCTTTAGTTCCCTCGGGTTGATATGCCATTTCCATTTCATTTATTCTAAAGTAGAAATGTCAGTTTGCTTTTTGTTGTGCCCCATCCCCCCTATTTCTGTTTTACTGCTTCTCCGCTTGTTTTCCTAGTTCCTTCTTGTTATCTTTTATTTTCTTTTTTTAAAAATGTTGATTATTTGCTTAAGTATAGAGATGCTTCATGCTAGTGGAGCGTTGTTGTACCACCACATAGCTTGTTCGTTGGGCCACTTCCTTTTGTGCACAGTTTTGTTGGGACCAAGCTTTGGGTTTTGGCACCATATGACTATTAGTTATAATCTTTTTCTTTTTTAGGTTTTTCCCCATTCACCCAACTGCATCTTCTTTCTTCCCACGTCCCCCCTAAGTTTTTTTTTTTTGTTTTTGTTTAGTGTTGTAGTTTCTGTTGTTTGATGGTTATAAGTTTGGTTTCTTTATTTTTTTTTCTTTTCTTCTCTCCAAAAATGCTACTCGCTTGGCTCTTTCGTTGTCTTCTTTTTTTAAGTTTTGGGCTATTTTGTCTTAGGATTGTCTTATACAACTCTCTTTCTATATATCTGAAAGATAATACGTATACAACTAACCTTGCCAATATTTTTTTTTCTTTTTGAAGGAAACTAAAGTTCTTATTTGTTATCTTGATATGAATTCTGAATTTCTTTTTATCATTTTTATAATTTACAATGACAAACTAGGTTTACTGAATGGCTTCTATGATACATCATATTTAAAATTTAAAATAAAATAATTGTTTTTACTTCCCTTGTTCATCTAACCAAAAAAACCTGCATCTTTAAATACATATTGCCTACTCAGATACTTCAATCTTGATGGGGACAGCTTCAAATTATCAATTAATAGGATATTAAGTACCCACCCTTTTTTAGGATACTACATAGTCACCCAAAAGACAAAAATAACTTCTTAAAATTTTACATAGAAATTTGAGCCAATAAAAAAAGAGCCCCTTAGTGATAGAAACCCGTTGTAGGATGAGCCCTCAAAACTATCATACAAAGAAAATTCGTTGGAAGATGCAGATGATCATGTCAATATCTGATTTTTAAATTCTTTTCTTCTTATGAGTTTCTTTAGGTGTGCTTTTCGTTGTCCTCCTTTTGGATATGTAGGATTTCAATAAGCATTTCATAATTTAGATAAATTTAGATAAATTTTTGTTTGGAGATGTTTTCACAAAATCTTGTTTTTGTGGGTCTCTTGGAATCAACCTCTTTACGGGCAGGAATGCTGGTAGATGTAAGGTTGCCTACATCTGGATCTCCCCAGACTCCGCAAAAGGGGGACCCACACTGGGAGGTGGTGGTGGTGGTGTTGTAGATATTTGAATTTTTCCTTCCTTAAAGTAGCACTGAGATATTTCTGTATTCTGAACATATTTAAAATGGAATTTGCAAATGAATGTATGATTTCCTTTTTTTTTGAGCGAATAATATGTGCATGGAACATTAACAAATACATTAATCTTTATTAACTGTAATAAAATATTTTAAACAGTTTTAGCATTTTTAAATTTAGTATCTTTTCTATTAAATACAAAGTTAAAATGCATCTCTTTTTAATTTTACAAGTTTTACGAATAAAAAAATACCATATTTTGTTTATTTCTTGGAAAACCACATACTAACAAAAGTTTGAACTACTATAAACGTTCCCTTCAGGGAAGAACTGATACAAAAATGAACCTTGATGAACAAGGTTCAGGATTGTAGGGAGTTCTGCCTGGGCTATGCATGAGCCCCTTTACTATTAATGGTGAAACTGTGAAACAGGTTAGTTTATCACTCATTCAACAGAAGCTGGGTGGCTAAGGTAATGAGTCTCAAAAGCTGTGTTTGACAAGAAATTTATGCTAAGACTTGAAGGAAATTATCATCAGGTAGCAATTAGTAGTGCAGCAGCAGTACGGTGTGGAGTGTTGACAAGTAAAGTGGTGCAACTCATAAGATTTCTGGGGCTGTGAGTGCTTCTGATGGTCATTCTAGGAAGATTCCTAATTAAGGGAAAAAAGGTTCATACTGACAAGATTAAAGTTTTGAGTGCTTGCTCCAACTTGGCACTAAACTTTTCAAGGATAGTGAAAAAAATACTTGTTTATTTTACAGGTAAAAATGTCACCAAAATGGTTTAAACCAGTAAAAAATGCAATTATGAGAGGACCATTTATGAATATTTATAAAAGTAGTATTTTCTGTTATTGAGCAAAATTCAGTGGCATTTTTTACTTAAAAAAGAGTTTAAATTAAGAGTGATCCCAATGGCAAAAGAAATGTTTCAGGTTAGTAAACGTAGATGGTTTGATCATGTTAATAGAAGATACTTGAATGCGCCAATGAGAAGAAAACAAGAAAGCACTTTACTGTGCCAATCAGAAGACACTCACAAGTAGGTGTTCTCTGGGTTTGGAGGAGGAAGGATCTGTGGATCATCTCCTTGTGCATCATTGGTGGGTTTCTTCACTTTGGGATTTATCTCCCTCTTTGATGGGGTTGGTTGGGTTCAACCATCTAATTTGAAAGATGTTGTGGTGGCTTGGAGGAGAACGATGAAGAAGAGTTGGGTTCTTGGAGTTTGGAAATTGGAATATGGTTTCTTTGGCTATTTGGTGGGCTACTTGGAAGGAGAGAAATCAACAGATTTTGAAGGACAAAGCTATGTCCTTTCAAGATTTCAAGCTCTACTTGTTGATAATGTTGTATAGTTGGAGTTTGGGCATAATTGTCACAAAATCTTATGGGTTTTCTAGATTGTATTATGGATGAGAGCTTGAGGCCATGATGCTTTTGTATATGCCCCTTCTGTAGATGGTGCATCCCTTTGGTGTCTTTTCAATACATCTGTTGATTTCTTATCCCTGCCACCCGGGGAAAAAAAGGAAAGGGAGGGTACCCTAAGTAGAATTGGGGGGATTTGATCAATCATGCCTTTGCTCAGCTAGATCTGTCTGAGAACAGTGGCCTTTGAGAGTATTATGTACGCTGCAAGGATTCAAATGCTGTTTTGGCCGTGATTGTGATCACATGCAGTATCTGTGGAATCATGCTAATGCTGCAATGGGGTCAGCAAAGTGCCTGTTGTCGTGGAGTGAAAATGCTGTTCGCTCAATTTTGTCGCCTTTCCGATGTGGCCGTTTCATTGTGGGATGTCCTCAAATTCACATTATGCTTTAGGATTAATGTAGCAAAGCCTAAACTCTAGGGCGTACCAAATGTGGCTGATTGCCTCTCCTTGCCTTCTTGCTTTGGGTTTTTTTTTTTTTTTTTGGGTCTGTTTATGTTAAGCCACACTAGTATTTTGTGCGATCACCATTTATGCATGCACTGCTTTGTCCTTAAGATAATAAAAAAGGGTAACAGGAAGTGTGAGGAATAGATTATTCTTATTTTGATCATATTACTGGGAGGAGTAGCTGTTTTTCTTTGTCAAAACATAGTGTCTCTTCGGAGACATCTGATGAAATTGGATGATATAGAGAAGATTAGCATGGCCCGTTTGTAAAGATGACATGAACAGTCAAGTAATGTCCGGGGGATTCTGTTGCCCATCTCCTTGCAATATTTGTGCGAACCTGTTACAAAAATGAAAAAAAAGGAGTTTGTTTTTTCAATAAATAAAATTTGTTTGATTCCGTTCATCTTGTCTTTGCCAATCAAATTCTCTTGTATGGATGAGTTGATACATTCTGTGAAATCATTTGGGAATCCTTTAACCATCCCTTCCACCTCTCTTTGTTTGCTAGAAAGTTTCTTGACTTTCATTGCTTAGTAATGGATAAGGGTTCCAGTTAAAGCAACTTGCAAGGGTCTTGACTCTTGAGTAGGGGACACAGGGTGCACTGTCCCTTGTTTGCATCTACCACCCTTTTCCTGCACTTAACATATCAGGAATGACAAGATCTGATGAAAAGGGAGCCCTTCCATGTATAAAAAGAGCCAAGAGACTATCTTGCTGTTCTTGCTCCAATCTGTTGAAAGACGGCACACATAAATTTACACTCACCACTCACCACTCACCAGAACGTTAAATCCTTCATGCCTCTGACCACAAATTGGAGAAAGATAACTTGTATTGTATTTATTGTTCATTTCTTAGATTTTTCTTTTTGGTTTTGGGGGAGGGGGTCTTCGACAGATATTTATACTTATAACACTTGCTCGAGATTACATGCATTCAAAAGGCGAAAGGATATTTTTGCTCATGTTAATTCTCCGCCGTTATTTGGACTTCATATCCTCTATGCAACAGCTTTTTTTTTTCTCTTTTTTTTGTGGGTTGGCTGTGAGTGCATTGACACCTTCCTGCTTATAGTTTTTTTTGTTGGGGGGGGGGGGGGGCTTATGTAAGCTTGCATTCTGCTGCATGCTCGTGTAAGACAATGTTTTTTGTTCGTTTAACAGATTTATTCGTTTCTCCAGTTCTTCGACGTTGCAAATGTTCATTGCTTGCCGTGGAATACCAGTGTTGGTGGGCTTTCTGGAGGCTGACTATGCTAAATACAGGTAAATGAGCATATGATATTGGAACAGGTCTGGTTGAACCATCTAGTGGTGTTTGCTTGTACTTGCATGCCATAGTTACTGAGTAGATTATATGAAAATCTTGTTGAGTAGCCCTTGGAAGTTGCTTTGCAAACTGTGTTAACTTGAGTCCTGAATACACACCCTTGGGTACTGTGTCCAACTTCCCCAGCTTGTGCATATTCTTTTACACATTGACCTGGAATGATCATGATTTTTTAAATAATCAAATAAACCTCTTTATTAGTGGCCATTTTTGAGTTTGGACCCAAGTTTCATGCTTCCATTAATCCTTTTTCCCTAGATTGAAGTTGCTTTAATGCCTACAAGGCTACATACTGTGCTATCCAAAATGAATGCCTCTTGCAAAGCTCTCATATTGGTCTAACTACGGATGTGGAATAATACAAGCATGCTCATCTGCCCATAACCCAAAATAGAACAAACTGGTTTTTACCCGAACCCAAATTGACCAAATAAGAATTGATGCTCCCTTAGATTTTCCTAATCTATATCCCTTGTATTCTCAGAGAACATCTATTGGGCCATTCAATAGTAAATCTGGTCCTGAAATGACATGGCCTGGAATTCCATCAACCACAAATGGGCGAGCCTGAACCTGGACTAACCGACCTGGACTCAGAAATTGGTCTAGTGAGGTGGGACGTGGGGAAGATGTTGCAGCCCTACCCTTGTAAGTGGAGAGAAGCTGTTTATTACATGCTAGTTGGGTTGGTTTTGATTGATCTTTCATTTATATAAATGTGGAGAAGCGGAGAATATTTAGTGAGCCATTTGATTTGGTAGCTTGTCTTGAGTGCTGTCATCTCTTCTGAAAAAGTTCGTGAGAGATCAGCCCCTTAAACAGCTTGAGTGCATATTTTAACTGAAGGAGCTGTCTATCTTCAAAAGGTCATCGGCAATGGAATTAGATTTTCTGAAAGAAATGTTCACATTCGGCAGGCATTCTCTTCTTTTGTTGGGACGGCTTTAACTAAACCGAGCCGAATTAGTGAGCCGTGGAATGCGGCTTGGCCATAGCTTGGCTCGGACTCGAGTCAAAATGAGCACGAGACTGAACCAAGCCTGAGCCTAGCATGACTGCCTTGGCTCGGCTCGGATGGCTCAGTTTCTTTTGTTTGTATATTTATTTACAAAAGAAATGTAAATTTTTTGGTTTCTTAGGAGTAATTTTTATAATTTTGAGCATGTTTAAAGACAATTCATTGTGATACAATAGGTTCTATGGTTGTATTTTAATTTTGACTTTCGATTGGTGAATTTTTCTTTGCAATCTTTCTTTTTCCCATTTCTTGTTTCTTGAATCCATTATTAAATTTAGAAGTTTAACTCACAATTAGTTCAATGTTGAGATCAAAATTATTTTTTCCAAGGCAAAAGGAGGGGAAAAAAATGTAAACCGAGCTGGGATCTGAGCCTAGCAAGCCATGTGAAACTTAGACCAGATCGAGCCTAAACATTTTGAGCTTGGCGAGCTTTGAGCCCCAAGCTGGGCAAGCATGGGTGCGGTTCAGTTCGGTTACACTCCTGGACTATATGTTTTATTGTTATATTTAAAAATTTGAATTTAGATTAGTACGTTTTTCTTTGCAATGTTTCTCTTTCTTCCTCTTATTTCTTGAATCCATTGTTAAATCTAAAATTTTAACTTTAGTTAGTTCAATATTGAGTTCAAAATGTTTTCCCAGGGGAAAAAAAATGAAAAAAAGTAAAAAACCAAGCTCTAAACCCAGCAATGTGAAGCCGTGCATAGCTCATATATGACCAATGGCAGCTCAGCCTGCCTCAGTTACTCCCCTAGTTGAGACACTCTTTGCTGGTGCAGAGGTGGCGAATGGGTTTTATAATTTATAATTTCAGTTATTGCTTTTCGTTTCATTTCTTTAGTTGATTGTTCTATGCAATTTTTTCTGTACTTATAAGTAAGAGAAACGAAGAGATTCTTTCTGTGGGAAACTTTGTTGTGCCATTGCCTTGCGGGTTAAATTGTCATCAGTAATCCCACATGAGTAAAGTGTCTAGTTCTCAACTATAAGGTATAGTTGCTTGGACAAATGCTTTAGTTTCTATTTGGCATTTTACGTTGATATTCTGCAAGCCAGGGAGCCGCATTTTATATGGGCCAGAGTAGTTTTTCTAGCGTTCGGCATAGGCTGCCGGTCCATTTTGGCATTCTTTTGGATTATTGGGGTTGAGAACTTGTTGCATTTTTCTGGTCTTTCCAGAGCGTATCTTGCCTCACGTTATTGCCCCCCCCCCTCCCAAAGGCAATTTTCTAAATGAAATTTGTGCTTATCTAAATGGAGTTATTTACGTATCAGGGAAATGGTTCATCTAGCAATAGATGGCATGTGGCAGGTATTTAAACTGCAGCGATCGACTCCAAGGAATGATTTCTGTAGAATTGCTGCCAAAAATGGAATTTTACTGAGGCTAGTAAACACACTTCATAGCTTAAATGAAGCAACTCGTTTAGCTTCCATAACAGGAGGTGGTGGATTTCCAGCAGATGGTTCAGTTCCACGGCCACGCTCAGGTCAATTGGATCCTGGCCATGCTGCTTTTAACATGAATGAAGCAACTTCCGGATCAGATCAACTAGATCTCAGGGTCAGACTCACTGCAGTTGATCACTCTTCAACCGGTATGAAGTATGCACTTGTTTTACAGTCTGAAAGGTGAGTTACACCTTAACCTGAACTCCATATATTTTCAGGTGATGCAGATAAGCCTCGGTCAAGCAGCACAATTGTTGAAACTTTGGCTGCTTCTCGATCAACAGACCCTGCTGAGAAATTTGTGAATGTGGTTAAGGAGGCCACTCGAGCTGAACTGGAACTTAGACAGCAGCGAGCTAGTGCTGCTGGTTCCATGAGTAGAATATCAACTGATAGGTCTCCAAAATCCGCAGAAGGCACTTCAAATGGGCTTCCTAGTGCTATATCTTCTCAACAAGAGCAAGTGAGACCTCTTCTTAGCTTGCTGGAAAAGGAACCTCCTTCACGGCACTACTCTGGTCAGTTAGATGTGCGCCATTTAGCAGGCATTGAGAGACATGAAAGTATAATGCCTTTGCTGCATGCGTCAAATGAAAAGAAGACAAATGGAGAATTAGATTTTCTGATGGCAGAATTTGCAGGTTCTCCTCTTTCACCCTCTCTCTGCTCTTCCTTGTTTGTGCTTATGCATGTGTTCTGCTGCTTGTGCATTGGGGTGTGATGCATCTCATTTGTTTGTAGGAAAACTTTCCCCCTTTCTGCTAGTCACAAGTTTTGAGTAGTAATGTTTATGAGCTTTTCCTGCTTATGAAATATTTATTTATTTCTGTACAGAGGTATCTGGACGTGGAAGGGAAAACGGGAATTCTGAATCAGCTCCGAGGATTTCACATAAAACTGCAATTAAGAAGGTGGGGTCGGCAGCTTCTAATGATGGAGCTGCCTCTACGTCTGGGCTTGCATCTCAGACAGCATCTGGTGTCCTCTCAGGTTCTGGAGTTCTGAATGCTAGACCAGGGAGTGCGACATCATCTGGCTTGCTGTCTCATATGGTTTCTACAATGAATGCTGATGTAGCCAGGGAGTATCTTGAGAAGGTGGCAGAACTCCTCCTTGAGTTTGCCCAAGCAGATACGACAGTGAAGTCCTATATGTGCAGCCAAAGCTTGCTTACCCGTCTTTTTCACATGTTCAACAGGGTCGAACCTCCTATTCTGTTGAAGGTATAATTGCTGACATTATATTTTACTGCGAGTGTAATTGACTGTCATACTATGATGCTAATGATGATGCCTGTGTTAGTCAAACTCAAGTACACTTGTCAGATAAGGGTATGGTCCAAGTGTCTATGAAGTTTGTGTGTTCTATGCCTTATTTGAAGTGTTCTAGTATTCTGTGTCCTGGGTCCAATATGGGGTAGGCAGGGCAAAACAAAGGGTCCAAATAATATAGATGATGACGGCTTTTAATTTTATTTCTATGGCCAGTTATCTTTTGGTTATATTGCTTTGGGTTGCACCCTCAATGATTTGACACCAACCAAAAAGGAAAATGTACTGGTTCCAATGCTGATATTTTTCCTTGCAGTTGGTCAAATGCATCAACCATTTATCGACCGACCCCAATTGTCTGGAGAATCTTCAGCGGGCAGAAGCAATTAAACACCTTATTCCTAACCTTGAGCTGAAGGAAGGACCTCTTATTTCTCAAATTCATCATGAGGTAGGGCTGATACTCTTTATATTTCAATATAGATGTATGCAAAACTTAAATATGAATGCTTGTTCTTACTTCTTCTGTACTCTCCTCCCCTCCTCCCCCCATCTCTCTCTGTGGGTGTGGTGGTGAGCCTGGGTGCCGTTTTTTTTTGTTTTCTGTTTTTTAAAATTTGGGGTATGGTTGTGGGGAAACGGAGATTGTGGTGCTTAGGACGTAGTCTGAACCGGGGAGTTGAGTCCCTAAATAATGATACCTCGCACTTGCATGGTAACACTGCAATGCGTGTTGGTGATCACATCTATATGTTTCTTTAGTGACTGCCTACATAAGCAGCTGGAAAAAAGTACTTTGAACAAATTTTTACTTCGGATATTGGACTAAAGCAAAATGTCTAAATTGTCCACTACCTATGATTGTTGTGAAGTAGTAAGTAGTCAAGGCCTTTCAAATCCAAGGTTGAATTGAAATACCCTATTTGCCATCCAATTTTAGGGATTAGGCTGATACATTTGGCTCTCCGTCCCCACATACCATGGGTGTTTGGGGGGGGGGGGGTTTAGAATGCTTTCATGCCTTTCCACCGAACATTACAAAAAGAACCTAGGCATACCCAATTTAATTATATATACCCCTCATCTACTTAGTATCATTCTACCACAGTCCTTGTGATGGGGATGAATCCTCAAAGCTCCCAAGATCAACAACACCAATGGCTCGCAACACCAAAGGGATGCTTCTCTTTGGATTCAATCTATAGCAATCAAGTTGATTGTGAGATTAGAGCCCAAAAATGAGGATGCTACAAAAGGGATGCTTCTCTTTGGATTCAATCTGTAACAATCAAGTTGATTGTGAGATTAGAGCCCAAAAATGAGAACGCTACATAGGATAAACACTTTTCATCAAATTTCTGTCCTAAAGGCTTATGCTATCAGAGACAAATTATAAAGGAGAGACTCTAAATCACTAATCTAAAATAGAGATAAAAATTAAGGAATTTTTGAGAGAGGAAATGGTCTCTAGCCGTTCAATTCATTAATCATTGAAATTTGAGTTTACATTGAGAGGAAGGGGTCTTTAAATAACCAAAATGAGGGGCTAAGTTGATCCATTAGTAGGGCAAGTGAACTAATAGGAATCCCACAAATTATCCTAGAAAATTAAATCAAAATTCCAAGATAACAACCATAGTGAGTTGTAATTTTTCAGGATTCTGTCCCACTTTGTAGGAAGCTTTTAGAAGGCTCTAGTCCACCAATAGGGGTGCTGCCACTTGGAGCCTCTTTCTTGATGGGTGTAGATTCATTCCATGTTGATTAATCCCAAGGAATACAACTGTAACCACCTCAAACAAGGCCAAAATCCAGATTGCTCTAAAAGCTGGGCTTTTATGCACACTCCTATCTTGGAAATTGCTTCCAAATTGAAATCCAATCTTAGATTAAAAAAGCCTAAGGTGAAAAAAAGCGCAAAAGGTCCTGGGGCCTAAGGCACGGACTTCGAGGTGAAGGCGCATGCTTTTCAGAAGCGAGGCCTGCTTTGGCTAAACAATGCTATAAAATCATTCCCAAACCATATTTCTTTGAAAATAAGCTAGATGTATACATCAAGTAAGGGATTAAACATCAAGATAGCCACGAATAACATTGCAAATAGTCATAAAACATGATAACATAACATTATAGTGTCTCCAAGCACACACCATAAGATAGTAGAAGTCTTAAAGGACACGAACTAGCATAGTTGTAGAAGGGAAGTTCTCAAGGTGAACTAGCACACAATGCAAAGTACCTCATAAATTGCTCAAAAGGTGAACTAAGCATCATCATCATCATTATCATCATCTAACACCACATTCTCTGCATCATCATCATCATCCATTAACTCAACATCATCTCCGATATCATCTTGTGCTTCCTCATCTTCATCAAGCAATTGAGTACGAGCTCAGGAAGATTTAAAACCAGGAGCAGGTGTTTTTCCTTTGTCCCTTGTTGAAATTTTAGCGGTGCTAGTGCTTTTTGATCATTGATGCCTACTGCTATAGCGGGACTCATTAGCGCCGCAGCTTGAGCAATAGCTATACAAGTTAAAGTATACCCCTCAAACACAAGATCATCATCATTCGTGTCATCTTTCATTCTCTCAAGCAACCACTCATTGCTTTCATCAATTTCTTTTAAGAGAATGGAATCTCTAGAGCTACTATCTTCGCTTCTGTGTTTAATACGCAATTTGATTTTCATTAATCGGGATTGTGCTAGCCTGATTCTCTTCTTGGTGTGAAGCTCTTAACAAAAGTAAGTAAGTTTAGTTAAACTAAAAATTATGTAAGAGGATGGTTTTGTAAGTTGTAACTTACATGTTGAAACACAACCCAATTCCTCTCATATCCCGTTGCACTATATGTAAGGCTAAGAATCTTGAAGGAAAACTTCCTAAAGTTGGGTGCCAAAGATCCATATAAACTCCACCATTGAGCTAAAAAAAAAAGTGTAGAATAAGCATTTAACTAAAACAAATAAGAGAGAGATAATAAACCTAACAAGTGTGACAGTGAATATTCTTATAGGGAGCTAATGGCTTTCTTTGCCTTATTGTCATGGGCACTCCAAACAAACTTTGAGAAGTTTTGTATGAATTCAATTCAGCAAGAATCTTCTCTTGAGTATTGAAATCCGGAACTATCCTTGCAATGCAATCAAACAAATCCTTCATTGCTTCACTATAATCTTCAATAGATGGATTTGATTAATAGATTTTCGGATTTAAATAAATGTTCCGCCGCATGTAAAGGTTGATGAAGTTGGCATTCCCATCTTGTGTCAATACACTTGAATGCATCCCCATAATTCTTCTCCTTGTTTGAAAGGCTCTTAACAATAGCTTCCTTAGCTCTAGCCATAGCAATATAACCCATATGTGGCCTTCGTCTCCATCAACCATGTGAAGAACCTTGACGAGAGGACTTGTTAATTTAAGAGAATAGAGAATATTCTTCTAATAAGTCTCTTGCAAGGTATAGGATGTTATGTTCTCCCCCCTCCCAAGCGTCCTTTGATCATTTGCTATTGCTCCGTTCTTGAGCACCATCTTTCTCAAATTGCTTGTTTGTTTGTGAATGGAGGAAAGAGTGATAAATGATGTAGCAAATCTAGTCATAGAAGGCCTATGGAAGTTCCTTTAATTAGTGAATCGCCTCATCAAGTTCACAAGAGCAACGGACCTATGGATATAAGCATTGATAGCCATCCTCTTCTTAGAGCAATCTGGATTTTTGGAATATTCTTTCTAATGTCTTCCGACATAAGATCAATGAAATGTGCAGCACATGGAGTCCAAAAAAGGTGTTGCCTCTTAGCCATTAACAATTCTCCTACATAAACATTTTTATGAAAATTAAATTAGAAATTAGAATTTAGGAATAGAATAAATATATAGTTAACTCGTCAGAAATATAGATAAGTAGATGATTTCTAGTTTCTTATCAGCGTTAATGTAGTTAGATGCATTGTCGGTTACCACTTGGACCACATTCTTCGCTTCAACTTCGTCCACCATATCATCAAGAACCTTAAATAAAAGGTTTGCATCCTTTATAACTTCAGAGACATCCATTGATCTAATACAGACCGAGTTTTTTGGAGAGTTGACAAGAAAGTTAACAATATTTTTTTAGACGGTAGTATCACGCCATCTATTGGATGAGATAAAACAACCTGTCTTGGCCCATTCTTTTTTATGCTTCACCATTTCTCCGTATCTTCTACTTTTTTTTTGAGGAAAGGGACTTTTAACTCATACATGGAAGAAGGTTTTAATCCCCAGGCCTAATTGACTAATTGATTCACAAGCAATAGCAAAATTATCAAAAGTGACAGCATGAAAAGGAATTCCGACATCATAAAACCACCTTGCTAGGTCTCTACAAGTCTTTTCTCTTAGCTCTTTCCTACATAACTGTTTTATTGTTTTTTGCCTCCCTTGGTACTTTCTAGCCTTGACAACATTTGTGGGATTGGGATTGTGGTACATGTCTGGTGGATCTTTTTGCCTAGGTTTCTTAGAAGGCACATTATTACTTCCCTTTGTTTCACTTCCGCCATTTGCTTGTTTTCCACTTCTAGAGTTCATTTCAACACATTCATCATCTTCATCTTCATCAACAAAGTAGCCTTGTGGCATTTGTCTAGATATATCATATGCTTGCTTTTTTGATTTTTTTAGCTTCATATAGTCTTGGATTTCTTTCCTAACATGCTCGGGAACTTTCTTACAACCTATGGTATTACGATATCCTTCCGCTAATTGTTGCTTAAGTCGGAAGACTCCCCACATGGCTTCACTCCACAAAAGTTGCAATAGAAATTATTTTTATTAGTTTCATCTTGCCTAGCACACTGCCTTCCCGAATCTAAAGGTTTAGAGGAGGCCAAACCCGTAGGCATACTGGATGTATCTTCTATGCAAACCAAAAATCAAAAGCACAAATGAGTTCACTACAATTTTCAACAACCAAAAAAAAAAAAAAATCAATAAAACACAACTTATAATTAAAGCATAAAACATTTACATTAAATTGGAAGCCAAATGCCCACTGCTAGGCAGAGAGGCGGCCCAAAGGGGTGCACCTTCAAGCAAAAAAAAAGAAAAAAAGAGAAAAGTAGGGCAAGAAGAAAACCACTTCCATGGCAGTCGACTCACATAAGACGAGGATGGGGAGGATGACGATGGAAATAAGAAAGAAGAACGAACCACTTACCTTTGGCTAGGATTAGGGTTTCGACTTGAACGAAGAATGAGGGAAAGAGAAAGGAGCGACTGAGTTCACCAGCAGCCCGAAAGAGGCCTTGAACGAAGATAAGAAGCAGTCGAGGCCCATACAATTCCCTTTCCTAATTTTTTTCTCTTTTTTCCCTCAAACGGTAAGTTAAAATCCACAAGGCTTCCTGGCCTGTGTCAGAAGCCCATAAAGGCCCAAAAAGCCTGCTCTTAAAGAATGGGCTACACACCTGAGAGACACAACAATATGGGCTTCGCGCTTTTGTCCGCCGGGCATGCTTTCTTAAACACAGAGTCCAATGCAAAATTTTACCTCATGGGGTTAAAATTGACATCTTATGGAAGGACTTGCATCAACTGGCCTTATTAGGCAGGATCCAAACTTAACCCAAATTCACCAATTTTACTTGGTAAAAACCTACACTATTGTAATGGGGTTTTCACTGCTTTAGGGAATTTAAATGCAAATACCTGCTGAAAATATTTACATATCCTAATAGTAGATTCGATCACCTTTCCAAAGAATCATAGAACATTAATTTTCGAGTCCATTTACTAAGTAAAATACCTTGACAAGGTGGATTTATGTGTTGGAATTGGGAATTGGAATTTCGGTGACAATTGATTCTTGGGGTAGATGGTACCATCCTCATGCTTTGGTGCAAGGCCAAGGGGATTCGATATGTATCAACCTCCGTCACTTGAGAAGGATAAATCTATTGGGTTGTGGTCCATCAATACCAAGCTTAAACACTTATTACCGCCTTTGGGTTTGGTGCTAAACTTCTCCCTTTTTGCATATGTAGGAATTGTTGAAGATCTTAGGACGAACCTCAAAGCAATAAGTAGCCCTGTTAGGACTGATGAGCTCATTGAAAAGCCCAACATACTCTTCACAAGATAACTCAAAACTCATAGTACTCAAGAGAGGCGTCATGCATGGCTTGATCATCCTCATGGATGCTTCCTTCCAAAATCGATATGATGGGCAGTGGAGCCTTAATAATGGGCTCTTTTGGAGCTTCATCCTCAAGTTGTTGGTGAGCTATAGAGGATAAGGGTTTCACTTCTTCACTTGTGTTTGGCTTTATCAATAGCAAGACAATTCAAGACTTGTTCTTTCTAGTGGTACGCTCTACCCGTGTTTCACTCTTGTAGAGGCTTTTCTCACTTCCCTTTCTTGGTTTAACTTTGAGAGGTTTGGGTAGAGGTAAAGGGCCCAATGTGAGGCTTTGCCATTGTGCTTGAGTGAATAAGTATTAGCATACCCGTCATATATCACCTGCTTAGTTTAAAAAAGCCCGCCTAAGGCATGCCTAGGCGTGCCTCGATGTGAGGCTACCACGTCAGCACCTCAGAGGGGATGAAGTGTGCCTCAAGGATGGAAGATTATATCTTCCCCGTTCGCCCTTTCTTTTCCTTAGCATTGCCTTTTCCTTTTTTCTTCTTTTCGTTCCTTGGAGCTAAAAGTTGAGCTATGCATGTATGGAAAGTGTATGCACTAGGGAACAATGATAACAAGATAACATATCTTAAGGTTGTTTGCGGTGTTAGTAGTTATATTGATGTCTAATCATTTTTTAATACATTTATCTAACTTGTTTTTGCAAAATAGGCTTCGTGAAATGTGAATTACTTTTAAAATTTTTGGCATAGAAGTGCGCCTCGCATCCATGATGCGTGCAACTTCACCTTTTTCCTTGCCCCTTGCACTTTGGGACCCTATGCGCCTCGCGCCTTCTAAAACTAAAATCACATGATTATCATACAACCAAAATCTACTAAGCAATAAATGACATGCATCTATAGGGAGAGCATCATATAACACTTCACCGCAATATGGACCAATTGATAATGCAATAAGAGCTTGTCTCGGAGTCGTTTACTTCATCGTTTGGTCCTAACCGTAGAGGAGAGTATGGAGTAGGATGCTCCTTAGTGGGGTAATGAGTGTCTTGGAGCTCTCATTGGTACAACTACCACAATCTATGATGAAGCCACAAACGTGGTGCACATTGTGTTGAAGATTTGCTCAATTTGGCTTTCTTCATAAGGAGCTTTTGTGCTATGTCGAGGCCTCTTAATCAACAGCCAATTCTCCCAAATCCGGACTGATCAAAGTTGACACATCATTTTCTTCCTCATCTTTACTAGATTATTCTTCAATGGCCTAAATCTCTTCTACTTCCTTGATGGTAAGGGTCCTTCTATTGGGACAGTCGACTTGAAAGTGCCCAAAATTATGACACTTATAACATTTCTTGGCTTCCAACCTTTTCCTAGCTTCTAACCTTTTAGGTGGATCACTAGCCTTTGTCAAGAGCTTTGGCTTGTGGGACCAGAGTTTCAATTTTAATATGAGTGGAAAGGCTTTTAGTAAGAGAGGTGTGGAAGGGTTTCATACCCCGAAGTTGCTTCCCAATTTTAATTGCAAGATTGCACACATTTTCAAAGGAAAGGTAAGGTTGGAGGTCTACCTTGTTGGCAATGCTATGTGATAATCCCCTAGTAAACCTAGCAATTTTGAGCTTGAGCTCTTCGTCCAAGGCGACTCTCATTTGGAGTTGTTCGTACTCCGTAATATACTCTTTCATCTTGAGATTCTCTTGGCTAAGAGAAGTGATCTTGAGGTAGAGCTCTTACTTATAGGAGGGTGCTAGAAACCTTATGTCCATGTACTTCTTGAGCTTGGATCATGTTTTGATCTTGGACATGGCTTTTCTTGTTCTGTTCTTCTTCTTCTTATGCTAGTCATATCAAAGAGAGACATATCCTTTCATCTTGAGGGTAGCCAATTTGAAGGACTTCTCCTCTTATACTCCTTAAGCTTAAGGAGTCTTTCTATAGATTGAATCCAATATAGGTAGTGATGTAGGGTGTTCTAAGAGCAATTCCCACACCTATAAAATAACACAAGAATTTCTGAAAACTTAATAATTCAATTCATTCAAGTGCGTCTTTCCCCAAAGCACGAGGGGGGTTTATATAGGAATCAATACAGTTGAAAAGAATATAAAATAAATCTAAAGATTACGATAAGATTTGATAACTAAGAATAATATAGGAAAATAAAAGATTTTATCCTAAAAGAGGATTCCTAGATTACGAAATCTCCTATTCTTCCTAGAATACACATTGCCATAGAATTCTTTAGGAGATACGACATCATTCTCCCCCACCGGAAAAGAACTCGATGCTGACGAGTTGTCTTGGAGGTACCACTCTAAAAGAGTCGGATTTATAGCACGGAACTCATCTTCAGTAATCCAAGTAGCATCTAACTGGGACCGTCCTGACCATTGCACCAGGAAGCGTCGGAACCCACCACGAGAAGAGGACACAAACTCATCATCTAACACCGCCTCGATGTCAGTCTGCGACTGTGGTAAAGGTGGAAGTTTAGGGACCTGAGTACCTGCAGAAACCCCAAAAGGAAGACAAGGAGGCTCGAAAGTACCTCGATGAAGAGTGAGATCCTCCACATTGAAAATAGGATTAATACCTAAACTGTCAGGGAGATCAAGTACATATGCATTAGATACCAACTTTCGAAGGATTTGGTAAGGTCCCATGGCACGTGCGTGAAGCTTTTTGAGGGAGTTTTTGGGTAATTGTTTAGGTCGAATCCGAGTCATAAAAAAAATCACCCACCTTAAAATTCGCAGCTCTGCGATGTATATCAGCGGAATGCTTATAACTGTCATTGCTTAAAGCAATCTTGCGTCGAATCTCTCAGCATGCAAGTCATGAATATGCTGTGCAAATGTGGATGCAGGATGTGACACGCGGGTATCAGGTGGGAGGGAATGAGGTCAGCAGGGGTACGAGGAGAGTAACCATGGACAATCTCAAAGGGACTCTTACCTGTGGTTCTATTGACTGCATTGTTATATGCTAACTCAACAAGGGGTAAAGTCAAATCCCAAGTGCCTTGTTTCTCGCCCACAACGCATCTAAGTAACTCCCCCAGACTGCGGTTAACAACCTCAGTTTGCCCATCCGTTTGAGGGTGAAAGGCTCTAGAAAATTTCAGAGTAGTACCACACAGTCTCCATAAGGTCTTCCAGAAATAGCTCATGAATTTGACATCCCTATCAGACACTATGGAAGTGGGAAGACCATGCAACCTAGTAATCTCTCGAAAGACTAACTTAGCAACATGTGAAGCGTCAACTGTCTTGCTACAGGCAATAAAGTGGGCTATCTTAGAAAATCTGTCAACCACAACTAAGACTGAATCAAGACCACAGGATGTTCTAGGAAGACCTAGTACAAAGTCCATGCTAATGTCCTTCCACGGAGCATGCGGGATAGGAAGAGGAGTGTAAAGTCTTGTATTGTGCTTCTTAGTCTTAGCTAACTGACAGGTGCGGCACTGAGACACAATGTGAAGTACATCTCTTTTGAGAGAGGGCCAATAGAAGCGATCTACAACCAAAGCAATGGTCCTATCTTTACCCAGGTGGCCAGCTAATCCCCCAGCATGCATCTCCCAAACTAAGAAGTCCCGGAACGACGTCTTAGGAATGCATAACTTGGACCCTCGAAACAGGAAACCGTCATGAATGACAAAGTCAACGTGATGGTTGCGATTTTCAGCCGAAAGGTCCAAGTAAATGAGTGAAAAGTCAGGACAAGAGGTGTCAGTGCCTTTGAGCTTGTCAAAACCGAGAACCTCAACCCGCATTGTTTGTAAGATGCAACTAATGCGGTTGAGGGCATCAGCTATCTTGTTCTCAACACCAGATTTGTGCTTGAGGACAAAGGAGTACTCACTAATATACTCAATCCACCTAGCATGCTTAGGGTTGATATTAGACTGAGAATTCCAATGCTTAAGGGCCTCATGATCCGAATACACAACAAATTCATGCGGGAGAAGGTAATAGCGCCAATGACGAAGGGACTGGAGCAGAGCATATAACTCCTTCTCATAGGTGGTATACTTAATTCGCCTAGATTCACTAAGTTTTTTGCTAAAGAAAGCTATAGGGTGTCCCTCCTGGGTTAGCACTCCACTAATGCCATATCTAGAGGCATCGTAAGCAACCTCAAAAACTTCACTAAAGTCAGGATGCCTAAGGATGGAGCAGTTGACATATGTCCCTCCTGGGTTAGCACTCCACTAATGCCATATCTAGAGGCATCGCAAGCAACCTCAAAAACTTCACTAAAGTCAGGATGCCTAAGGATGGAGCAGTTGACATCATCTCCTTAATCTCCTTAAAGGCCGATGCTGCTTTGGAAGTCCAATGAAATGGGCCTTTCTTCAAGCAGTTTGTAATAGGTGACATGTTAGAGCTGAAGTGTCTGATAAACCTTCTGTAGAAGGAAGCAGGACCATGAAAACTCCTAGCCTCAGTGAGGGTCTTAGGTTCAGGCCATTCTCTAATGGCTCTAACTTTGTCAGAGTCAGCGGAGATACCTTGAGCGGACACAATGAATCCTAAAAAGAGGACTTGGGTTTCAAGGAAGATGCATTTTTCCAGATTAGCAAAGAGCTTGGCCTCTCTAAGTGCGTACAGGAGTGCTTGAGATGGTCAACATGGTCTGTCCTAGACTTGCTATATACCAAGATGTCATCAAAATAGACAGTCAGAAATTTTCTCATAAATGGCTGAAGAACGTGAGTCATGAATCTCATAAAGGTACTGGGAGCGTTGGATAGCTCAAAAGACATAACCATCCACTCAAATAAGCCATCTTGGGTCTTAAAGGCAGTTTTCCATTCGTCTCCTGGTCTAATACGGACTTGGTGGTAACCACTACGCAAGTCTATCTTAGAGAACCAGCTAGCCGCAGCAAGACAATCAAGCATGTCCTCTAACCTTGGAATGGGAAACATATACTTGACTGTAATCTTATTGATGACTCTACTATCGACACACATCCTCCACGATCCATCCTTCTTAGGTGTAAGGAGGGCAGGGACCGCACAAGGACTCATGCTATGACGAACGAAGCCCTTAGACAATAGGTCTTGAACCTGCCTATTCGATTCTGTTCGCTCTGTTGGATTCAACCTATAATGGGGAAGGTTAAGGAGTTGGGAGCCAGGGACCAAGTCAATAACATGCTGTATGTCACGAAGGGGAGGGAGCTCACTAAGAAGTTCCTCAGGGACAACATCGACAAATTCTTTAAGCAGGTCATCAATATCAACTGGGAGGTCTTGGAAAGACAGGTCACCCGAAGGGACGTTAGGGAAGGCAATGGAGTCTGAAGCTAGCTCCCTAGCTAAGATTGTCAGGAAGAACTTGTTAGAGTTTCCAAGTATTTCAAAAGATCTGTGGTGAAGGAGGGAAATAGTTCATCTAGGAGGAGTAGACAGACTGTGGGGAGAGGACAAGGTTGGGGAAGGTTTGGGACCTGGGGAAGACAACAACTCTCTAGGTCGACATGGGTTAAGAGTGATGTTCTTATTCATGTACCTGAAGGTATAAGTGTTCTCTCTCCCGTCATGAGAGACATTTCGATCATAAAGCCAAGGACGACCTAGGAGAATGTGAGCGACATCCATTGGGAGGACATCACATAAAATCTCGTCCTTGTAACGACCAATCTGGATCGGAATCTTACATCTATGGGTAACTGTGAGGTCGGTCTTGTTGACCCAGGCTACTTTGAAAGGGTGGGGGTGAGGTTCTACCTTAAGATGACAACGCTCTATAGCGGCCTCAGCAACGACATTCATGGTACTGCCACCATCTATAACCATTTTTATAAGAGTTTCCCCACACCTCACAAGAGTATAGAAGATGGTGGTATGTTTCCACTCATCGTTCATGGCTGGGTTGGCTAAAAGGCATCTTAAAACTCCAAGATGTGCATCATGGAGAAGGCTATTCTCAACATCAATAAGATCTTCGAAATCTCCCTCAGGGTTGACAACCTCTTCCTCAAGTTCGGGTGGTCTAAACGACTCATGTTCTAGGGCTAGGGTACTTTGAGGGCATTCAAAAGCATAATGACCTCTCCCACGACAACTAAAACATTGGACTGGGTTACGAGATGTACCAGAGGAAACTCCCTGCTGGGCTACTCTAGGTGGGATTTGAGGGTTGTGACCCTTAGAAGTTGAAACACTCACAGAAAACTCATTCATCTTAGGGACAGATTGGACAGGGGTCCTAGAGGAAGGAGCAGCACGTCGCAGAGGGTAAAGCTTATCAAGTTTTTCAACCTCTAAAGCTTTGTGGTAAGCCTCATCGAGAGTATAAGGCGCAGATAATGTTACTTCCCTCTTAAGGTCAGTCCGTAAGCCCCGAATGAAGCAGGCTATGGTAAAGGAAGGATCTTCTAGAAGGTCACAACGTTGAGTCAATTCCTCAAAACTATTGATGTAATCAGACACACTAGAGGTGGACTGTCTAAGGTCTAGCATCTGGTCGACAAGGTGTGCCTTATGGAAAGAAGGGAGGTACTTTTCTTTCAACCTATTCTTCATAACTTCCCATTGAATGATAGGAGGTTGACACATTCGCTCAAGGTGACTCGTGACAGTTTGCCAAAACTTCCTAGCAGGTCCTATGAGTTTCATCTTGGCAAATCGAACCCGCTCAATATCAGTCATCTCATGCCAGTCAAAATAGTTCTCCATAGTAACTATCCAGTCAGAAAAAGTACTAGCATCTATCTTTCCATCAAAAGAGGGTACATCAACTTTCACCTTTCGAGTAATGTCGGAGTAACTCTCGTGAACACTCTTACGGTCAGTTTCAAGGTCTGCATGCCTAGGCTCCCTAGGGTTACCCGTTCTCCTGACATTTTTAGGGGTGTCGAACCGACGGTTCCTATGGTCCCTTTGGTCATACCTCAAGTTACTCCCCTCCACCTGCATTCGAGGGTTAGATGGGGTCACTGGTTCTGGTTCCCTCTCCTCAAGCTCATTAGTTTGACTTGACTTATAAACGACCCACTGACGACGATCATTCCCCCCCACAAGTAGGTCAGGGGAAAATTGGGGTGGGGTTTGAGGTTGGTCAAGCATGGGTAACTTCTCAAATGCTCGAGTAAGTTTGTCAATTTTGGCATCGAGCTGGTCAAACCTAACATCTTGACGGTCAAGCCTTTCAGATAGGGTGTTAATTTGAGATTGGTAAGGCTGTTTGGGTGAGGATGACATGGTGCATGCAACTATGAATGTAAGATGTAAGTGCTGAAATTAAATCGAGTTGCAATAGTAACGATAGCGATAAACAACCATTGCACACACCACAAATCACAAAAGTTTGATATGGATTATTGGGACGACTTAAACCAAGCAGGGAATAAGCATCAAGGAAAAAAATCAAGGAAAAAAATCAGGATCTAAGCAACACTAAAAAAAACCCCAAACAATTAGGAATTAGGCTACTTTCGCTATGGAGAATCAAATTCTTATCGAAGTAAATTGAAATCCTCGTACCTCTTGGCGATTCGCGAAGTAATGGCTTAGGTTCCGTAACTCTGCAGTAATAGAATTGAATCACGTGTTGTTGGAACACTTATAGGCAGTGACGTTTTGGAACGATCAGCAGTAACCACGGAGGCTTCTTAGGCTCTTAGCAGTAGCCACGAACACAGCAGTAGCCACGAGCAGGACGAACGGGCAGCGATTTGCGGTGGGGCCTCTGAGAATGCTTTCTGGAAGGGGGTCCACGGCGGCAAGGCAGCACCGGCAAGAGGTATCGTCCGTCGCTGGAGTGCAAAGCCCTGGCAATTGCAAGCAGAGTTCCTCGCGCAGCTAGGGATTCGCTGAGTTGGTGAACAAGCAATCAAATCACGATCTGTAACAATTTTCCTCAATTGTTTGAGGGTTTTGGGTCGAAATTTAGTGGGTAATACCGGAATGAAATCGATTTGGGATGAATGTGAGGGATTGGATGCAAATTTGTGGTCTAGGGTTTCTGGGAGTTAGGGTTTTCGTAAATCGGGGCTCGACTGTGGGGCTTCTAGGTTTCCGACTAGCGGCAGCCAGGGGTGTTGGTGTGGTGGTGGTCGGCCGGAGGGTCTGGGCGAAGGGTGGTGGTCGTTGGTGGTGGTCGACGAGTCTGGTGGTGCAAAAATCGCGAGTGATGAGCACAGCGAGGGTTTGCACTTGGGGATTTTAGGGTTTCGGTGAGCGGCCGGCAGTGACGGAGGTTCGGTGGTGGTCGACGGTGGTGTGGTGGTCGACGGTGGTGGCCAGCCACTACTGGTTGGCGAACTGGGAGGCTAGAGGCAGAGGTTAGGGTTTCCTTCTTCGGTTTTTTTTTTTTTTTTTTGGGAACGTAGGGGAAAAAAAGGCAAAAGGGAAATCAAGGGGAGTTAGGACAGAAAACTCCAGTGGGGAAGGGTTTTGCAGCGGTTAGGATCAAAGGCTCTAAGGCTCTGTTACCAAATTGATGTAGGACGCTCTAAGAGCAATTCCCACACTTAGAAAATAACATAAGAATTTCTGAAAACTTAATAATTCAATTCATTCAAGTGTGTCTTTCCCCAAAGCACGAGGGGGGTTTATATAGGAATCAATACAGCTGAAAAGAATATAAAATAAATCTAAAGATTACGATAAGATTTGATAACTAAGAATAATATAGGAAAATAAAAGATTTTATCCTAAAAGAGGATTCCTAGATTACGAAATCTCCTATTCTTCCTAGAATACACATTGCCATAGAATTCTTTAGGAGATACGACATTAGGTAGTTTTATGGATTTAGGTTTCCATCAAACTCCGATGCCTCAATCCTGAAATCCCTAAGGTCATCTCTTCGATGCCGCCTTCTTTAAACTCCTATATCCTCATCATCATAATGTTCATGATGGGACGAGTAGGCAACATCAATGGGCTTAACATTGAACTCTCAATGGTGATGGTTTCGTCGACCGCCAGGAACAAAACCGTTCACTTGCTTAAGTTCCTCGTGAGCCTTCTCACTTGTTCTTGAAGCTTAAAAATGACTTTATGTCTTCTCATCTTATGGCCTTACTCAAGTGGAATGCCCTTAGAATGAGAGAGATTTCTTTCATTGTTAATAGTAGTGCAACAAATGAAGGATATGATGAAATAGGGGAACCATGGAACATGGGGATTACCATGAAGGCATAAAGGTTCACTGTGGAGGGGAAGAAAATCACCATGGAGGGGGAAAGGTTCACCACGGACTGTGGTGGCTGCCATGGTTAAACCATGGTGGTGACTGTGCACAATGGTTGTGGCGGTTTTTGTGAAGACTTTTTTTGGGGAGTTCAGGGTTGTGTTTGGGTTATTTTGGGGGTTCTTTGTGGGTTAAGAAGATTGATTGATGTGGATGAATGAAAGAATTTTGAGAAACCTAAGTGTGGATTTTTGGGATAATTTGAGAAGATAAGAGGGTTTTTGATCGAATCAATGTAGATGATGGCTTTGATTTAACATTGAATCCTCAAAGCTCCCAAGATCAACGCTACCAATGGATCACAACACCAAAGATGCTCATCTTTGGATTCAATCTCTAACAAACAAGGTGATTGTGAAAATAGAGCCAAAAAATGGGAACCCTACGAAGGAGAAACTTTACACCAAATCTCTCTCCTAAAAGCTTATGCCATCAAAGAGAAATTATAAAGGAAATCCTCTAAATAACTACTCTAAAATAGAGATAAAGTTCAAAAGATTTTTGAGGGAGAAAATGGCATCTAGCCCTTCAATTCATTAATTAATTGAAATACATTGAGGGAAAATGGGTCTTTAGATAACCAAAATGAGGTGCTAAGTTGATACATTAGTTGGGCTAGTAGACCAATAGGAAATCTATAAATTATCCTAGAAAATTAAATCAAAATTCCAAGATAATAACAATCATAGTGAGCTGTAATTTTTCAGGATTTTTTCTGACTTTCTAGGAAGCTTTTAGAAGGCTCTATTCCATCGATGAGGGTGCCTCCACTTGAATCCCCTTCCTTGGTGGGTGTAGATTCATTCTATGTTGATTAATCCCAAGAAATACAGCTATAACCATCTCAACAAGGCCAAAATGCAGATTGCTTCAGATTTGGAATCTTATGCGCACTTCTGTTTTGGTCATCTTTCCCAAATTTGAAATCCAATGCCAAATTTTAGCACATGAGGCTAAAATAGATATTTTAGGGAATCAGTAAAACTTGGACTTGCATCAATTGAGTCTTATTAGGTAGGATCCAAATTTAACCCAAACTCAGCGGATAAAAACCTGCACTGTTGTAGCGGAGTTTTCACTACTTAAGGGAATTTAAACGCAGACACCTACTTAAAATATTTGCATATGCCAATAGTAGACTCAATCGCGTTTCAAACAAATCATATAACGTTGTTTTCTGAGTTCATTTACTAGGTGCAATACCATGACAAAATGGGGTTTATGTGCTGAAATTTGGTGACCGGTGACTTGGGGTAGATGGGACCATCCTCATGCCTTGGTGCAAGGCCACGATGTGATCACCTTGATCAAGATGAAACAATCTCTACTTTTTTGTTGAAATATTCTGCTATTTCTCTCTTGCCTGCACAAGTAAAAAACCACAAAAGTACCTATATACATTTTACTGGTCTGTTTCTTTCTCCCTTTGATTGAGCTAATGTGTCTAGACCGGTCTTCCCATTCCCTGCTGGGAACCTGTATCTGCATCAGGTCACCCAGGATCTGTGGGTTTCCTCGTCCATTAGGCAGAGCACACAAGCCCCGTCAACCTGGATTCCGAAGTGCGTGAGTCTGTCCTTCGTTAGAAGTCGCTGATATAAAGCCAACCATTCCACAAAAGCTCATCTTAGGATTGTGTTTTTGTGCCAAATCATTGGATACAACTATTGCTTCCTGTTTTGCCCTGATTAGCTCATAACCACATTTAGCTGAATCACTTGGATCATGTAATCAAGTAGGTCCTTCAATGTCAAACCCATTTTGCATAATGTCGCTTGCCTTGAAATTCTCCTCCAATGCCAGCTGTCCAGCACAGATTTCTTGCACTGCCCTGCTTTCTTTCCTTTTAGATAGTCATGGTTCACCCACTTAATCCATAACCCTTCCATTAGCTTAGCAACATGCCAAACTAGTGTAGTGATGGCTGCAATATTCCGTTTGTAACAATATCTGATGCCCATGCCACCATCATTTTTGGGTGAAGAAAGTGTGCACCATGCAATAAGTGCTTTTCCTACTTGTTGATTCAGCATTCCCGAAGAAGGCTTTGCAGATTTGCCCTATCCAGCACATTCTTGGGCAAGATAAAAATCTGGCTCCAATAAGAAAACATCAATAAGAAAACATGCTTATTAAGACACAGTTAATGAGTTGCACCTTACCAGCATAAGAAAGTCTTTGAACAGGCCATGCTCTAATCCTTGCTGTTATTCTGTCGATGAGGGTCTGACAGTCTTGTTTGTTTAATTTCTGGGGTTTGACCAGCACCCCTAAATATTTAAGTGGTAGGTCCCCCGATCTGAAACCTGTATATTCAGCCAAATCCCTCTTCTGCAGGCTCAATTCCTGCACACACAAGCATTGACTTATCTGGGTTCACTTCTAATCCAGAGCAGTCAGAAAAGTGCTTGAAGGCGGCCATCAGGCAATGAATACTCTTCTTATCAGCCCTGCAGAATGGCAAAAGATTATCTGCAAATGCCTGAGAGCTAGGATGAGTTGATGACACCCTGGGTGGAATTTGAAACCATCTTGCACTGTTCCATTTCCATGGATCTTGCAAGATAATCCATTACCATGACAAAAATAAGAGGGAACATTGGTTTACCCTGCCTTAACCTTTTTTGCTAGGAAAGTATCCAAAAATTTCACCATTGAATTTTATGGAAAACCTAGCACTTGTGATGCACGCCATAATTTGTTGTACACAACATTTGGGGAGATCATAAACTATCAATAGTTTCTCAATGAAGTCCCACCCCATGAAATCATAGGGTTTTTTTCAAATCTACCTTCATGATGCATCTTGATGATTTTGTTTTTTCCTTCCATAAATTTTAACCAAGTCCTCACATATCATGATATTGTGATCAATGGATCCACCACTACACCTTGTGATTCATCAATCAGGTATGGAAAACAAGCTTCAGCCTTTCATTTATCACTTTAGTTGCACATGGCGTGCATGTTACTGTAGGTATTTGTTTAGTGTGGTTTGATCTAGTCTTCAGTGTTATAGTGCACCACAGGATAGGTTTCTTTCTTATATCTACAAGTTGATCTCCCATTGAGTCCTATAAAATCTGAATCCAAATCTGTTTTTTGAGAGCCAACCTAGGGAGGGTGTGAGGAGTGCTCCAATGTAGCAACCTTACCCCTGAATTGTAGAGTTACAAAGAGGCTTCACTTGTTACGTCCTGGATTTATCAAGCATTGCCTACCTACTACATGGAAAAGAAATAGAGGACATTTTGAAGAGGCATTTTGCTTTAGGCCTCTATATTCTACGAGCTAAATAAAAAAGAAATCAGCTGAAGGTCTCAGGATCAATAGAAAATGTATTGACTTTGCTAATGCATGCTGGGCATAGTCTCTAACCTCTGTATTACATCAAGTTATATGATAATAATACTCCCTTTATCGCATAAAACTGGGTCAACATTTGTTCTGTAGATGCTGAAATTTTTTTGGAATTTCTTATTTAAAAGTCAAAGCTTCTTGAGACAAGATCGTAATGAATGACAGTGCAGTAAAATTTTCATTTACCAAAGTTTCGCAAGATTTATTCCATGACTGGAGCCGGAGTGTCTTGAATTGTCTGTATGAGCATGAAGCCAAGCTTGTCTGTTGTATTTTTTCAAACAATAATGAGCTACACAAATAGATGCTGCAATCTGTTCAGACTTCTGAGCAAGAAAATATTGCACGCTTAGTTCTTGGTGCTAATAATAGTAAAGAACAAGTGAAATGTTTCTCTTACATGCTTGCATCCTTTAGACTGGTTTAACTGAAACTGGATAGAAAACATTGAAATTGTGGGTGTTCGGTCCATTGATATCTTACATATTTGCCCTTTATGCTGTGTTTTCTTGGTCTTCTAATTTAGGCTTTTGACTATACCCGAGTGGGTTTATTCTTTTGAAGGTCCTCAATGCTCTGTTCAATCTCTGTAAGATAAATAAGAGAAGGCAGGAGCAAGCAGCTGAAAATGGAATTATCCCACACTTGATGAATTTCATCATGTCAGATTCTCCATTGAAACAATATGCATTGCCCTTGTTGTGTGATATGGCACACGCATCACGTAACTCCAGGGAACAATTAAGAGCTCATGGTGGACTGGATGTATATTTGAGCCTGCTTGATGACGAGCTTTGGTCTGTAACCGCGCTAGATTCTATTGCGGTTTGTCTAGCTCATGACAATGACAGCCGGAAAGTAGAGCAAGCTTTGTTGAAGAAGGATGCTGTTCAGAAGTTGGTCAGGTTTTTCCAGAATTGTCCGGAACAGCATTTTGCACACATATTGGAGCCTTTCTTGAAAATAATCACGTATGCTTCCTTTCCTCTCCTTGGGTTTGGTTGATTACCAAAAACTGAGGGGTATTCATGAATGCTCTCTAGTGTTGCATAGCTTCTTTTCCAACTGGGTTGTCAGACTTCCATTGCCTGTCTTTTTCAAAATTGGACCCTTTTTCGTGGTTTGTGCGGACATGGCCTCTCTTCTTTTTGCATTATCGTTGTATACATTTGGATCTCCCTAGTTCCATGTCTAGTGGGATTCAGATTCTGTTGGTTTTGACTGTCCTTTTCTAGGGCCTAGCTTAGATTAGAATTTACTACAAAAAGCTGTTATTGCTCTCATAGATCATGGCAGCATGGAGATGATTTGAATGCATTAGATACAACGAGTAGCAACTCACAACAGAAGCCGGTGTAGTTACTATGGCTTGTAATTCATTGGGCTTTGTCTTTGGAACAATTTATGATTTATGTAGAACATAACCGGTCTTGAATAAGTTCGGAACTCAAGATATATGCGGCAACTTTTTGGAGTTACCCAGATTGTGGTCTTTCAAGCATATGCTGAGTAAATCTGCCTTATTTCAAATTTTTATGGCATCTTTTATCCTTGATGCAGGAAATCACCCCGAATCAACACAACATTGGCTATCAATGGTTTGACGCCATTACTCATTGCAAAACTAGATCACCAGGATGCTATAGCTCGGCTTAATCTGCTCAAGTTGATAAAGGTTGGTGGCCTGAGCTTTTATAATGTTAGTTATGTTTATTTGACGGTTTACTCGCTTCTGTGTTTGTGGCTAACTACTGGTAGTATTTGTAAATCTCAGGGTTCATAGTTTGATTAACGTGGCTTAAGTTTCGAATTTTGTTTCTTGTTCTCCTCTGGTATTTTGTCTCTCCTTTCTACTCTATTGTTGTCACAACGAGCAATGAATGCTCTAATCCTTAATTGAATTATGGGGTAAATATTTGTAAAGCCTATGTGTTAGTCATGGCCTTTGAGAGTTCCCTCTCAAAGTTCAGTGAGATGTCACTGGAGCTCGTCCTTAGCATTAGCTTTACTAAGATTATCTCTCTCTCTCTCTCTCTCTCTCTCTCTCTCTCTCTCTCCTTGTACTCTTTGCTCTGTTTCCTTGTCCAATCGCCCGTGAAAATTTTGACTTATGGGTTGGCTATGCCTGGGATTTTCCCATCGTTTTCCTTTTTTTCCTCCCTTCCCAATTATTATTGTTCTTTAAATTACCGAGTAGACCAGCACTCTCATCTTGAAAATATGCCACATAGGGACACTCCACACTCAGGCTCCAGAGATAGTGCAAAATGTTAAACAAATGGGTATCTGATAAAAACTGTTGTGTTCCTTGTTATCTACCTTGTTTGAACTGAAACCATTCATTAGCCTACTGTTTTCTAGTATCTAACATGCACTTTAACATTATTCTTATTCGAGGATTTTTTATTTTTCCTGAACCGTGAAGGCTTACCAAGAGCTAGGTTCTATCTTTTAAGGAGCCCAGAACCCAGAAGCAGTGTCCAATTGGAGCATTATCTTGGCATCTGTTTAAGACTTTCGGGATTCGTGGAATTTCAGTACTTTGTTTTTTTTTTTTTATAAAAAAAACCCTTAAAGGCAACCTCTAAAAAGAATTTGTGAAACTTCGCGATTAGATTCCCGTTAATCTTTATTATGTCGTAGCTGGATGTGATCCTGTCAGTTTGCATGGCATTCAGTAGCCTCTGACATGTTCCTCCATGGTATTTGGCGTTTCCATGCTGTGGTTTGCTGTTGAATCCTACTCCCATCCTCCAACTGTCCTGAAATGAAGCAATTCTCACCCTACTTACAATGGATTTATAAAGGATGTTGCTTAGCACAACTTCGTTGCTTGAGCTAAAACAGCAGCATCAATCATCCAGGATGAGTACTGCTTTTAGGTTGTTTTAGAGAAGTCCTGATGTGCAGAGCCTTTCCTGGATCTTAGTGTTTATGAGATGGAGAGAGTATTTTGCTTGAGTTTACTCAAAATTTGATAACTTTGAGCATCGAAAATTTCTGACCGAAAAAGTCCAAATTTAAGTCCCTTTTGTTACTTTCGTTCTTCTTTCCTTTTTCTTTGTTTTTGCTTTTTTTTTTTTGGTTGCGACTCATGATGTTCACACAAAGGTTTTGCTGTTGCTACTTGCTAGTGTAGTTGCCGCTAAATGCAAGTGATATGCACTAAAAACTAGGCTTGCAAATTTTCTTTGCTAATTGGTATGCCGTACTGATGCAAATGTGCAGGCTGTCTACGAGCACCATCCACGGCCAAAACAACTGATTGTGGAGAATGATCTTCCACAAAAGCTCCAAAATTTAATCGAGGAGCGAAGAGATGGGCAGCGATCTGGTGGCAGCGGCCAGGTTTTGGTAAAGCAAATGGCTACATCATTGCTCAAGGCTCTTCATATCAATACAGTTTTGTAAATTATATATCTATAGGAACATTCCCCATAAACCATATCTTGAACGTTAAGTGGTATTGCGTAATTAACTTACTATTCTTCCGTTATTCTATAATTGCTTTGACATGCTCTTGTGATTTAGAGTGGTGTAATGTGTGAAGAGTAGAGAGCCATAGGAAATAGGAAGCGTGCGACTGTTTTGTGAGTCTGAAAAGAGTCGATACTGGGCATGGATTCTCAAAAATTGTGATCAACTGTATCTGAAGGCATGATTTGTTGGCTTCAGTAGATGTATGTGTGAACTTAGAATTCCAATTCAGTTGCATCTCGAGGCAACTCGGTGAAGTTCTGAATCCACCAGTCTGATGTAAGTTTTAGATATCAATTGCGTCTTCCTGAAAGGCGGTATGCTGTCACCGTATATAGTTTTTGACCTTTTACCTCAGGAGGTGTTTTTGTGTAACTTTGCCCAATTTTATTTTATTTTTATTAAGTTTTAGATATCAATTGCGTCTTCCTCAAAGGCTTAGAGCACCTGCATTGCTAGGATTGTGAGGCAAAATTTCTACCCGCGGTCCAGAAAATGACATACAATGGTGATCCTTTCAGTTCGCCCCACGGTCCAGCTCGTGGCCATGATCCACTCACCACCATTTTTTGTTTTTATTTTTTTGCCAAGTAAGCTTTAAACTTTTTTTTGAAAAAGTTTGTCCAATGATATAATAGTAGTGGATTCTACAAAGCATTATTTTATTTGGTGATCCAAGTTGGTGATCCATGGGATGTAGAGAAGAAAGAAAAAATTGGTTTGTGGGATGATGTGGAGGGTGTGGACCATTACTTGTCATTTTCTGGACCGCGGGCAGAAATTTTGGCTTACAATCCTAGCAATGCAAGTGCTCTTATGTTCCCGTTATTTGGGGTACGCTGCATAATCTCTTCGTATTGTGCTTTGTTGCTCAGTATTTTCCCTTGCTTTCTCATCAAATGTAGCATATGAGATAAGAGCTGTAGCTAAACCTGGCAAAACTGATCTGAGACTCGAAACGAATGATCTGGATTCATACCCGACCCGACATTCGAAATATGTTCACCAGAAAGTGGACCTGAAATCCGAATTAACCCGACCCGAACTATACCCGATTGAAACTTTCAACAAAGCTGCTTGGTTGGGCATGACAAGTGTATTTCGCCAAAAATTGGTTGACCCGAAATCGATTTGAACCGAATCATACCCGACCCAAACCGAAGCGACTCGAAATGTCACTTAACCCAAATATGATTCTACTCGTACACGAACTGAATGACCCATTTGTCAGGTTTAGTTGTAGCGGAGACATCACACATGTCCTGTGTTTACAAGACTAAGGTAGTACATCAATTGTTGTAGCTAATTCCCTCAATCATTTAACTAATTACAAATTCTAGTATGCCTGCGTTATTAGTTTCTAAGCAAATTGACGGTAAAATATATTCGTGCAATTGATTTCATCTTCTTTTTTTTTGATAATTAAATGCCATAAGGCAAGAGTAAAGAGAACATAGACTAAGACCAATAGTACAAAATAAAAAGAACACAGCAACTACAAGAGTTAGCTTAGAAAAATAATACTACAAAACCCCCTTCCTATAATAGTCCCACTTGGAAGACACATTTTAGGAATTAGGAATACACCTCCTTGATTCTTCAAGTCAATTCTTTGAAAATAACATTCCCTTATAAAGTAGAGGAGGATGTCATCCATATCTTCCAAAAGCCTTCCAGTATTAATAGCCATACAAATTCAGCACAGTCTAAGCTCCTATCTAGGTTGGTCTCATCTCTTACATCACATTTACATTTAACTCATTCCCAAATCATTGCCCACTTGCCATCCAAAACAGGACAACACATCACCCTCTCTCCTTCCCTCACGCCACCTCCAAACCATTCTCAGAATCGTCTACTTCTCATTCTTCTACTACGCCACATCACCTATTTTGAACTTTGATCATTTAGAGCCAATACTAGGCCTACACCCATCTCCAGTAAACAATGTCCCCATCCCATCTCTAACTCATCTCTTTCAGCTTCATGCTCTCTCGAAAAGAAAGAACCATAGCAACCCACAAATGCCACGCAGCAGTGACTTACAAGTGTCCATGGCAACTCTCAAAACGCACACCTTCCCTACCCAAGACATTGCTAGCTACGAGGATGGTGTTGATGCCTATGGGGAAGCCTTTAAAGGTGGCAGTGACGGGGAGCTACAGTAGACCGTAATAAAGGTTGAGCAAAATTTATATGCCTATCACAAGCTTGACAAAATTCCCTAAAGAATGTCTAAGCGGATAGCCACGTTCAGATGCCAAGGTAAACCTCAACCCTTGATATGTGCAGTAAACTCACTCCCCAAAGAGCCAACTCTTGATGATTCAATGCTTGGGAAAATCAATTTGCCTTCCTGATTTGTACGACCCTTTCTTTCTTTCTTCAAGCTTTTTTCAATTCTCGCCAGTGCTGTCTCCTCCTTAACAATGAGTGTCATTCCAAGAAGTCTTCCCACCTCTAAAGACTCCTTGGCCAATTTGATAATACTTTCTGAAGTTTCTAAGCTTCTGGTTGCTTGGGGTCTTTCTTCCTCCATCAAATTTTCTGAGAGAATGTTGCTTAAAACCACATGGCACCTTCCACCAGACTCTATGTTCTTGTTGGCTTGACTTCTAGTCAACCTTTTGCTAAGCCATTCAAGTTGTCTCTTTGAAGCTATTTTTGGAGGAGGTTATTTGAGGCCTAGCCGACCAGAAGCCGACTTCAATTTAATTACATTTTCAAACCCTGGTGGCGGTTCCAGTTTACCAGCCAAAGGGCTTAAACATTAACCTTCTTCCAATGACTGCACTTCCAGTTCCAATTCCTTGGAATTGTACACTGCCTCTAAATCATTTACTCCAATAATGCTTTTAGTTTCGAAGCCCGGGGGCAGATAAATTTTTGTAACTTCCGAAGGTTCTAAATGCTGGGAGATTTTGAGCACTTCTTCTGAGTAGCCATTATGGCTAAACTTTGTAGTTTTGGTTCTTGCATTCGAGGAGTCACTGTCGTTATGTTGTGGTTATTGGTCTTCACAATTCGACTTTGCCATGAGATCCACTTCCGGTGACTCTTGGACTGCTTCGTTCTCCTTAGATCTTCTATGAGAGCCGTCGATATGCCTGGAGCAACAATATTCATCTGCGTGGTCTTCTTCAATGTCATCAAACCTAGGGGGATCACAAGTGGACTCATATGCCTCACTGTGTTTCGTAATGTCTGAGAAGTATTGGTGGATAGTTGGGCTAGTTTCTCTCACAATAACTCGGTGTCCTTCATCTTCTAATGTGAAGAGGATCTCCTCCTCTATCCGGGAAAAATAATCAGTAGCAATTAACATCTTCATGGACTCAAAATTGTCTGTATGTGCAATAGATTTTCCTAGAGTGATTAAACTTCCCCATAATCCACTAATCCTCTTGAAGTTTTCCCAGCACCATCCTCTAGGGGGTACACCAAACACTTCCAGCCATACCTTGCGCATTTTGCAGGAATCGTATCTACTCCACCTTTGGATATCATGAAACCAATAGTCCAATTCCTCATGATTGTTCAAAGCTTCTTCCATCAATGCTTCAATCGGATATGTCAATATGTATTTGTAGCTACTCAAGGCACTGATCTTCGTACACTGTCCATACCCATTTATGATTGCCGAGGATAGGGTTGCTAGGTCTTTGGGCTCCTCTGATGTACACACTAAACTTCTTCTCAGCCACTCTGCAAAATCTAAGTTGATTTCCCCTTTTATTTCCTTCTTCCATCTATGGGTTCCCTAGTCTAGCCTTACAGGCCCGTTCCCTTCCTTGCTCCCACCTTGATTCTCTTTCCTTTTTCAAACTCGTTTGCTCTGTTGTCTTCCTTTGTTGTGCGTACTCTGCTTACACTCAGTCCTCTCACCCTTTTCAAACTTTGCCATGGCCACTGCAATTCGTCGTCCCTTGATAATTGCTTTATCAAACATATTAGCTTCTAATTGCATCCTTTTTTCTCCAAAATCTCACAAATCCAAACCTTAACTTAAATCTTCTTCTTCTTTTTTGGGGAATGTACACATCACATACCCAACCTGCTTTTAGAAAAATTCCTTTCAGCCAATGTTGATCTAACTCATGTGGGATATTATTGACGAAGATTGAGAGCTCTTGCTGTTTGCGTTTCTCTCCTCCCTTTTCTCTCTCTCTCTCCCCCATCCTCCAGTTTCCACTGTTTTAATCATTGAATTGATTAACCAATTCATTAATAATAATTATTTACCTTTTCCTAAAAAACGCTCGTTCATTTTCTAGTATAACATTAAACATTAAGTAAAAGACTTCCTCATTTGCAACCCTTTTGATTTTGTCTGCCCTTGAACTGTATTTCATCTTCTTACTGCCTTAGTGGAAACGTACAGCGCTATGCGAACGGGATTGGATCAGCTGGTGAAACAGAGACCTGAGATTTATTTGGCTAACTAGTTCGAAAATTCCATAGACTTGTTACAGCAATTGAAATTGGCCATTCTGGCATCCGTTTCGGACTCCGACGGTGTTGTAAAAGTCAAAAGAAAGTTAAGAAAGTTGTGTGTATAGAGAAGATATCTAGTGTGAACGTCTAGATACAATGAGAGAAAAAGAACAATCAATTTCAGCTATAGCTTTGCAATGAAAGGTTCTGATATAACAGCATACTTTAACTAGTAGTTAAAAAAATAAAATAAAATATCTCTTCCCTCTCCTATCCCCAAGGACGCCCTCCCCACCCAATCAACGATCTGGAGTTGAGATTGATCGGAAACAACGGTGACCGGCAACAATCAACGATCTCGCCGGTGAGGCCCGAAACCGGCCGTACATTGAACATTCTAACCCCACCTGATCATGTCGCCGACACCTCGTATTTTCTCAGTACTTCATGATTCGTTTGTCAGATTTAATGGATTTTTCGGCAGCTCAAACGAATAGCCTAAGAAATCAGGGAGATAGTAAGGACCATATCAACCCTATCGAGGAAAGCATGATAGTTTCAGGTCTTCCAGGGTATTCCAGGAAAGCTGTGACGGTTTGGCGGAGGTTGGGCACTGTTTGAGGGAGAAATGAGGTCGTAGGATTCAACTGGGCCGTGATACAAGGTCGTCGGTGGTGCCTAGGTAGCAGATGGTCACGTGGTATGAGAATTTGGCCTGTGACAGCCATGGATTCCGGGCAGCGCTAATGGCATGGTTGGTGGGGGTGGGGAGATTTCTGAATTGTTTTTATTGTTTATAACTTCACTTAATCTTGACCCCCTAAATTACATATCAACGGCTAAGATGAAATGCTCACATCTCTCATTGTAACCCCTTGTTCACATTTGATACATACATACATATATATATA
>JACYFF010031955.1:84081749-84133390 GCA_017589665.1 Selenicereus undatus
TTCGTTTCTTTATGGGCATTTCGTATTGTCGAGTAGTATAGGTGCTGGAAGAGTGGTGTAATATAGATAAAACGTTCAGGTTGTAAAATTACTTTCCATCAAACTTGTTTGTGAATAATGCAAATTGTTTTAGGGATACAATCACACAAGGAATAAAAATTGGTCTTTCCATTTTTGAAATGTTACAGTGAATCGAAACATCAATATTACAGTGAATAAAAAAGAGCACTACAGTCACTCTCTTGAAGGTTTCTAACTAATTATGTTGGACATCTAAACTATTAAGAAGAGTCCAAGAATGGTGCGATCACTCTTCTTAAATTATACATCATTTAACGAAATATTTTACGTGTCCAAGCAGTTCATTCCTTACTCATAGGTTGTCTAACTCATCATGTCAGATATCTAAAGTCTCGAAGCAACCTATTACCTTTTCCCCTCTAGCCTAAACCCTAGAATTTGGCTATGTATAGTTCTCACCCTCCGCCATATGGTAGGGTTTTGGTTGATTGGGTTGGGCTCCTCTCGTGAGCAGTCTGTGTGTTGTCACCTTTATGTGACTTGGATTTGCAACCCTTGGTATTGTCTCCCCTTGAAATTGTCATGCAGTTTCATCTATATGCTAAACTCAACAATATCCAGAACAGTTGTAATTAAGGATGTATTAGAGCCAAGCCAAGCCGAGCTTGGGTAAGTTTGGCTTGACCCATGAAGTAACTAACCGTCCCCAAACACTTGTCAAGCTTGGTCAAACTAAGTTTGAGTGGAGTTTTGACTGAGCCAAATCTAACCGAATCGGGCCTTGACATACTGTAATTTTTTCCTATATAATTCAAATCTTCATGTGATTGTTTAAAATATATTTGAACTTTAAAGAATTATGACACCCGACTTTAAACAATGACAAATCAATAATATACTTTAAAGTTGAATCATCAATATCTAAATTATAATTACGCCTATGTGCATGGTGAAATTTGTTTATAAAACAAGTCGAGCCTAACCCAACTACCTTAGACTTGGGCTAGGCTCGCTAAGCATGGGAGCCGACCTTCTGTCAAACCGAACTCGAGTCGAGCGTTGACTGAGCCAAACCCGAGGTCGTACCAAGCTAGCTTGACTCATGTACAACCCTAGTTGCAATGGAGTTGGGAATTGAGGATGCGTGTGTGAAGATGAAACTAACTAACGAAAAAGAAGTTATTGAGTTTGAAGAGAGGAATGATCTTAAGGCCAAGTAGATTGCTCTCTGCCTAATTGGTAAGCTTCATACAAAAAATTCCTTCAACATTGGGGCAATGAATTCTACGTTCAAGAATGTATGGAAGCTGGCCCAGAGTATTATCATCAAAGATCTAGATTGAAACTTTTTCCGTTTTCAATTTTTCTCAATGGCTGGTAAAAAGTTTGTCTTTAATGAGGATTGTGGGTGTTTGATGAGCATGCCTTGTTGCTTAAGGAAGTGTCAGGGTTTGAAAAATACTTTGGGATTGAGTATAGTGATTTTCTAGGTTAAAGTTTATAATGTGCTTGGGATGAAACAAACTAAAGCCTTTACTTGCTAATTCCACTGGCAAGTGTGTGAGTGCTGATGAGGAGAACCTTTTTGGATTAGATAAATACTACATGGCCGGCATGGATGGATATTGACAAACCTCATAGGAGGTGTATAAATAGGAAGATCTGTGGCAAACTATTTTGGTTCAACATTAGACACATAATTTTTTTGGACTTTTGCTATGCTTGTGGGAAACTTGGGCACATTTACAAGGGATGCAAACTATATAACGAGAACAGTCTAGAAGAAGCCCTAACTTATGGCCCTACGCTGAGGGCTTCGCTGATCAAGAGTACAAGGAGGGGATGGCAAATTAAAAAGCAAGAGAAGAAGTGGTTGATCCAAGCTTTCTAGGAAAGTAGAAAGAGTGGCAAGGCTAGATGTCTTTGAGACAGGTATGGTTCTCATGAACATTGACCAAGCCCAAGTGGTGTCTCTAGGGTCAGAGATGTTCAAGCGCAAAAATCCTAAGTCGTCTATCGCATGTGGAAATGATGGGAAGCCTACAAAGATGTCTGAAGAAGTTGAGGTCGCGTCGCAACCTCACCAGGGACAATGTGTATCTTATGCTTAAACTGCCCTGGCTTGGCAAAACCCAGGTAGTAAAAAAACATCCACCTGCTTGTGGCATGCGGAAGCCTATTTTAGTTTTTCTTTCCAAGACTAAACTAAATGCTATGAATATGCTTGCTGTCACTAAGAGTGTTAATAATTATACAGAGATTGCGGTTGATAATCGTTGTTGTTCGGCTGGACTTGTAATGTTTTGGAAGAATGATGTGAAGTTTACTGTTCTTTGATTGGCGTCCAACCATATTGACATGGTGAGAGACGTTGAGAAGTGTTTGGCTCAACCAATTTGGGAGCCAGACGCTGTATTATATAGTAATAAAAAATACATCAATTTACACTCTGGTCCCTATTTGCTATTACACCCCCTCAATCTCTATAGGAGGGGAACAAATGGACAGATTGGACTTCTAGAATGAAAATTGACTAGAATACAACCCCTTTATAAAAATATCAATTAACTGAAGCGTAGTAGGAACATAACGCATAACATCTCAATCAGCTACATGCTCACGAATGAAATGGTAATCTACAACAATGTGTTTGGAGCGATCATGATGGCTAGGATTGGTAGTAAGATATGTGGAACTAATGTTGTCACACATCACACGAGTAGGTGTAGAGTGCATAATCCCGATGTTAGTAAGCAATTTTCGTATCCAGATGGTTTCAACAACTGTGTGAACGACAACTCTATACTCAGCTTCAATAAATGATTTGGAGACAATGGGTTGCTTCTTCGAGTGCCAAACAATAACATTGTGTCCAAAGAAATAGTGTAATTTGTAGTGGATCGACATGTATCCTTGCACCCAGCCCAGTCAGCATCTGAATAGTCGACAATTAGAGATGGAGAAGTGGTCGGTCAAATGTGAATCCCTTGAGCTAATGTCCCATGAAGATATTTGAAAATACGCTTGACAACAAAGAGATGAGTAGTAGGGGGGGCATGCAAAAACTGGGAAACTACATAATCCTGATATGCAATGTTTGGACACGTCATGGTCAAATATTGCAATGCACTTACCATGCTTCTGTACTTTGTGGGATTTGCAAGTAACTCACCATATGAGATAGTGAGAGCGGTTCTAGCAACAATAGGTGTGTGAACAGGTTTTACATGTATGAATATAGAAATTGTGAAGTAGGTCAGATATGTATTTGTGATGTGACAAAAACAAGCCCGAAGGAGAGCGAGGGACCTACACTCTCAAAAAGCCGTGGAGATCTCCCTAATCTTTCATAGAAAATTGCTTCGAAAGAGTAGAGATAAATGAAGAAAGAAGGGAGAGTGAGCTATCAGTCAATATGATGTCATCAACATAAAGTAGCAGAATGAGAATATGAGAGACACTATAAAAAGTGAACGTGAACGGATCTGATTGGCTAGAAATGAAGCCATGTGTGAGCAAAAAAACTACCAAAGTGAGAGAACCAAGCTCGAGGAGCTTGCTTCAAGCCATAAATAGCCTTTTTGAGACGACACACATGATGAGGAAAGTTAGGATCAATGAAACTATGTGGTTCTCGCATGTAAACCTTTTCAGTGAGAATACAATGAACAAAAGCATTCTGTACATCGAGTTAACGAATAGACTAGTGATGAGTGATCGCGATGGATAAAACAAGATGAATGGTGGCAGGAAGAACAACAAGATCAGATGTGTCCTGAAAGTCAATACCTACTTGTTGATGATTCCCTATAACAACCAGTTTTGCTTTGTAAAGTTCCAGTGACCGATTTGAGTTGTACTTTATCTGAAAAATCCACTTACTCGCCACCTGATTATGTGCATGACTTGGTGGTACGAGTTCCTAGGTGTCATTAGAAATTAAAATATTAAACTCATCAGTCATAGTCACTTTCCACTGAGGGTGGGAAATAACTGCCTGGAAGGAAGAGGGTTCAGACTTAGACATTTGTGTTGGGAAAGACGAAATATGCTTAGGCTTTGAAATTCTAGAGTTGGATCTAGTTTGCATGGGATGGGCATTGGTGACAAAAACACTAGAGTGAGACACACTTGGACTAGGACCAAGAGTAAGCGGTTGGGTCACTGGGGAGGGGGCGGCTTTTGGCTTCAGGGTGTGGGTCGATGTGGACTAGGGATGCACGGTCGGAGAAAGCCATAGGGGTTTCATGGACCAGGGTGGGCTCGCCTGGGGGTACTACGTAGGGGGCTTGGGACAGATCCAACTGGCCGAACGCAGGTCCAGGTGAGCAATCCAGGCCTGATGAAGAGAAGCCTAAATGATCAGCCGACGTGGGGGCCTGGGAGCTGATTGGGAAATGGATTAGGTTGGGGCAATGTCCCATATGCAGTTGAAGGGGCTTAGCAGTTGAAGGGGCTGAGCAGTCGGGGAGAGACGTTAAGCACTAACAAGGCCACACGGGAGGAGAGGACGGGGCAACACTAGCTAAGGTCAGGATATCATCAATAATGCAATCCGCATTACATGGCATAGGAGCAAGAGTGGAAGATAAGTCTTGAAATGCAAAAACATTTTCATGAAATCAAACATGTCGACTAACATAAATTTTTCAGGTTTTTTGATCATAACAACAATAACCTTTGTATTGGTTAGCGTAGCCCAAGAAAACACATTGGATAGACCATGGTTGTAATTTACTTGAAGAAGAAGCATGAATGTTTGGAAAACATACACAACCAAAGGTCCGCAAAAAATTGTAATCAGGAGCACGATGAAATAATTTTTCAAAGGGGGATTTGTTGTCAAGAACAGGTGTAGGTAAACTGTTGATAGTAAAAACTTCCACAAAAGCAGCTTCTACCCAATAAGTAGAAGGAAGCAAAGATTGAATCAGAAAAGTTCTAACCATATCTAATATATGCTTATGCTTCTATTCAACTACACCATTCTGTGCTTGAGTTTCAGGACATTTCTGAAAATTATTCCTGAACTTAGGCAATGATTCTGAAGAGCACTATTACCAAATTCTAAACTTCTATCACATTGAAATATTTTAATCTTCCTATCAAATTAATTTTCAACCATTTTCTGTTACTGAAGAAAAATTACAGGACCGTCTGACTTGCGTTTTATAGGGTATAACCATGTGAAACGAGAGAAATCATCTACAAAAATTTCATAATATTGGAAATATTTAATAGAATCATGTGGAGCTTCCTAAACATCAGAGTGTATAATATGTAACGGGGTCTTTGAACAATGATCAACCAAAGTAAAAGGTAACCTTTGAGATTTAGCAAGACAACATGTCACACAATTGTCCTGAAAAATAGAAAAATGAATTGTTTTATTATTTCCAAGACTATCTAAAACCTACGTGCCACAATGAACAAGTCTATGATGTCAAACGTCTTCAGAATTATGCAAAACAACCAATGTAGGGACATGCTCAGGAAGATGCCGAAGTGAGATTGGATAAACTATGTCTTTGTCGTTGCTAGGCCCCTATAAAAGGACTTCACTTGTGGTTTTGTCCTTGACATAAAAAGTAGAATCAGAAAATTGAACATGACAATTGTTCTCACGACCCAAACAACGCACATATAGTAAATTGTGTTTCAGTTAAGGAACATGCAGCATAGAATTCAGGTTCAGTGGCCTATGATGAGTCTCAATACTAAGCTTTTCAACATGACCAATTGGTAATAAATTACCGTTATCAACTTCAATCTGAATAGAACATGATTAAGGTGTTTTAGCATATAGCATACCTTCGTCAGGGCCCATATGGGACATTGCAGCAGAGTCTGGATAAAAAAGGGTTTAGTGGCCTCAGCAGGCGTAAAACTAGCCATGGAAGGATATGAGTTAGCAAAATGTGGTTGATATCAAACTGAACAAACAGAAGCAGAATGACCAAGGGAATGACAAATCTGACAAATTACGTTGGGGCTGCAACCCAACACCCCTCAAATGTTTCATTACCTGCAGCAAAAGAATTAGTAATAGAAGCAGAAGCACACTGAATATTTGACAATAACAAATCTGAATTACGTAAAACAAAGCATGCAGCCACATCCCTAGTTGCAGAATTAGTCTGAGAGGCTTTTTTGCTATTGTTCTTCCCTTTGTTATTATTTCTGTTGTTTTTGCCATGATTGTTCCGATAGTTCTTGCCTCGATTCTAACTAGAACCATTCACTTGAGAATTCGACCTTTCCTCATTCGATGTAACAGTGGTGGTAGCAAACACAGGATGCATCAAGGATCCACTGTTACGTCATTTTAGGGACTGAACTCGGTGTTCATGAACGAGTAGCTTATTACGTATATCATCAAACGTTAGCAAGCTAGGCATATGGGTTAGAGCATCCACAAACCCTTCATAATCAAAATCTAAAGCATTCAAGGTATACTGAATTAGATCCATGTGATACACTATTGATTGAATAGCTACAATAGAATCTGCAATGTTCTTTACACCACGAAGGAAGTCATCCATAGGCTAAGTGTTAGGTTTTTCAAGATTAATCAATGTATGTTTCAAATCCATCCACTGAAGATTTCAAAATACAACTCCAAAAATATACATGTACTATGTCACTGTTGATCCATCTAGATTCCCTTGCTCAGCTTATTTTCGCTAGCTGGTTTGCTAGCATGATGGTGATTCACTGAATATTTACCTAAAACAAAACATGAAAAAAATTTCAAACTGTGAGCCGGAGCTCAGTACGTGCATTCCTGTATTGTTAAACGATCTCTACATAAATTGGTTGGACGTCGACTCTGCAATTCATTTTAAGTTAAAATAGTGAATCAAATGAATGTAAAACTGCATTGCTAGTGATTATTGGATAGTGAACCCCTTGATATTGTTACGATCTATGAATACGTGTACACCTACCAAGCCGATCGGGGTACCTAACGTGAGGCCGCACGGATAATTGAAGGGCGAATGCCCCATAGATGGTAACTGTTGCGGTCACTAATTAAATGATAAATCACTTTGTGAACAGATTCATTAATTTACTCATTAAAATATGATAACTTTGATAAATACACTATGATTTCTAAAGATACAGGCAATGGATGTACCTGAAGTCTTTAAAATGGAATTTCACTTGATAATACTTACACACAATGGGAAACGATAGACTAGGCCCCGTTTCTGCTTAAGAAATATAATTATAGGTAAATGGTTAGTAAACAACTTTCACTCCCATAATTTGTAACTTTAATGGAAATTGATTAATTAAGAGGGCATCCACCATTCAAACAATTCAATATAAAATAAGTTACACCAAAACGATTTGAAAAAGAAATAAGTTAGGGTCACTGAACTCGAAGTAAAATAAATTTACACCAAAAGTAAATAGTAAGGTGATAATGAAAAGACTTTAACGGATGTAAATGGAATGTGAGTTTTTGATATTTCTGAAATGGATAATAAAAGGTTTAATGCCTAGAGAGGTGTTGTGAGGTTTAGAAAAGCTCATATAACCCTAGCTTGGCCCGATGGACATCGATTTTGAGTCATTACTCTCCCCACTTCTCAAATTTTACTCTCATGCTCATTTAACACGGTTCTCCAACCCAAGTAAGCTTCTATCTATATACAATCAAAGTTGTTGAACTCACTAAACTTTGCAATTTCTTTGCAATATCCATAATTATTTAGAAACTCCTGATAATATCTCCAACATGATTTCTGTCTTCCCTCATATTATCGTTTCAAGGTCTACCTTAGAAAATCCATATCTTTCACCCCCGACCTCGTATTGAGCTTCAAGACCCCAATATGAAAAGTTTAACAAGTTCTGCAATACTTTTATTAATAGTGTAAAACTCAATCGCCACCACATGGCCTCTAAAGTTGAGCTTAAACAAAACCTTACATAGCTCTAGTTTATTTTGCACAGTCTCCGTAAATCGGTCATAATGGTTTTCACAAAACTTGGAATTAAGTGATTCCAACGACATTTGGAAGACAATGCATTCATATCTATCCACCAAAAATCACAATTTTTCAATGGACCAAACATTACCAGTTTATTTGTAAAAGGACCCCTGTTTTGGGTTTGTTAACAGCTCTAAATGCCCCTTTTTCTTTACATAACACTCAAAATGCTCCCATAGACTCACTTATTTGCATTAATAATTGAAACAAGCTCTTTTGGCCACTTACAAATTTTTTCATAATCCACAAATTTTGACAAAACTCACATAATATCATTCTTTTAAGTGAATAACATATCCAACCTCCAAATTTCACCTAATTCAATCTAAATAACATACTTGATTCCGAAAATCAAATTAAATCATGCATGGACATAAAACCCTAAACCATGCTCACTTGAAATTCACATCCAAAATCACCTTGCACCACCATACTTACTCTTTATGCTAAAGATTGAAAGATTAGAACACAACACCCAAAATTCATCAAGCTTATACACAAAGTTTGCATGATCATGCTTGGATTCAATTTTACACGTGACTTACACACTTTCATAATTGACCAAACTCAATAAAACATCAAATTAACACTTATTTTTATCAAGATAACATGATCTATAAACAAATCCATCATAAAAATCCAAAATTAATCAAGACTAGAATTAAAATTTGCCTCACTTAAGCTTGAACATAAGGTGATGGAAGTGGTGTTTGGTGCTGGTAGGACTTGAGGGTGGCGATAGCATGGCTAGAAGTAGCGGAAATAGGCTGAAGACAGCAGCAACAAAACCATGGGGAAGAGGAAGAAAGGAGAAAAGGAAGAGGTAAATGTGTGGCTTTGCTTGCTTGCCAATTTTTTTTGGACTTATCTTATTAACTTGGCTGATATGTAATCTCAAAAAAGGGGATTTTTGCTAATGATAATTAAGTATAAATAATGATAATTAGCTAAGCTCAATCATACCAACTTGTTGGGGCTCAAATTGGGCTAAATGAATTAGGCTCGAAAATAAAACACTCCGTTACGATAAAATTTTGCGTAGCTCGAAATTAAATTTTGCTGATGTTATAAAAAATAATTTAAGGTCTTAAACCATATTTATCAGGGCCTACTATTGATTCATCTGAAATTTTATGATAACAAAAATTCGAATTGCAAAGTGAGGGCCCAAATGAACTTTTTCCAATCGGGACGATTAAATGTGATAAATAAATACGCGAAAATTTATAACATGACTTAATCAAATAAATAAATATGATTTAGGGTCAAACTATTATAGCTTTCCCCCCTTAAAGAGTTTCGCCCTCGAAACTTATGAGCTTTGACAAAACATGCAAGTTTATCTCAAATAAATGGGAGTACTTGGCTTGCACTTCTTCCTCGATTTCCCTAATTGGCTTTTGAGGAGGTATGATTTGCCTAAGGTACCTTGATTCAAGGTATTTGGTTGATGCTTAGCTGCTTAATCCTGCAATCTAGTTTCTGGACTGGGTTCTCTTCAAACACTAGACCCTTAGTGATCGCAATGGGTTGGTTATGAGAGTGTGGTCAGGATCTGAAATGTACTGCCTGAGTTGTGAGGTGAGGAACACGTTATGTAAGTGTTCGAGTTATACAGCCAGATTTAGTCGACAAGCTATGGAATTTAATCTTTCAATAAACTTGTAAGGTTCAATAGATCTTGGGCTTAATTTAGCTCACAGTTCAGAGCTCCTTATCTCCGTAGTTGGCAAAACTTTCTGAAAAACCTTATCATCTACCTAAAGCTCTAGGGATCTCCTTCTTTTATCAGAATAGGTTTTCTGTCGGTTCCAATAGTCTGTTTTTGTAGTAGTCCGACCCTAAATTCTGTTTATTAATTTCATGTCATTAACCCATGTGATTGAGTTCATTTCATTCACATCATTTCTTTTTATATTCCCATCTTTTTATTATTCTCATTTGGACATTTCTAACGGGGCCCTTACTTTGCAATTTGGGAATTTCTTCTCGTCAATTTTGGAAATTGAGTTAGGCCTTGATATTTAAGAATTTAATGTTTAAAATTCTTTTTCATGCCACCACAACCATTTATCTCAAACTTTAAAAAAAAAAATAATAATTTCGTAAATGCACTCGGTTTCAGTTTTTCGCTAAACCCGAGCCCGTTTAAAGCCGATTTCGATGTAACAAGACTTGACCTTTATTTGATTAGCTAAATCCTCTTAATTAAGCCTTAATCAAGCATGATATTATTGACTTTTCTACCCTATTTGCAGCCAAGTATTAAACCATGTATTAAAGGGGAGTATAAAATAAAAAAGTGGCTTTTATCTTCATTTTCCACCAAGTAATTTTCTCTCTCTTCCCTCTCCTCTTTCTCTCTCTACTCGGTAGCCCCCTTCCCACCACCATATCACCACTTTTCCACCACCAAAACCTCACAAAACAACCCCCACTCACCACCCCCAAACACGTCTTTCACTTTCATAAGCATCAAGGATCCTTGAAACCTCTTTTGCTAGCACAAAGTAAGTGTTCTTTCACCTCTATGCTGATTTTTGTTTTTGATCTTTGATCTTTTGGCTAAATTTTTCATTTTCAAGCGAAGCCTTCTCCTTGCGGACGGCGGTAATGCCCATTCATGGAATTCTTGGTGTTAAGCTTAGGTAGGTAAATGCAGCTATGATTTATGTATTATTGGGGCGTTATAGTTTTCAAGAGTCTTATGATGTCTGTCACCTCATTGAGTGTTGAAGAAGATCTTCATGACACAAAAGATGATTTTGTTGTCATGTTTGCATAATTTTACCGTGATATTTCATGCAGATTTCTCAGCTAGTACTTCCACAACATTGACCATTGCGAGCTCCATGCTTTTTTCAAATGCAAATGTTCGTCGTAGGTCGTGAAGTACTACAGGCTCCAACTTAAAAAAGTTAGATCCATTGATATTTTTAGCTGCTTGCCGTGAGAGACTAATTGAACACCTAAGTTCTCAAGCCCTCTCAAGAGGTTCAACTGAGTAATCACTACAGTGTTTAGGCTATGTTGTGCTATCCTAGTTAGGCATCTACCATAACATTTTCCTTTCTTGGGTGATATTAGATCTACAAGTCATAATCTTTAAGCAATTCTAATAAATGCCTTTGTCACATATTGAACTTCTTCTGAGTGAAAATGTACTTCAAGCTTTGATGATCAGTATAGATCTCACAAGGTACTCCATACAAGTAATGTTCCAAATTTCAAGTGCAAAAATCATGACTGCTAGATCCAGATTGGGCTTAGGGTATTTTCTCTCATAAGGTTTTAGCCATTAGGAGGCATAAACTATCACTTTATCTTCTTGCTAACTTAATAGCTTCCTTCAACACATTGGTCAGGGAAGATGTTATCTTTGGAAAATCCTTCCCAAGACTCGATACTACCCAGTTAAACCCAAAAAAGTTTCTAGTCTCAATATTATTGGTGGGCCTTGGACACTCTGTAATTACTTTCACCTTCTTCAAATCAACCTTAATCCCTCCCTTTGAAACCACATGCCCTAAAAATACCTTTTGCTATGTAATTGATGTTCCCTTAAGGTCTGCAACACCGTTCTTAAATGGGTAATGTGTTCATCTCTATCTTTGAAGTAAATCAAGATATTATCTATAAATACCACCACAAACTTGTCCAAATAGGGTCTGAAAACTCTATTTATAAGATCCATAAAGGCCGCGGGGGCATTGGTCAGGCCAAAAGGTATCATGGTGAATTCATAGTGGCCAAACCCAATCCTAAGTACCATTTTAGGAATGTTTCAGGTATAATCCTAAGTTAACGGTGTCATGATCTCAAATAAATCTTGGAAAAGACTTATGCTCCTTACAGTCGACCAAATAGATCATCTATTTGGGACAATGGGTATTTGTTCTGGATGGTGATCTTGTTCAGCTCACTGTAATTGACACATAACCTCAAAGTTCTATCCTTCTTCTTTGCAAATAGAACTTGGGCACCCCATGGTGACATAGTTGGTCTGGTAAATCCCTTCTATAATAGCTTTTCTAACTGAATCTTTAGTTTTCTAAGCTCTATTGGGGCCATACGATATGGGCTTTAGAGATAGGTGGGGCACCAGGGATTAATTTGACCTTAAAATCAATTTTTCTTTGCAGGGCAGTCCCGGTAACTCTTCAAGAAAACATCTCTAAATTCACAAAGTACAAAGATATCTTCTGCTTTTTCTTCCTTCGTTTGAGTGTTTCAATAGCATAACACCAATACCCAATAGATCCTTGGCATAAGAGCTCACTTGATTTCACAACATAATCTAAAGGACTGGGTTTTTCCTCTCTTTGCCTATAAAATATATTTCTCTACCTTGTTCATCCCTTGTAATAACCTTAAGGTCCTCACAATTGATCTTGACCCCACATGTACACAACAAACTTATTTTCATAATGATATCAAAGTCTGACAAGTCAAATTGAATAAGAACTCCAAGGAATATTATCCCACCAATATTAATTGGGAAAAGTTTATAAGAGATATGACACTCATGGTAGATCAAGTGGATATAATTCAACGAGTGGCAACTGAATCAAACAATACACAAAATGGCTTTGAAATTAAACACAAAGTTCCACTAACTATCGTACTAGAGGTGACAGCTTCCTTCTTGCTAAGCACATATGCCCTTCCTACAGTTGTGGGCTTTGGAGGTGGGATCCCTTGTCTATAGCCTTCAGTCTTCGGGGACACGTAGCAATGAGGTGCTCGAGGCTACCACACCACATGCATTTGTTAATTTCCACTCGGTACTCAGGAGTCGTGTGGTTAGTTCTTCTACATTTACCACAGGGCTTTGTTAAGCCCGTAGGATGACTCTTAGGAGGAGCAGGAGCAGGCTTCTTTTGGTTTACACTCTCGCTCCGAGCTTTCTGCTCTGTCCACTTCCTCTTCTTATTAATAGGGTTCAAGGCCCTCAACTCAGTCTTCACTCGTTCCACTTCAGCTGCTTGCTCATATAACTCTTGATAGGGAAGGATTGGTTGATCAGCTAGCTGGTTGTGAATATAGAAAGCTAGTTCCTCTTTAAATCTTCTCATCTTCAGTCTTTCAGATGATACAAACTCCAGAACAAATGTGGATAGTTCTGTAAACTTGCTAGCATATTACATCACAGTCATACTACCACTCATCTTCAATTCCATAAATTCTTTCTCCTTCTACCGTTGAATCACAACTGGGTAAAATTTGACTTTTAGTTCTTCTAGAAATCTACTCCAATTGAAGTGAGGCCCTAAGAGCCTATCCTTAACAGTGTTCCTCCAAATGTTGGTTTTTCCAGTTAGGTAAAATGCCTTAATGTTCACCTTTTTATCCTCTGGAACCTCTACTAAAGTAAAAATTTTCTTCATTCCTTCAATCCATTCATCAAGTTTCAGTGGGTCATACTTTCAATTATAGACTTTAGGGTTGCGCCGCGCTACCCTATCTGCTAGTTTATCATCCTTTTGAGGGATTTTAGTAGGTGCTGGAGGAATTCGTTTCATAAGCTCAGACACCAAAGTATCCCAGTAAATAGGGTTCCCAATGTTATTAGCCAATTCAAGGGGAATCGGGAGCATTCCACTAAGGTTTAGTGGCATATTACACGAAGCTTGGTCATCTAACCCTTGACCGTGGTCCGAGTTATCTCTATGTGGGTCTCCACATTGTTTTGCATAGGTTCATACATTCTAGCTATTCAATAAACAGAATAATTCAATCACTTCACTACAACCATTATATAAGATAAGCATACACAATAGCCTACGTGTATGGACTACAACGCTATGAAACTCAGGATAGGGGTTCTGCATGTGGACTACCATACTGGCATGCAGTAAAGAGATATGAGTCACCACAAAAGTATCCAGCAAGATGCTCACTGCATATGGATCCATCTAACAAAGCAGAATATAAGAGAAGAACACGAGAGAGATAAACGGACATTACTATTGTCAAATCTCAAACGATATCATAATAATCCTTACTAACCAACTTTCTCACTCTCCTAGCTCTTCTCTCTATACTCCATATCCTATCAAGGAAGATCAAACCTAGCTTTGATACCAAAAACTATAATGTCTTGAAATACACATGTTTTATTGTTTGTATTCTCCTTAACAAATCCCTTAACTAGGACTAATAAACTCGATGATAGGGACATTACCTTCATCCAAAAGGACAAGACTTGAAGCATGTGTACTAGAAATAACGTAGTTAGACTTAGCTTCAACCATACACATTCACACATGATAAAAAACCATATACAATCAAATGTTAATCAACATAAGGTTTATACACTCCAGTAAAGCAACTCACCATAAAATTTACACCTTCATCCACTAAAGATTTCAAAATACAGCTCCAAAAATATGCATGTACTATGCCACTGTTGATCCATCTAGATTCCCTTGGCCAACTTATTTTCTCCAGCTGGTTTGCTGGTATGATGGTGATTCACTAAGCATTTGCCTAAAGAAAAATATGAAAAACATTTCGAACTGTGAGCCGAAGCTCAGTACGTGCATTCCTGTATTGTTAATGATCTTTGCATGGATTGATTGGGCGCCCGCTTTGCAATTCATTTTAAGTTAAAACAGTGAATAAGATGAGTGTAAAACTGCATTGTTAATTATTATCTGATAGTGAACCCCTTGATACTATTACGATCTTTTGACGGGTGTACACTTGTCAAGCTGATTGGGGGACCTGGCCTGAGGCCGCTCGCATAATTGAAGGGTGAATGCCCTATAAATGGTAAATGACGTGGTCACTAATTAAATGATAAATCACTTTGTAAACTGATGCATTGATATACTTACCAAAATATGATAACTTTGATAAATACACTATGATTTCCAAAGATACAAGCAATGGACATACCTAAAGCCTTTAAAATGCAATCTCACTCTTATGTACAATAGGAAACGGTAGACTAGGCCCTGTTTTTGCTTAAGAAATATAATTATAGGTAAAGGTAGTTAGTAAACAATTTTCACTCCCATAATTTATAACTTTAATGAAAATTGATTAATTAAGAGGGCATCCACCATTCGAACAATTCAATATAAGATAATTTACACCAAAATAATTTGAAAAATAAATAAGTTAGGGTCATTGAACTCGAAGTAAAACAAATTTGAGCAAAATAGACCAAAATGAAATAATTGGGGTGATAGTGAAAAGACTTTAATGGATATAAATGGAATGTGAGCTTTTGATATTTATAAAATGGATAATAAAAAGTTTAATGCCAAAAGAGGTGTCGTGAGGTTCAAGAAAGCTCATATAACGCAAGCTTGGCCCGATAGACATTGATCTTGAGTTAGTACTCTCATCACTTCTCAAATTTCATTCTCATACTCATTTAACTCGATTTTTCAACTCAAGTAAGCTTCTATACACAATCAAAGTTGTTGAACTCACTAAAATTTGTAATTTCTTTGCAATATCCATAATTATTTAGGAACTCCTGATAATATGTCCAAATCTCATGATTTCTATCTTCCCTCATATTACCGTTTCAAGGTCTACCTTAGAAAATTTATATCTTTCACCCCTGACCTCAAATTGAGCTATAAAACCCAAATATGAAAAGTTTAATAAGTTATACAACACTTCCATTCACAGTGCAAAACCCAATTACCACCACACGGCTTCTAAAATTGAGCTTAAACAAAACCGTGCACAACTTCAATTTATTCTGCGCAGTCTCCGTAAATTGGTCATAGCTTTTTCCACAAAGCTAAGAATGAAGTGATTCCAAAGGCATTTGAAAGATAACTCATTGATATATCTATTCATCAAAAATAACAATTTTTCAATGGACCAAACATTACCAGTTTATTCGTAAAAGGACCCATATTTCGGGTCTGTCCACAGCTCTAAATGCCCCTTTTTCTTTACATAACACTCAAAATGCTCTCATAAACTCACTTATTTGCATTAATAATTCAAACAAGCTCTTTTGGCCACCTATGGGATTTTGGATAATCCACTAATTTTGATAAAACTCACATAACATCATTCTTTTAATTCAATAACACATCCAACCTCCAAATTTCACCTAATTCAATCTAAATAACATACTTGATTCCGAAAATCAAATTAAATCATGCATGAACATAAAACCTTAACCGTGTTCAATTGAAATCCACATCCAAAATCATCTTACATCACCATACCTACTCTTTATGCTAAAGATTGAAAGATTAGAACATAACACCCAAAATTCATCGACCTTATACATAAAGCTTGCATGATCATGCATGAATTCAACTTTACACATGACTTAACACACTTCCATAATCAACCAAACTCAATAAAGCATCAAATTATATGTATTTTTATTAAGATAACATGATCAATAAACAAATCAATCATAAAACCCAAAATTAAACAGGATTAGAATTATGATTTACCTCACTTAAGCTTGAATATAAGGTGATGGAGGTGGTGGTTGGTGCTAGTAGGAGTTGGAGGTGGTGGCTGGAAGTGGCGGCAACACGGCTGGAAGTGGCGGTAATAGGCTGAAAGCAGCAACAACACAACCATGGGGGAGGGGAGAAAGGGAAAAGGAAGAGGAAAATGTGTGGCTTTGCTTGCTTGCCAATTTTCTTTAGACTTATCTTATTAACTCGACTGATATTTAATCTCCAAAAAAGGGTTTTTGCTAATAATAATTAGGTATACATAATGGTAATTAGCTAAACTCAATCATATCAACTTGTTGGACCTCAAATTGGGCCCAAATGAATTGGACTCGGAAGTAAAACACTCAATTACGTTAAAATTCTTGCGTAGCTCGAAATTAAATTTTGGTGATATTATGAAAAATAATTTAATATTTTAAAACATATTTATTAGGACATACTATCAATTCACTCAAAATTTTACGATAACGTGGTTCAATTAAATAAATAAATATAATTTAGATGTCAAATTATTACATAGATCAATTTATACTCTAGTTCCTATCCACTATTATTAAGATGGGGGTCAGTGGATGCAGACTACGGATTTACGTGTATTTATTTTCCCCGAATCTCAAAATAAATTGAAAGCTTGTGACTTAAATTCTGATCTGAGCCGCCAGTCAAATCTTGCTTGGCGCATTAAAGGCCGTCTGAACGAAGTGTTACACAATTTTGAGAAGAGTGGGGCCAAATGAAATCTCAAAGGGTGCTAGAAGCATTTAGGGAGACTGGAGATCTGTGATCTCTTCGATTTGGAGTACTGCAGGCATAAATATACTGCTGGAATGCCCAGGATGGAACGACTCAGTTGAAGAAATCCTATACAGATTCTGTGCCGTTTGTTTGTCAACGTTATTCCCCTCCGCAAAGATATACCATCTTGATAATGATATCTCGAATCATTTACCGATTATGCTCTTTGATATACACCATGCTAGGAGGAGGGAGAGAACGATGAGATTTGAAAATATGTGGGCAGTTGATAGGTGCACTGATGCGATTAGAAGTGCTTCTGATTGTAATCTGGGGATGAAGGTGGCTGAACAGCGCATGACTAAAATTGACAGGTGCATGGAGGCTCTCTTTATACGGGATCGGGACCTCTGCGGTCATGTTCAAAGTCAGATCCAAAAGTGCACCGAGAGACTGACGATCATTACATCGGCTCTACAACGGAAGCTTTATTGGATGTGAATTTTTGAGAAATATAAATTTGTCAAAATTAACACCTATAAAATTAATAAGAGCATAGCACATAGTTCAAATTTTATTGTTATATCATAATATGAGGACTTTTGAAATTTAAGACCTTTTGTATGTTATTAAATAGTATACTAAATGAAGTCGAAGAAAGTATATGACCTCCACCTCAATAATTTCCTATTTTGTACTGAAACTCCAAATAATGTTTTTGTTAAATTAAAGGCATCACTGCCATATGAGACTAGGATCTTCGTTTCGAGCAAATGAAATTTTTTTAAAAAAAAAGTGTATTTAACAGCTTTCGTTGGGAGTTGAAAAAGAGGGTGAGTTATTTGTTTATTCAAATTTAGTGGACTTACGTCATGGTCTTTGGTGGAAACATCAAAGTTAATTAAAAGACTAAGGTAATTTTTGATAAACAGGTTTTTGAAGAGCTTTTGGTCAAAAAAATTTTTTTTGATCAAAATTAACTGTTTCACTTAGGCTTTGTTTGGACCTTGAAAAATTTGGTGGAAAGAAAATTTTTTGAGAAAGTTACTTTTTTTCTTGTGTTTGGCTTAGAGAAAATCACAAAGAAAAAAAATATAGAGGAAAATTAGGTGGAAAATTTGTTAGAAACAAGTGATAAAATTTTCCTCATAAAATTGTGAGGAAAGTTTGAGGAAAATTCTCAACATCCTCCAATCTCACATAACTTAGATGACATCAATATGATTGAAGTAACTCGTCAACATTCAAATTTTTCATCGAAATTCTTATATTTTTTCTTCAATCCAAACAAGAGAAAAAAACTCATTTTCTCCCTACCTTTTTTTCCTTCACATTTTTTTTCCTTCAACTTTTCTTTTCATCAAATTTTCTAAGGACCAAACAGAGCCAAATTGCTGATCATCATTATCATTATATAGGAGGGGCTCAGCAAACGAATATAAGGAGGATGAAAAGAAAAAATAAATAGAGGAAGATGAGGACGAGCACAGAAACTGCACAAAGAACCATGGCCAACTACAACCAATGATGCACCTAATTATGGCAAAGGCAAAAGCGGTTTATAACAACCACAATTCAAATTCTACCCAATTCAAAGATCCTAATCCCAAACTTAGGTCTTGACAGACCCGTACGTAAAACTTGGATCATGCCGAATCTTGATTCCTGCTGGAATCATGAAACTTGTGAGTCCTATAAGATCTTGGCTCTGTCAGAACCATAAAACTCATGGATCCAATTAGATCCTAGGTCCTGTTGGACCCATGAATGAAAGAGTCTTACTAGACTGATCAACAACTACGTCTTTCTGAACTTGAGAAAAATAATAGGGGATGAAATACATGTTTTTACCCATGAAGAATGTTTTCCCTTCTGATATAATTTCTAAAAGAGCAATTAATTTATGTTACTCTTCGCCCAAAAGTAATTGCTTTGTTATAGCTATTTCTCAAAAAGTAAAACAATCAAAGAAAACCCTTCGTTTTGATAAAGCAAAAGGAAATCCTTGTAAACAAATTGGAATCAAGGTTCACAGGCTATGGAAAATGGTGGCCGAATGATAACTTTATCAAAAAAAAGCTATCATCATAATCCTTGTTGGTGGTGACTAGTCTAACAGGGGATGAAATAATCGGCCAGACAATTACGAAAGGAGATGCAATTCAGAAATTAAATTAGTGGTTTTGATTTTTTACTCATATGTGACCTCTGCTCCAATTAAATAGAAAACGGGGAAGAGCCATGACCATCTTGACAAAAATGATGAACGAAGCACAAAAAATGATGGATACTTTTTCTCTATCATCACACCTTTTGCTGGGTTTTAAAATGACGAACAAGATAGAAATTGAAGCTTAATATTTGTTTTGGAGATGTCATAATCTTGTAAGGATATGATTTATCCACTAAATTAAAAAAAAAACTTCTATAGATTGAAATATAAATAAATAAAATAAATAAGGGGAGGAGTTGTGAGATTAACCTGGGAATTGAAAAGGCAAACAAGGCAAAGATTACATACTAAATGCATGGGCAAAAGGGGTAAATCTTTAATTCTATATCGGTTCGTAAAGCTGAACACTAACTCAAAGAGTTTTCAGTGACAAGTTGTCCAAGGCCTAGTGTGCAATTTGAGTAAATTGGATCTCGATTTGCTGCATAAGTTAGGTGCAAATCATATGTCCAAATACTTGGGCATAAACCCCATGCCAAGGATTCGCTATGAAAGCTAGGCTCAAATCATTTTCACGTATCCAAGTACTTGAGCTTAAATGCCATGCCAACGTTTTGACTCTGTTTTAGGGGTTTGTTTTGGGATTATTTGAGTCGAATTAAGACTATCAAATGAAAGTATATGTCAAGTAAATCCAATTTAAGGTCTCTTCTCTTCAAGATCAGATTTTTTTTTACTCTATATATGATCTTTGATTGTGTCATACTTGCCCAAACTGAAAGGCTCAAGCATACTAACCCCCTTGAATCCACAAAATGGATCAAAAAGACTTATTTATCTTCCCCCTCTTCTCCAAATGACCAAATTTATAATTTTGTGAGCTTTGGTTACACTTACGAAATCTAAACACGTCATCAGCCAAGCTCCTCAAAAATTCAAATCCCAAGTTTACAAAATGGACCATACAAGAGCCGAATCAAATTCAAGCCCTTCAAAATGTAACCCAAGCTCCTCAAAAGACAAACATCTCAAGATTTTTTATATGTCGAAAATCCATGTTGTGTATTATACTTATTTATTAGATTTTTACTTAACGTAATTTTGGCACGCTCTGTGGGACCTATTGTCCTTTTCCTCTCAAATTTCTTTATGTTAGTATTTATTATTTTTCTTTCTTTTGTTTTGTGTTTGTGTGATTTCTCTAGAAAAATGGCACCTAAAGTCGCCATCAATGTCAAGGAGCTTGCCGTCACCATTGTGGTTAACCACAGGATGCTGGAGGCAATGAAAAACATCCAAATGGTCTTCAGAGTAGAACTATGATTCATCCTTGAAGAATTTCCATTAGCAAATTCAATGAAACCACTTTGGGCCCTTGAAAGGGTAAGGAGGCCCATCCCTTAGGCCGATAGACCATTGACCAAGAAGGCAGTTAAGGACTTGAAGCACAACATGTTCAGAAGTGATAAACAGCATGCTAAGTCTAGCGTGCCCAAGCTAACTCCGTCTCCAGCCTTGGAGCTAGCCAAACTCACTTTGAGGAGGGCTTCTTAACAAAGATCATCCTCTGTGACATGCCTATCAATGGCTATGCCCTTCAACTTAATGCTAGCTCCCCGCTCCAAGTCAGTTGTAGCTTAGAGGGGAACCCTAACAACGGAGGCACTAGCAACTTGAGCAAAAACCTGACCAAGGCAAGCTCATGTCCCTAATCTAGGACAAAGGCAAGTTTGGGTCCCTACCTCAGCATCAAGGAAAGCTTGGGTCCCCACATCCACAAAGAATGGCGCAAAGCTATACAAACAAGACCAACCTTGAACAACCCCAATAAGCCATTCGGGAAAGGAACCTCAAGAGAAAAAAAGGCTCATGTCCCTGATCTAGAACCATGGTTGAGGTAATGATAACCTCTTATTCAGAGGAGGAACCAACATCTAAAACTCCATAAGTTAAATTCATCAAACCTTCAACCTCAAGCATCCCTATTATGATGCCAAAATTTCTATAGGTCAGGAGGACCACTCTTCCTCGAGTTCCTACAAAAGGCAGGTGAGTATATCCTTCTTGATCATAGAGCTAAAGTTAACTTAAAATGGGGTTGAATCACAACTAATAGTGGCCTGATCACGAGATCAAGGGCGAAAACATTAAGATTTCCTAAAGTGACTTTGCAATCTTCTGTCATCATCCTCGATCAAGGCAAGGACCAATTCGAAGAATAAGATAGGGTTACAAGTCCTGCTTTTTACAACCTCAGAATGCTTTTATAAGAGGAGAAGGAGTCAACTGACATCCCACAAGGCCAAATCACCAAGGATGATCAGGATAAAAACATATTGGTCTTCGTGACTAGCTCTCCAAGTCTTGAGGAACTAATGCACGAGTTGCAATGGAAGCTTGCAAGAAAAGAGGCTGAAATTATTGACCTTGTTATTCGGCTTGAAAACAAAGAGTGTGAGAAAAGTAGTGAGGTTAGGAGTAGCAATATAGTTATCACTTCGCAAGGGAACCAATAGCCCAAGGAATCTGCCATTGTTGGGATATATGAACCCATATCCAAGTCACTACAACTTGGCTCCTTTCCCAAAGGTTACCAGAGGCTATACTTCAGGAATTTACACAAAATAAATGGTCACTGGTTGAAGATTTGGCTCATTTCTACTTAGCATGTGGCAAAACTACCTTAAATGATGCATTATTGATTGGATAGTTTGCACAAACCCTAAACGGGTCAACCTTTACATGTTATACTCAATAGCTTGGGTCAATTCACACCTAGGATGACCTTCAAATGACATTCTCGACTCAATTTATGATTTCAAAACAAAAGGTTTCTATAATAGACCTTGTGGACACATACCAGAGTCTAAACGAGAGTGTAAATGACTTCATTATAAAGGGGAGAAGTCGAAGTTTGCAATGCCCATAAGAGCTAAGCACCAATCGGTAGTTTAAATGTGTGCTAACAACTTGGATCGTCAAATTGTAACATATGTTGGCACGACTGAGCCTCAGTTGATCCCTTGTGTCTAAGGCAAGTAATGTGAAAAGACAATTTGCTCGTTAAAAAAGTACATAAAGACCACCCAACAAGGGAGAGTTTATGACCACCTTTGTCAAAACAAGCCCAAAATCAATCAATGATGGAAACTTTAACAATGATGACAAAGGCAAGCAAAAGGAAGATGGTCATAGACTCACCCTCCAAGAAAGGAAGGAGAAGAAGTATCTCTTTGATGATGATGACGTTCAAGGGATATTGACGAGCTTAGGACTGGAAAAGCCATCTCCCTTATAGAGGTAAAGCGGCTTGCCGAAGTCAACAAGGCAAACTATCCTAAGTATTGCCCATGCCATAGGACCTTTAGCCACCCCATAAGAGACTATTATGTCTTCAAAGTCATAATCAAGGACATGATCAGAGGTGAAGAAATAGAGATAAAACGAGCCCTATCTAAAGGGCTCACTGCATTTTCAAATGCAACCTCAACAGTTGAATAGAAGGAGGGATCTTACCCATCATCCTCAGAAACTGATGAAGGGATCTAAATGATGTGATTACCAGCTCATTTCCCCATCAAGTTCATTGTCGATGATGATATGGCAATAGTGTAGGCGTATCTAGATATGCCCCATTCTCCACCAGGAGCACCAACATTATACGATTTCTATCCAGGCTCAAGTCTAGAGGCATAGACGACATCATAAGATGATGATGATGACAGCTTTGAGTGGTAAACCTTTTTCAGTAGGACGTCATTTGGACAAGGAGTAGCCTAAGCTTCTTAGTCCCCAAGAGTCAAAATGCATCGCAACAAAAGAAAAATAAGAAAAACAAAGACAAGAAGCTGAAGGTAAAAAAGAAGTCAGATATAACTTTTGAAGAGGAGTATTACTTTACAAGATTACACCCCAAGGGTTTCTTCAGCAATGATTCCTTTGATGATGACAATGCCTCGTAAGACGAAGCAGTCCAATGGTGATGGTTTCATGGCCCGATGAGTGGGAGGAAGTGATATTTCGCTATGGCAAACACTATTCAAGAAGTGGGTCAAGTGACTCTTCAGTCCAGTCGTCAGCTCCAACTGCTAGAATTATTGGGAAAAGAGAAAGAGAAAGAAATGATACCAAAGGGACTGTAAGCATCATGGAATGCTAAAGAACAAGATGAAAATGAAGCAATTTGGTCAAGCTCAAATAGCAACGACGCCACTAAAAATAATGAATTGACCAAAGAGCACAAGAAGGATATTCCAATCTAGGTTCCTTTTCGAATTCATCAAGAAGCTTATAAAGAGAGGACCCATTATGATGTCATCTCCTATCTCAAGTGAAACCTGGCACTCCTAGGTGTCCATGATGCTTTACAAATGTCAAAGGAGCAAAAAGGGCATTTATTCATGCATTAATGGACCTTGAAATCAGGTTGACCCTATCGAAGTGGATGAGTTGTTATCTTCTCCCTTAAACTAGTGTGCTGCATGCATGGCTTATATAACATTCTCTAATGAAGACCTCCAACTAGGATATGCAAATCACAATAGGACTTTACATGTTACCGGTATGATTGTGAAGAAAAGGATAAATCGGATCCTACTTGACTTTGGTTATGCAATCAAACTCCTCCCATTAAGGGTATTACGAGTGATAGGGATAACACCAAATTAGTTATCCCTACCTTTGCTCATGATACAAGGTTTCAATTAGGTGGAACAAAAGGCCTTAAGCAATATTCGTTTGAAAGTTGAGCTAGATGACCTTTATATAGATTTTTTTTCATGTAATAGATGCCAACACATCCTACAATGCCTTACTTAGGCGGTCGTGGCTTTGTTCTAGCAAGGTTGTTGCCTCAACTCTTCATCAGTGTTTGAAATACTCTTATGACCATGGCAATGAGAGGACAATCCAAGGAGATACAAATTCTTTTCATAGAGAAGGCATCAATTATGCCAATGCTAAATTTTATAAGTCAATAGATTTTGGAATCCCCCAACTTCGTTTAGAACCATAATGGAGCAACCAAAAGGAAAAAGACAAGACTCTTACTTTACCTCAGAAGGTCATCCGGATTGTCAACAGTCATGCTAGTGAAGCCATGGAGCATCAAGCCCCTTGGTCAAAGGTATTACTTATATACATACCTAAAGACAAAAAAAAAAAAGGTTGGCCAAAAAGCCTTGACACCGGTAGGGGAAATTGTGAACTCCCTTGTAACAAGTTATACGTTGCCCCTCTGAAGAATTGACCAGTCGACACCCAAAGAAGACTTGGTTATAAGAACATCACTCGGAAACAAAAGAGTGGTTTTGAAAGGAAACACATCAAATACTTTGACATCAATGTATTCTTCAAGTGATCACCTCCAGGAGGATCATCACCTTCCCAAAGAAGGAGTTAAAATAATAAGATGAGACTTGTCGAAGACAACAAATGATTAAACATCTCTCATGAAGGTGGAGTCTTAACAACGTCTTTTTAGGGGAATACATCCAAAAATCTTCAAGTATCATATGATGCTAGAATTCTCAATCCTTGTGCCATGAATGATGCAGTTTTCATGCCATAATAGCAAGATATGTTCTCCCACAAAGAGCCAATCCAACCTCAAATCTTGGTTTTCAAAGAGTTGGGAAAGTCAATGAACCTAAACAAAAGAATATTCGGGTTAGACAGTAAAAGAAGTGGAAGCTAAAGAAAAAGCAACAACTTAGGAGGCTTGTTCGGGTTCATGAACAAAATGAACTGAACCAAGTAGAGCAAGTAGAAGCAGTTAACATTGTGTCCATTGCTGATGAGATAGATGTTCAAAGTTTGAATTCCCTTGTCAACTATCTACCAAATTTCATGAGATTGTCATGCTAGATCATGAAATATGTGGTGAGGTTCAAGCTCAAGCTGCTTCGCTAAAAGGTTTCAATGGTGCCTTAACTCCTGTTAAAGAAAGCCTCTCAGGATTTTATCGATGTTGTTCAACCGGCACCACCAGAAATGCAAGACGATGGTTAAGCAACAATTTGTGAGCTTCGAAAATTAAATATAGGAACATTTGCTGGCCCAAAGCCACTTTTTGTGACCTTCATGCTGAATGATGAAGAAATGACATACTATAAGCAGCTCCTTCAAGAGCACAAAGATGTATTTGCTTGGAGATACCAAGACAAGTCAGGCCTAGATCCCAATATTATTGTTCATAAATTGGTTGTTTTTGAAGGTGTAAGGCCAATGAAGCAGCCTCAGCATCGCTTTTATCATGTGCTAACAATCCACCTAAATGCCAAGGTAGATAAGCTCATAAAGGCTAACTTTATTCATGAAGTTTACTACCCAACTTGGTGAGCTAACATTGTCCATGACCAGTAAAAGAATGGTCAGCTTCAAAAATGTGTGGATTTCATAGACTTGAGCAATATATGTCCTAATATGATTTGCCATTACCAATCACCAAACTCCTTGTGGATGCCACTACGGGTTTCGGTGCTTTGTCTTTCGTGGATGGTTTTTCGGGATACAATCAAATCAAAATAGACCCCAAAGATGAGGGCTTAACCGCCATCCAAATACCATAAGGCATATATTGTTATACAGGAATGCCATAAGGCATACATTGCTATACAATAATGCCATTCGAGGCCACCTGCCAGAGAGCTATGAAAATCATTTTTCATGACTTCCTCCACAATCTAGTTGAATGCTATGTTAATGAGTTGAGTGTGATAACAAAAGATAGAGAAAACGATCTACGTGACCTAAGAAAGGTATTTGAAAAGTTGTGCATACATTAACCTATGATGAAACCCTTAAAATGTGTGTTTAAGGTTGCTTCAAGCAAGTTCATTAGGTTCGTTATTTGAAAATAATGAATAGAAATTAACCTCGATAAAGTCAAAGACAAAATCCAAATGCCCCCTTTAAGAAACTTAAGAGAATTGCAGGGTTTACAAGGAATGCTAACGAACATAAGGTTGTTCATCTTAATATCAGGAAGGTGTCAACCTTTCACAAGACTCTTGAAACAGGACATGTCCTTCATTTGGGAGCAAGCTTTCAAAATGTTTTTAAAAGCATCAATCAATTTTTGATGAAGACACATGTCCTAATATCTCCAATGTAAGGAAGGCCCCTAATAGTATATTTGGCATCCCGAGCTATCTTTAAGGGGCTATGTTGGGTCAAAATAATGACGGAAAGAGAGAAAATGCATTGGACTGTATCAGCTGGACAATGGTGGGTTCAAAAATAAAATACTCCTTTATGGAGAAAATTTTATTTGTATTAGTTTTTGTCATTCAAAATTATGACGTTAACTCTTGTCCTATCAGATCATTTAATTGTTGAAGGCAAATTCGTTAAAATATATCTTATCTAAGCCTGTGCTATCTGGGAGATTGTCTAAATGGGTTACCCTTTTGGCTCTTTTGACATAAAGCAGTTCCTCAAAAGCTAGTAAAGGGACGTGCTATAACTGATTTCCTAGCAGCATATCCATGTCCAGACAATGAGGGAGTACCAGATGATCTTTCAGATGATGAAGTTATGCTTGTTGAAACTAAATCATAGTTATTGTATTTTGATGGGGCCGCAAGTAGTTAGGGCGTCAGAGTAGGATTTGAGTTTGTCACACTATCGAGAGGACTTATCTTTTATTGATTCTTTCTTCTCTAGAGATGTTCAAATAATATGGCTAAATATGAGGCACTCATCATTGGCCTTGAATTGGCCCTTAAAATGCATGTTGACCCAACTTGAAGTATGTGGTGATTCTCAATTAATTATCCAACGAATAAATGGTCAGTATGAAGTAAAAAAGGCCAAATTGGTGCCTATCCATTGAAGGACAAGAAGCATTTCGAACTAATTCCTTCAGATAAAGATTAATCATGTGCCAAGGTTTGAAAACGATAAGGCAGATGCCCTAGTAAAGTCGGCTACTTCACTACCACTCCCCGATGAAAGAGAAATTCCAATAATGATTAGGAAACATCACTTGTTGGCCTCAGCCTTCGACCGATGAAATACAAGACATGAATGTGGTCTCGATAATTAAGGTCGAAGAAGAAGTAGACCAGAGACAACCTCTCATCGAGTACCTCCAGTGTGGCATCTTACCCATTGAGTTAAATAAAAGGGTAGATGTGAAGCAACAAGCATTAAGATTTATATTAAAAAATGACACTTTATATAAAAAATCCTTCAATGGAGTGTTACTCAGATGCTTTTCAAAGGAAGAAGCAACTTATATCCTAAATGAAGTTCATACTAGAGTTTGTGGTGCTTATCATGCTAGTCTAAAACTTGCTAACGGAATCAAAAGATTGGGCTATTATTGGCTAACCATGGTTCAAAATTGAAGTTTGCCAAGGCATTCCAAGCTTACCAAGTGCATGGTGATTTCATTCATCAACCACCAAGTACTTCACTTGACCATATTATCTTGGGCTTTCCATACATCAGGGCCAGATGTCATGGGATCTTTCAAGCCATCCTTATCTCATGGCCATGTGTTCATTTTGGCAGCCACAAATTATTTCTCAAAGTGAGCTAAGACCATTTCTTTAAGACAAGTAGGGGTAAAACAAGTAGTAGATTTCATAAGGACCAATCTCATTTATAGATATGGAGCAGCCACAGATTATTTCAAAAAGTGGGGTGAGGCCATTCCATTAAGAAAAGTAGGGGCAAAACAAGTCATAGATTTCATTAGGTCCCATCTCATTTATAGATATGGAGTACCGTGCAAGATTATTTTAGAAAATGCCCTTTGCTTTAGAAATCAAGCTATGATAAAGCTCACAGAGAAGTAGAAGTTCAAACATGGCTTTCATTGCGCTACGATCCATTGTCAAATGATCATGCTGAAGCATTCAATAAACTACTTTGTAAGATTTTAAAGAAAATGGTCTCAAGATCTAGAAGGGAGGGACATGAATGATATCAAAAGCTTTATGGGCTTATCGAACCACATTTCGAATAGCAACTAGTTGTACCCTATAATTTGGTTTTTGGTTTAGAACCGTACTACCCTTTGAGGTGCAATTGCCATCTCTTAGAGTCACCATGCAATTCCTAGAGTCGCCATGAAAATACCCAAGTTAGATTGAATGAACTTAAAGCATTAGATTAGCACCAGTTAATGGCTCAACAAGGGTTGGGATTTATCATGCCCAAATGGTTGGTGCATTTAACAAGCAAGTCAAGTTTCGCTCATTTGGTGTCAGCAATTTGGTCTTAACTCTAAGGGGACCTATTGTCATCAATTAAAAGACACAATGAAAATTTGAGTCCAAATAGGAGGGTCCCTATATAGTTGCCAAGGTCTTCCATAAGGGGGCACATGAGGTCTCCAACCATGATGGATAAATTGTATATGCTTGTGTCAATGTCAAATTTGTAAAGAAATTCTTTACTTGAAGTTTCTACATAGTTGAATTGTATTGAACTATAGGAGGCTTGATTCCTCAAAAAGGGTGTACGTAGGCAATATGGCTTCATGGGTTACCCAAGCACAAATAAATAAATTTCCCTCTTCCTCTGATTATAAAATTCTTGAATTCATGTAATGTATCAAGTGGTCATGTCAAGTCTGCAATGAGAATCATCTATTACTTTCCATTCGTTATGCAGTTGTCCTGGTTTTAATCATTTTTAAAAAAAGGGAGAAGGGGAGAGACAAAAGGAGATATATAGAGAAATAAGGGGGAAAAAAGAAAAAGACAGAGATGTTTTAGCTTTATTGTAATGGTAGAAGCAGTACATTACAAAATGGACTGAAAGCTAGAAATATAAAAGCAAAAGAACTAAACAAAGCAAAACAAATCTAAACATTACTAAAGAAGATTATAGAGGCAATCAAATTCTTGAGATGGTCCTTCATAATTCTATAGTTTAGAAAATCGAGCTTCAACCAAGTCCACTTACCTATTCTACTTCCCTTTTCTTCAACTCCAGAAAAGACTTTAGCTTGTTGTTTGTTTCAATCAAAATTTGTTGCTAGATGGTCAAGTCCCCATGCATTTTACGGATTCACTCTTCATTCTTCAAGATCTCATGCTCTTTAAGTCTAAGCTTTGAAGTTTTACTAGATAGATTATTGAGCTGGCCTTTAATATAAGCAATTTTAGAAGAACAAGTTCTTGGTCAGACAAAGTCTTAACCTCGATCAATGTCCATTGTCCCTTTGATCTTTACAATAGTCTCAACTATGCCAAATATCTCCTCTATCTTGGAGGAAAGCCAATAAATCTCCATTGTACTAAGCTTATAGATGTCGACCATAGAGTAAAGTGCACTCAAGGATTGAGAAACCAATGCCTTGCTAGCCAAAAAATCCTTGGTAGAGTCATGGCCAGAAATAATGCCAATAATCACCTCTATCGCTTTGAGAATGCTCTCTCGGACCCAATCTTCCTTCATGTTACAAAAGAGACTTGTTAAGAAAGTAGGGGGTGCTTTAAATAGATGTGGCTTTAACCAGGTCATCGGAAGTGCCATGCATTGGAATGATAGCAGTTACTACTAAACTAGTGTGCTCTATTGCAGCAAGGGGCGCTTCGTATAGGGTACTTCCACTTTATCTGTAAGGGCATCTTATTGATTCAAGGCCTTCTATTTTGTAAAAGTTTCTAAGTCTACAATAGGCAAATCTTCAAATCCTCTATGATCCCCTATATCAAATCATCGAAATGATCAATGCGGTCATACACACGCCCTCTAGAAATTTACCTTGACGGGTTATTGATCTCCAGAATTTGGTGTAGTAGGTGATTGATCGCCACGAGTTCTTTTATTCTTCTTCTTCGATGGTCTTTTGTTTCCTCAAAAAACCTCGGCATTTCCTTTTTAGAGGACGATACTAAAGATTTCTCCTTGTCATAACTATCACCCATGACCTATGGAATCTCAATAGTTCCAGGAATATACTCACAGAGAAGGTGTAGATGATCAATAATGTAAACAACTTTCGTCAAATTTCTTGTTTGTTATAGTTTGGTGAACCTTTTCACCTGACTGACTTAAATAAGGAGTTTTGATTTTGGTTCACCAACTACAATAATTCCAGGAACAAACCCCTTCACAATAGAAAGGAGGAACATGGAACCTTGCCACTAGATCTTGTCTTTGAAGATCAATGTGGGCTTGTGCAAAATCCATCACACTCATTTGCTATCAGAGCGCCCTAACAAAACTCAAGCGATTAGATGGAAACCCTTGGTCAAATCCAAATTGGCATGAAAATCAGTTACGGATAACAGAGTTCCAAAATCAATTCGGTTCCAACACGTACATGAGTGCAGAGGACTGAATACATAAAAGAAATTTAGAATCTTCATATGGTAGCACCATATCAACCACATATCGACCATTATGAAGGTCCTCAATATATGAGCAAGCTCCAAGAGGAAGACATCTTCCATCCCTGAACATGTCTAGCATGGGGTAGTAAAAGTTTTGCTACCAAGCAATCTAGTACACCAAACAAGATCAAGAAAGTCACTAGGTCAGTTACTATCTAGGCGATTACAATATAGACAAGGAGATAACTCCGCTAACCAACCTCTTACACATGATGGTTGGTAAAAATTGCGTTAGCTTTACTAAGATGGTATGAATGACTTGCTGCCTCTCCCAAGCTATGACAAATACAACCAAAAACTGTTACACCCAAAGAAATGCATTTTCGAGAGGCTATTAATAGCTGTTGCTAATTTTTAGGGTTTTATAACCTTTTTATAATGAGGTAGGATAAAGCGACTTAGCCAAAAGGCTAAGAAAGCAACTATTTCACTCTTGGCTATAATATTATAGCATACGATTCACTCTTGATGTGAAATGCACAGGGGCTCCTATTCTTTGCCTTAGCTTTCTCTTTCTCAGAGCCTATTTGTTCCCCATATGCAAAATAGACTAATTATTGTTTTGTAAAAAAGGCCCAAACAGAGATCATACTAAGTGCTTAACTTTGCAAAACTTGCAAAGCTTAGCATGAGTATGCAACAGCTCAACAATTTTAGTAGAATATTTATTATGGTCAGCCAAATCCTTATTCGGAGGTAAAAATTCCTCATATATATATATATCCAAGAATGGGTGAACCTCTAATCCGGTCCACTCATAAGGTGAAATGCCAACTTCACATGCACCATGGAGTAGAGTATTGATTAATGGACTCCAAAGCTCACAAAAGGCTCGCCATACATTTGTGTCAAAGTGATATGAAAATTGGGATACACCAATGACACCAAATTTGTTGGCCTGTTGCAATGGTTCTTTAAAATGAACAAACACTTGCGTGGTCCATTCCATCACTCCTATCATTAAGGTTGAGGGGTCTTGAAATTGAAACGTTAATCCCCAATTCCTTCTTCCAAAAAGAAGTCTATGTAGGGTTGAGTAAATTTGTCCTCAGTAGGGTATCTTTCTTCTCTGCGTTGTTCAATGTTGACTTTCTCAAGAACACCGACATTGAAGTAGTTTTCGTAATCCTTGCCTAATCCACACATTCGTTCTTGTTATTAGGATGTTAACGAAGAATCCCTTGCTTGATTCTAACTTTCATGCCCAAGATAGGTGTTATAGTGGAGGAAGGGATCACATTAAGAATTTGCAAGGAGCTTCAACACCAATAATAAGCCACAAGCACTTTCTTGTCCATCTTGAAGTGAATCCCTCCGGCTGCCAAGCCGTCCACAACCATTAATTATCCTCTATAAAAAGGGAGCTCCAATTAATGAATGACAAAAGAGCTCATATAAGGCGTCCATCCTTCATGTCATCAAAAGTTGTTGCTCCCTCTTGGTATCTGGCTTTATATTATCCACCATTTCTTGTCCTATTTGAAGGCACCCACTTTGGCTAACTACAACCAAATCATGCCCCCAGTCATGGCAAAGGAAAAAGTAGGTTACAACAGCCGCAGTTCAAATTTTTCCCTGTTCAAAAGTCCTAGTCACAAATTCGAGTATTGATGCAACGATAAGCAAAACTCGGATGCTGATGAAACTTCTCGATTCTAGTGGATTCAAGTTCCTATTGGAACCATAGAGCTCATGGACCCTGTCGGAACCCTAGATCCTACCAGACCCATAAACAAGTGAGGCTTGCCTGACTGGTGAACAAATACGTCGTTGCATACTTGAGGAAAAAAAATAGGGGATGAAATACAGGTCTTTATCCATGAAGGATTCTTGTCCCATTTGATTTAATTTCTAAAAGAGCAATGAATTTTTTTTACTCTTCATCCAAAAGTAATTGCTTTATTATAACTATTTTACAAAAAGTAAAGGAGTCCAAGAAAACACTTTGTTTTGATGAAGCAAAAGGAACTCCTTGTAACCAATTGGAATCGAGGTTCATAGGGCCCAAAAAATGGTGGCTGAATGATAATTTTGTAAAAAGAAAACAGTTTCAGCATAATCCTTGTTGGTGGTGACTAATCTAATAGGGGATGAAATAATCAGCCAAACAAATGTGAAACGAGATGCAATTCAGAAATTAAATTAGTGGTTTTAAATTTTAGGCATATGTGTCATGTGCTCCAATAGAAAAGGGGAAGCATGAGCCATGGCCATCTTGTTAAAAATGATGAACGAAGCATAAAAAACGATGGATAGTTATTATGTGTCATCATACCTTTTGCTAGATTTCAAATAAAAGGCAAGAGTAGTAGTTTGATTAACAAAAAAATAAAAAGGAAGATGATAAAAAAGAGGGGCAATATTTATAAATTATGAAATTGAAGCTTAACAATAAAGGGTCAACAACTAGGAAGAAGGCTCTATTTGGAAATATTATAATCCTATAAGGATATAATTTATCTACTAAATTAAAAAAATTCTTTATTTCGAAATACAAGTAAATAAATAAATAAGAGGAGTTTGTGGATCAACCTGGGAATTGAAATGACAAACAATACAAAAATTACACGTTAAATGCATGGGCAAAGATTTAAGTCTTTAACTATACATTGGTTTGTAAAGATGAATACTGACTCAAAGAGTTTTCAGTGACAAGTTGTCCATGGCTTAATGTGCAATTTGAGTAAATTGAGTCTCAATTGGCTGCATAAGTTAGGCACAAATCACATGTCCAAATACTTGGGTTTAAATTCCATGCCAAGGATTTGCCGCAAAAGTCAGGCTCAAATCATTGTCACATATCCCAGTACTTGGGCTTAAACACCATGTCAAGGTTTTGATTCTTTTTAGGGGATTGTTTTTGGATTGTTTGAGTCAAAATTAAGACTCTGAAATCATATTGCATGTCGGAAATTTTTTACTTGATGTGTGATCTTTGATTGCATCATACTTGCCCAAATAGAAAAACTCAAGTTGATTAACCCTCTTAAATCCACAAAATTGACCAAAGAGACTTATTTATCTTCCCCCTCTTCCAGAAGCGAGCAAATTTATAATTTTCTGAGCATTGTTTACACATTACATAAGCTAAACATATCCATACTGAAGCCAAATAAAATTCAAGCTCCTCAAAATGTAACCCAAGCTCCAAAAAAGGAAAAACATCTCAAATATTTAAGTATGTGAAAATAGATCAAACCCAAGTCAAATATACAACCAACCTGAAAAAACTTTCCGCTCTCTAATTTGATTCAAACTTAAAACGGATTTGGACCAAAAACCATGCCGATTTGATCTCATTAAGAGTATGTAGGAAGCCTATAATAAATTTTGGAAGCAATCGCAAGTCAAATAGATTTATAAATGGACCAACCCCAAGAGAGGCTAAGTAGGCAAATCCCCCCAAAAAAAAAGAAAATTGTGAAAGAATTTTTTTAAAAAAGCTTAGCCATAAATGTCAAAGTTCAAAATGACAAAATAAATTAGAATTGCACCTATTAATTCTACAAAATAAATAAAATTTAAAGAAAAAAATTCAAATTAATGTGTGGCTATTAACTTAGCCCAAATAAATTAAAAATCAAGTCAGATGGTTATTAACTTAACCAAAATACAATACAAATTAATTGGGTTGATCGTTAATAAAAGATGCACGTAGGTAGCTTACGATAAAAAGTGAGTGGAACCCAAATTGTAAATCAAATAAAATAACCCCTTGTCCAACATGCATATGAAGAATATGAACAAGTAATACCCTTCCTGAAAGGTGCCTATACGGATGCTATCTAATGCAATGAGTGAGGATGATTTGACATTAAAACATGATAAATGTCGTTTCAAATTAAATGAAGTCTTATTAATACAAGATCAAATAAAGAAAGAAAAGATAAATAAAATGAGTTGGAATCAAAAGGTGGTCTCCCGAATCAAAGATGTAATTAAGGAGGTTCATTCCCCTAAATAGGGTCTACTTAAAATAAGCCAATGTACATTTTATATATGCTAGAATGTTGTGTTGTGCCTTTATATTTATTTATTAAACTTTTGCTCAACACTTTTGGTGGCTAAGATTAGAGATTGGAGGTGGAAAGAAAGGCTTATATGATGGAAATGGTTACGAGGACTGTAACTGTTGGGTTTAATGACCCAAAATCAGTTCCGCAGATCCACCATGGGCTTGAAGGAATTTGGGCTACGGACCGTGGCGGCTAGGGTTTCGTAGTTTTAACGACTAGGGTTGCTCATAGGGTTTTTTGCATCCTTACACCTCTAAACCCTATATAAAGGGCATTGCCTAGACTCTAACAATCATCCCTGAATCCCAGATTAGTAAGAAATACTTATAGAGTATTCTGTTTCCGCTATCTTAGATCTGTGAGAGAGGTTGAGTGTTTTTTAGAGAGATTATAAGAGAGATTGTAATCTGGTTGCTTGATCGAATCACTCGTGATTGTGATCGCACTGTACTCACTCCTTCATAGTGGATTGTTTGTGCTCGTCGCCGTCCGTGGTTTTTCTTGTATTGGGTTTCCACGTAAATTTGTGCTCTTTATTGTTCTTGCTATCGTTGTTTACTTTTGAATATCATTGTTCATCATAACGCTTCTGCTATTAGTTTGCTCTAATTCCTAACAGTAACATTGGGTGGTTCCATCAAAGACCCAATGCTAGATGTGCGACTAATTCTATTGTGGAACTACGTGGAGAAGATGGTGTGTTGTGTTTAAGATATGAAGAGTTAGTAGATGTCGTGATCTCTTATTATTCTGAACTTTTTACCTCGTCAAATCCTTCCTGTATTGATGAGGTGATCCAACATAAGGAGATTGAGGTCATGATGGAGATGAAAGATAAATTATGCCAGCCATATTCAGAGGAGGAAGTTGAAGCTGCCCTTCGCCAAATGCATCCTAGCAAAGCTCTCGGCCCTGATGGGTTTAATCATTTTGTCTATCAAAAGTTCTGGCCTATTTCGGGAAAAGAGGTCTCTTATACTGTGATTGATATTCATTGTGGTGCCCCCTATGCCTATTCACTTAATCATACTCATGTTGTACTCATATCAAAAAAGTAAAATCTTAATGAAATGACATATCTTTGCCCTATTATTCTATGTAATGTGGTGTATAAGTTGGGTTACAAAGCTCATTACTAATAGAGTAACAGAGTTTCTTCCTTCGATTATCTCTTATGATCAAACTGCTGGATGGCTCATTATAGATAATATTTTAGTGGCATTTGAGTTTCTCCATTCCATGAATTATTACTTGGGCGATGTGTGGAGACAACCACTTACTCTTTTGTGGTTAATGGTGAACCTTGCGGCTTTATCAACCTAATGGAGGGCTTCGATAAGGAAACTCTATTTCACCGTACTTATTTCTTTTTTGTGCCAAGGCATTGTCCCATCTCCTGTTAAATGTAGCTGAAATTGGGCGGATCGGCTCATAAGGTCAGTTCTTTGGCACCATCCGTTGGTCATCACTTTATTCGCTAATTACTTTGTCATTTTTTGAATTACTAATAGGGATTGAACTATGGTTATTAAGGAGATTCTTTATGATTACGAATGTCATTGAGGCAACAGGTAAATTATAGTAAGACAAGTGTGGGCAAGAATGAAGTGTTGGCTACACTTGATATTAGGGAAGCCTTGCCCCACAATAAATACTTAGGCCTTCCTACACATGTTCACCGTTCTAAGAATAGAGCTTTTACCCCGATCAAAGATAGGATTACAAAGAAAGTAAAGGATTGATAGGGAAAAATCTTTCTTAGGCATGTATGGGAAGTACGCCTGAAGGCTGTGGCCAGGTTATTCTTACCTATGCTATGAGCATATTCAAGCTTCCAAGTGAGTTTTGTCAAGACATCCAGTTTTAACTAATAGATATTGGTGGGTGCAAATAATGGTTCTAGGAAAATCCATTGGACAGGAAAGCAAACATTATACAAATCAAAGCTTGAGGGTGGCATGGGGTTTCGGGACTTAGAAGATTTTAATGTTCCACTTCTAGCCAAACAATTTCGGAGGTTGTTTCATGTTAAAAACGCATTGGTTTTTAGAGTTTTAAAATGAAAGGTTCTTTCTGAAATGTGTCATACTTGATGCGAAGTTAGGGCATAGACCGAGTTATACATGGAGAAGTCTCTTTCAAACTAAATGGGTTATTGAGAAGGGGTCTCGCTAGCTTGTAAAGGATGATTTCATGCTTAACATTTAGGAGGCAAAGTGGTTCCCTAGGCTAAGTTCATTTAAAGTTATCACACCTGTGAAGAGGAAGCATCACTTATTAGGGTTGCTGATTTAATTGATAGAGATAGTAATGAATGGAGGATGGGAATGATTGATCATGTTTTTTGACCTATTGATGTTGAAACTAAGAAATCTATCTCCATGTGTGCTACTTGGACAAATGATAGCTTGACTAGGCATTATGCTCCCAATGGGATTCACTCAGTAAAAGTTGGGTATCACTTCATCCAGAATATAAACGATACGGGAACGACATTAAGTAGTCAGAATATTCTTATATCTTATTGGGCTGCTCGTTGGAGTTTGGATATCCCTCCAGAGATGAAACTCTTTGTATAGAGTACCTCCATTAATGCTCTCCTAGTCAAGAAAGCATTGGCAATGAGGATCCAAGGATTGAATGCAACTTGCAACATTTGTGGTGGATGGGATGAGTATGATATGCACACTTTGTTTGATTGTGAGCTTGCATTTTCCATGGTGGTTTGTGAGCCATTTTGATAAAAGCTTATGGCATACAGGTCTTGACTCGGTTATTGAGATTCTGATGAAGGAAAAGATGGCGAAGAAGTACGACTAGCGGAAATTTGTGGCTATAGAGTGGTAGTTTGGAATGCAAGGAACAATTGGGTCTTTGGCAAGCTGAATAAAGACTCAACTCGACTTGAGTGAAGGGTGCTGCAGTTGGTGCAAGATTTTAAAGAGGCCCAAGACAAGTTGGAACTTCAGACAACTCAGTCATTGTCTTCATAGAGGCCTCCCCATTGTGGTATTTTGAAGATAAATTTTGATGGGGCTAAGACTGATGATTGGGGTTATGGAATGGGTGCAATAATAAGAGACTCTTATGGAGATGTGAAGCTTATGGGATTTAGGCAAGGTCTACGTTTCACATGCCCTGCATGTGTGAAAACCTAAGCATGCATATTTTCCATGAAATAATCACTCGAGCATGGCTTCTCTATCGTTGAAGTAGAAGGTGACCACCAAAACCTTATCACAATACTGAATTGAGTCTTTTAATTCTTGAGATGTTAAATTTTGCTAGACAATTTGAATTTTGTGCTCTTAGTCATGTGAGGAGAATGGGAACAAGGTCTACCTTGCTCATCTTCAATCATATGATCCGTATGTTTGGTTCGGTTGAATGATAGATTGGATCGTGTTCTAAATTTAGTGGCTACTGATGTAAGCAAATTCGGTAGGTAAGTAATGGAATGAAGTTCCCATCTTTCTATTAAAAAAACAAGATATCTAAAGTCTCAATTGTTTAAGAGGAATTAAAAAAATAGTTATAGGCTTGTAGCCACTTTCCTTAAATAAAAGTTTGTCTAACAACTTATGTTCGATATTAGGCTCTCAGGTTTAGGTAATTCTTCCATCTATGTAAACTTTAGAAGCTATACAAATTACAAGGAAAAAAAACCTAAATTAGCCCAAAAAACGCACTTACAAGATTAATAAATCATTTTTTCGGGCAGTTAAAATAGTAGTATTTATGGCAGTATTTCCGGCTTGATTATAATGTATTATAACATGTGTCGCAACGTTGGATAAAAAATTAACATTGAGTACATTGTTGTACTTATGGTATATTAATAAAAATATGAGGATGGTGTGAACGTAAGATATACATAAGGTAAGTCTCTATTAAAGTTGCAATAAAGAAGGAATATTAAGTACGCAAAATTGCCCCAAAAGGATTCTTTATTTGGAACGAAGTGAATCTCAACCTCTAAACGGTTCGTTTGCTGATACTTGACATGATTTTTAGAAGGAAAAAACTAACGTCACCATAATATACCATTGTGGCCTTAGTAGGGGGCAACCGAGCTCAAGAATATGAATACGAAGCAACAGGTTTCAACCACAGTGTTTGATGCACAATGTATTATGTACATAGTATTCAACTTCAACTAGCACTAGAATAGGAAGTGCTTTGTCATTTGGAGGGAGCTTATTGCCAAGGGAGACGGAATATTCAAAAGTGTATTTCTAAGTAGATGCATGCAGCTATGCTGGGGAGTTGCTTTAAGATAGTGTAAAATCTATTTTGCGTCATCAAAGTGTACTTCATGAGCATGTGAAAATAGATAAAATATGCACAACTTAATTGATATCTGGCCTTGTAAAGGTCAAATATTATGATGCTCCAATAAGGCCGGCATGGAGTGAAAGGTCGGTAGCCTGAGGCTTCAATTTTACAGCTAGTTTGGATGCGGAGCAGAAGACCATGTTAGATGAAAAGATTAACTCTAAGTAGATGGTTGTACTCTTAGTATACATACAACGATAGAAGGATACCATGAACATAAAAGATATACATAAGTTAATGAGTAAGATACTGTATAAAACATATCTTATTACCCAAAACTGTTCTTTACTTCTTTTTCCAGGTGGAGTAGTACACAGTCAGCATATTTCAAATTTAGGATCCAATTAAAAATTTTGTTTCTAATCCAGGGATGACACTGCAACCTCTAACTTTTGCCACACCCTACCTAAATGGACCTCTTGACACATGAAGCGAACTCTATGTTGCTAGAGGCTATAGTGTATATCAATTAAATATAGAGCAGACATAATACTATTTTGAAGAGGAAATAAGTAACAACTTGTGAAAAAATGATAAAAAGCTCATATTCGCTAACAATTTAATAGAAAGTTATGTTCATATAACTTCAAAGGTCACCATTACAATACTCAGCTTTACAATTTCTCTCTTTGGGGGGGGGGGGGGGGGGAATAAGAGGGATAGGTCATAGGAGCACCAAAGTTCAGCACAAACAAATGGATGTTAACTTTACCTGACAGTTGGCATGCATTTAGCTTTTGGGCAGGCTACTGGTTTTATTGCTATGCATGAAGCACATAAATCAATACAAGACAGTGGAAAAATGTAACACAACATGTTTAGTGACTTGCATTTGTGGGGGAAAAACAAATATATTTGTAAAACTCTTTGCTTTTAGTATTAGTTATATACTATTAGTTGAAGGAGTGCTCCCTTTGGGCGGATAATCAGAGATTACTCATACTGTGTACTCTCTATTAATGTTAAACTATTTAGCAAGAGAACATTCATGAGCCTTTTGATAGTGTCTATTGGAAATAAAAATACCTTAGACTAAGGATAATGTCCACAATTAGCAAATACTTAGTAAGATACTAATATCTTCCATTAAAGTATGTCTGAGTGCAATTGTTATGTTAAGCAACAGGATGGGCAATGTTTTTGTACACCCTGGTTGGACAAAAATATGCATTAAACATAGTCATCGCAAATGATAACCAAGAAAGATTATTGTTATGGGACGAGATACAAGGCGTGAATTGCATATTCGTTGATTGTATTACTCAATGTGACTTGTAAGAAATGAGATGTAGAGGACATGATTACACTAGGAGTAATAAACAATGCCCCATAAGAATGTTTTTAAAGCTGGATAGACTATTCACTAATAGAGACACTATTCACGCATTCCCTCATGCTCAATATTAGGTACTCCCAGAGGGTCTATCAGACAATTCTCCTTTGATTGTTAACATTATAGCAAGCAACACACGCGAGGAAACATTTGTTTAAGTTTTTCAATATATGGACTAAATTTCGAGGATTTTTGGAGACTGTTAAAGCTATTTGACAGCAGCACATTGGAGGTATTGTTATGTTCAGCCCTGTGACAAAGCTTAAATTACTTAATCAACCTTTGAGACAACTAAATAAGCAACAAGTTATAGATGCATTAGTAAACAAAGTAGAGGCGTAGGAGCAATTTTGTCAAATCTGAAAAAATATTCACAAGGACCACCTTTAACCTCGTACTTCATGCTCAACAGAAAGAGGCCATAACCCATTATAAATTTATTGCTAATGCAGAAAGATCTTTTCTAAAGTAGAAAACAAAAGAAGAATGGTTAAAGAATGGAGGTTAAAATATAAGTTTCTTTTATGCTAGCCTAGAACAGAGGAATTACCAGATGTCAGCCACAGCACTATAAGATAAGCATGGTGAACTGAAATATGGCTAGCAAGACATTGGTGAGATTTTAGTGGATCATTTTACTGACTTACTAGGTAAAGATATTCAAGGGTATCCACCATCCTTTAAGGTGATATATCAAGGACCTTATCTAAATGAGGAGCATAGGAGGAGACTACCGCAACCATTCACTCAAGAGGAAATCAAACAAGCTGTATTTCAAATTGAGAACAACAAAAGCCTAGGACCGGATGGTTATGGAATCCTTTTTTACAAAACCTCTTGGGATACAATAGGGCCTTAAGTTTATAGGGAAATCCAAGGCTTTTTCTCTACTAGCAAACTTCTTTGTTAGGTAAGTGCTAACTATGGTGCCAAAAGCTCTTAACCCAGTCAAGGCTTCATGCATAAGAATTAAACTTGTTGCAACGCTATTTACAAATGCATTAGTAAACTATTTTGTAGTAGAATCATTGGAGTATTGCACTTCCTTGTTGATGAGTCCCAGGGCGCTTTTCATTAAATACATATCTATACCCCACAACATAATGATATGTTAAGACCTGGTAAAGATGTATAAACAGGAAAAATAGCTGCCCAAGGGAAGTTATGAAAATTGACTTGAGGAAAGCTTGTGACACCATTAGATAGGAGTTTATTAACAATTTGTTACTAGGACAAGAGTTTGCCCCTATATTTGTCCGTAGAATCATAACATGCATGTATCTCTAATGTAAATTTTCCGTCAAAGAAAATGGTGAGTTGTTTGGGTACTTTACAAGCTAAACAGGCTCGAGATAAGGTGACCCCATTCCCCCTGTAATTTTTGTAATGGTGACGGAATATCTTAATAGAACATTCAGATTGTAATGCAGCATAATGGTTTTCACCACCATCCAAGTTGCAAACCACTGAACCTATACATGATAAGCTTTGCAGATGACTTATTGTTGTTTAGTAAGGCTGATGTGAAGAGTGTAACTATTTTGAAGACTTCTTTCCATCATTTCTCTGGGTGTTCAGGCTTAGAGACAAATCATGACAAATCACACTTAGTGGTTACTAGCATAGATGAAGCTGTTACTAATTACTAGAGGGTACTAGCTTTCAGCAGATGTCATTGCCCTTTTAATACCTTACTGTGGATTTTAAATCACAAAGTCTGAACAAACAACATTGTGTAGTTCTAGTGGATAAGATCACAATACGAATGAAGGCATGGCCTATTAAAATGTTAAGTTATGCTAGCAAGTTACAATTAATTAACTCAGTGCTCTTGAGGATGTTTACCTATTGTGTCAGATCTTTATCCTTCCAAAGGTTGTTTTGAAAAAGGTTAATTAGTCATGTAGACAATTCCTATGACGATCTGAACCTATGGCTAGGAAAGCTTCACTCATTATATGGGATACCTTATGCCTAGTACAAAAAGAGGGAGGAATGGGGATTAAAGACATTATTATGTGGAATATGGCCTATGTCACTAAATAACTATGGCATGTGGTTACCAAAGCAAATGGCCTACGGATGAATTGGGTGCATTAGTATTATCTGAAGAATTCATCTATTTGGCACTATACACAACCTGCTAAGGAATCATGGTATTGGACAAAGGATATCCAAGCCAAGGAAAAAATGGTAGAGGGATTTGATACTACTTCCAAAGCCTGGAAAAAGGAATTCAATGGTGTTTATAAAGTACAATAAGGCTATCTCTGCTGAAGTAAGGTGATGTATAAGTGGCATGGTATGACATGGTATGGCGCACAGAATTCGCAGATGTGCATTTATTGCATATGACGCTATTGACTAAGGATAGGCTAGTTAAGATGGGTATGAACTGCTCGCCAGAATTTATGTTATGCCAAAACAAGGATAAGAGCCATGAAAAAAATTCATGGTCACTATCTTAAACCCGGTATTGGAACAGCTAATGCAGACACAATTGCTTGCAGGAACATGGGAAGAAGCTTACCAGGCTATAGCACAAAGGAAGATGTCCAAAATATGGAAGCACAAAGCCTTTAGAGCTGTAACTGTAGTTGTTTACATATGTTAGCAAGAAACAAATAGGAGGATTTTTCAAAATACAACCCGAGACATGTGTATGGTGAACATGGAATATGGTAGGATGCTATTGAGTATAATGAGAAGTTTGTAGATAGAAAATGTTTCTCTTAGGGTATGCCCTGAGTAACTTGTATATGTGATTTTGGAGTAATGCGTTCTCACCTTTATCCAAAAACAGAAGAAGATAGGAGTCACACCTACCTTCCATTATTGATCACATACTCAAGTTGCAAGGCAGATGCAAAGCAAGCTTGGTGGCCCAGCTTCAATACTTGGTCCAAGCAAGTTAAAGACTTGTTTTCCTTTCTTCTTTTTTCTCTCCCCCCTCCATTGATTACTTTCTCTGTTTTTGGTGAGGTAATTAGTTCTCCTTTTGGTGAGATAATTAATTTTTCATTTCATCCTTCTTTTTTATTTTCCTTTCTTTTTTCATATTGTATTGATTTGATTAGTAGCTCACTAAAATATTTGTTTTGCCCATTAATTACTTTCCCTTTTTTATTATGAGATAATTACTTTCTCCTATTTTGTGAGATAATTAGCTCCTTTTCATCCCTCTTTTTTTGTTCTCCTTTCCTTGCATATCATTAATTTGATTAGTAGCTTACTAAAAATACTGATGGCTCATTAATACCTATCCACGGAACACCTAGGTTGCACTCACTAAGAGTAATTTGTAGCTCACCAACGCCTACACTTGTACACTCAACGTCAACTCACTAACATATATTGTACAGTTCACTAATGTTTGCTCACTAAATATATATCATAAATCATTAAATATATATTGTATAGTTCACTAATGTATGTCACAGCTCACCAAACGTTATGCAATAACTCTCTAAAAAAACATAATGCAAGTGACTAAAACTTTCCAAATATATCATATCACCTTAGTAGATGAATATAAAGTGTTGCTCACTGCATATATATTACAACTCAGAAAAAGATATAGTGCAACTCACTAAAAAAATGAATAAAATATGAATGTGAATATCTACATGGCATAGTAAAATATAATATAACATCTTGCTAAACAAATGTAGTAAAAATGGCTAAAACTTTTCCAGTGTCTCATTTTTACGCATTTGAATATTAAATGTGAGTTCACCTAAAGAGATATCATAGACCCTCATGGGATAAATATGAAGTATTAGACAAAACATGCACAACTTAAGTGATATCCAGCCCGATAAATGTCAAATATTGGGATGCTCTGATAAGGCTGGCATAGAACGAAAGGTCAACTACATGAGGCTCCAATTTTATAGCCAGTTTGGATGTCACATCAACAGAGCAGATGATACCATGTTAGATGAAAGATTAACCCTAGGTGGATTGTTGTACTCTTATTATATGTACAACGACAGAAGGAGAACATGAACAGAAAGATATACATAAGTTAGAGTAAGATACTATATAAAACATATCTTATCACCCAAAACTGTTCTTTACTTCTTTTTGCAGGTGGAATAGTTCACAGTTACAAGATTTCAAATTTAGGATCGAATTAAAAGTTTCTTTCTAATCTAGGCATGACACTACCACTTGAACATTACCACACTCTATTTAAATGGACCTCTTAACATATGGAGCAAACTCTATGTTGCTAGAGGTTGTAGTGTACATCAACTAAATATGGAGAAAAGTGGCACTAATTTGAAAAGAATATAAGCAACAACTTGTGAAAAAATGATAAAAAGCTTATAGTAGCTAATAATTTAGTAGAAAGTTATGCTCATGTAACTCTAAAGGTCACCATTTACAATACCGAGCTTTACAGCTTCTCTATCTTTTGTGTGATAAGAGGGATAGGTCATAGGAGCACCAAAGTTCAGCGCAAACAAATGGATGTTAACTTTACCTGTTAATTGGCATACATTTAGCTTTTAGGTAGGCTACTGGTTTTATTGCCAGCCAAAGAGCACATAAATCAATACGAGATAATGGGAAAATACAACTCAACATGTTGACAATTGATTTTTCAAAAGAATAGGATAAGATATGTTTAGTGAACATGCACTTATGGGGGAAGACAAATGTATTTTATGCTTTGTTTTTAGTATTGCTTATATACTATTAGTTGGAGGAGTGCTCCCTTTCTGTGGATGATCAAAGACTATTCATACTGTATACTTTCTAGAAATGTCAAACTATTTAGCAAGAGAATGTTAAACAACTTTCTAATAGCGTTTATTGCAAATAAAAATACCTTAGGCTAAGGATAATGTCGACAATTTACAAATAATTAATAAGATACTAGTCCCATTCATTAAAGTATGTCTGAGTGAAATTATTATACCAAGCAACTAGGTGGACAATGTATTTGTACACCTAGACTGGAAAAAAAAAGGATTAAAGGTAGTTGACGCAAATGATAACCAAGAAAGGTTATTGTTATGGGAGGAGTTACAAGACTTGAACTGCATAATTAAGGGACCATGGATTGTGGGAGGGAATTTTAGTAACCTTCTTAGATTGGATGAGAGAATTGGCGGGGACCAAATGCTTACAAGTGAAATGCATGACTTCGCTGATTGCATTGCTCATGTGCCTTGCAAGAAATGGGATATAGAGGACATGATTACACTTGAAGTAATAGACAAGATCGTACAAGAGTGTTTTTAAAGCTGGATAGAGCACTCTCTAATGGAGACTATTCAACATTCCCTCATGTTCAATATAAGGTACTCCTAGGGAGTATATCAAATAATTCTCCTTTAATTGTGAAATTATAGCACGCAACACAGGCTAGGAAACATTTGTTTAAGTTTTTCAATATATGGCTTCAATATGGATTTTTGGAGGCTGTCAAAGCTATTTGACAGCTGCGCATTGAAGGTACTGCTATGTTTAGCCTTGTCACAAAGCTTAAATTGCTTAAACAACCTTTAAGACAATAGTGTAATCACAAATTACAAAGATTAAATTTTTATAGATTCAATTTATTTGAATGGGTGCAATCTCTATGCATACAAAATCCTCTGATTCTTTCTCTCTCAAGGATGGATTTTCCAACCTTTGAATCAAGGGGGCTAGGGACCTATTTATAGGAAAACCTCCCCCTTGAAAGTTAAGACATGCCTTGACTTGGATTTTGGGCCTTTTAATCAGGCTTTACCTGTGAGACCTGGAGTTTTGTCGTATTCGTTTAATGAATTTTATGCCTGTTGGGTTGGAATAGTTTACTTGAATACCCGTCAGCCTTAGAAGTAGTTCGATGTTATTAAATCCAACCTGGATAGATTTGGGAACGAATAGTTGATGAATGACCATATTATGGATTTGGGTTTAGGAATCGGTTTACGAATTAGACTAGCGGTGTTAAGTATGATCTGTCGATTAAATGAAAGAGAGAGGGGAAGGGCAAAATGGTAATTTCGCGTCCCACCTTATTTCTCCTCCCCCTTGCCCGCGAGACCCCCCCCCCCGTGCGTCTGCTTCTTCTTCCTCCTCTGCTGAAGCCGGGCTCTCTCTCTCCTCTTTCTTCTTCTTCTTCTTCTTCTTCTTCTTCTTCCTGCCTCCTCTTCACTGTTCCTCGCTGCCACGCCGTGCGACCGGAGCCCAGGCGACGCCGGCGTCCTCCCACCGTGCGTGGCCAAGCCATTTTAGCGCAAAACAGAGTCGACCCCGGTCAGTTTCGGCGCATGCAGGTAAGAATTCGACCAACCTTACCTCTATGAATTGAATCCTTGCTTGAATTCCCTTCAATTTGTGCTAATTGTGCCTAAATTCATCAGAAACCGTGAGTTAGGGCTTTGGGTTGGTGGTGTTTGAACCTCACGCAAGGACAGCCGGATTTCTTGAGTGTGTGGAGACCGAATTCAGCTTCAAACTAGCCAAATTGCACGCAAATTGCTTGAATTCAAGGTGGGTAATCCTTCAATCCCACCTATTTTATGCATTTCGAATGATAATTATATGAATGAGTTTATTGATTTGGTAGTTCTAAGTATTTATGCCTAATGATTATGAATTATGCTAGAGTTATGTAATTGAAGTGAGTTATAAGCGTTTGGTTTCGATTCGAATCAAATTGGGTAAATTATGCTTGAGGTATTAACTTGAAGTGAGTTATAAGCGTTTAGCTTCGATTCGAATCAACTTGAGTGAATTAAGCGTAAGAGGTTATTTGGAAGTGAATTATGTATGCTTAGTTTCGAATTGAATCCATTTGGGTGAATTAGGCTTAAAATGTTAATTCAAAGTGAATTATATACGTTTAGCTTCAATTCGAATCAATTTGGGTGACTTATGCTAACGAGGTTAATCCGAAGTGAGTTATAACTTCGATTCGAATCAAATTAAGAGAATTATGCTTGAGGTATCAATTCGAAGTGAGTTGTAAACGTTTAGTCTCGATTCGAATCGATTTGGGTGAATTTGAAATGAATTATATACGTTTAGCCTCGATGCGATTCAACTTGGGTAAGTTATGCTTGAGGTGATAATTCGAAATGAGTTCTATGTGTGGAGCATAGATTTAAAGCAACCGTGGTGAGTTAAGCTCGAGATGCAACTTCGAAGTTGTATGAATTCGATTCTATGTGCGTATGAGCAAAGGGATTAAGCTTACTATGTTTATAAGCAAGCTTATTATGTTTGTGAGCAAAGAAGTCGTTTGTTGATTTAGTAAACTTTTCAAGTTAGAAGCAAAGTCGTTTGTGATTAGGCAACCTTAACATGTTTATAAAGAGCCTTTTAGTTACAAACTGAGTCGTTTTACGACTAAGTAAACGTGTCGTCTTTATAAGACGCTTCTAAGTCAAAGTAAGGTCGTTTCACAAGTTAATAAACGCATTGCGTGTTTAAAAAGAGCTTTTAAGTTACAAATGGAGTCGTTTTATAATTTAGCCAACGATTTACGTTTATAAGGAACTTTCGAGTTGAAGTGAAATCGTTTTAAGTATTAACCAACGTATTACCTTTATAAGAAGCCTTTAAGTCAAAAATGAGGTTATTAAGCTTTTAAGCGAGAAATGAAGTTGTTTTATAATTTAGCAAACGTTTTACGTCTATAGGAAGTTTCTTAACTTTAAAACGAAGTTATTTTTCGAATTAGTAACCGTATTATGTTTATATGGAACTTTTAAATTGAAAACGAAGTCGTTTTACGACTTAACAAGCTTATTACGCTTTTAAGAAGCTTTGAAGTTTCAAAGGAAGTCGATCCATGGAATAACAAACTTATAACTTTTATAAGAAGCTTTTTAAGCTTATAACTTTTATAAGAAGTTTTTAAGCTTATAACTTTTATAAGAAGCTTTTGAGTTTCGAACTTAGTTTGACTTAAGTTGAATTAAGCATTAACTAAACCCGTTATGTTTCAAATGAGTATCGTTTTACGATTTAGCAAACTAATTACATTTTCACGAAGCTTTTAAGTTAGAAACAAGTATTGCTTTACGATTTAGCAAACCAATTACGTTTTTACGAAGTTTTTAAGTTAGAAGCGAGTATCGCTTTACAACTTACCAAACGAATTACGTTCTTACGACGTTTTTAAGTAAGAAGCAAACTCCTTTTACAATTTAGCAAACTAAGTGCGTCTTTATGAAACTTTTAAGATAGGAATGAACTTGTAAACGTATTCCATAAAGTAGTTTACATAGTATTGCAATTGTTCGATTATGGAAAGTTTTTAAACCTTTCGCAAAATCGATTTATGAGTAGTAACTAAAGCTTTTACTAGCTTTTGAACACGTTATCTCTTGCGGATATTATGATTTAAACTTACATAACTTGCATAAACAAATCGGTTTTGCATCAATTTCATTCTTTTGCGTTTAAAAGAGTTGAAACGGCCTTAAAAAGGGCAATTGGAGTTGTATTGTGAATCCTAGTTTTGATGCAAGTAAGTGTCCAAGTTTTGAATCGTGAGTTAGAATACTCACCATATTTTAAGAGGTCTTTCTTGTAGTTTGCCTAAAACTAAAGTTGTAAGAAAATTATGTTTTCAGGTTTTAAGTTCATAAAACCTATATATGGATAAGTTTAAGTATGTTTTGTCTGCTAAGTATGAGTGTGTAGGTAAGTATTTACGTGTATGAAGGTTATAAGCTCCTAAGATAAATTTATGCATAAGTATGAGTATGTACGTGTCCGAACGATTATGTTTATGTTTATGTATAAGTTTATGTGTATGTATACGTGGAGGAGCTACTCTAGAAACTTTAAGCTTAAGTCTGAGATCCAGGGATGGTGGCTTAGTTCCCGCCTGGTATCACGTATGTTATGTTATGGTAGATTCAGGGATGGTGGTTTGATTCCCGCCTGAAGTCTATGTATGAAAATTATGTCTCAGCATAGTATGATGTCTGTCCGGATAGGCGTATGTTGCCACTCGAGTTTGGCCGACTCGGGATGGCAGTAACAAAGTACCTCTAAGAGTCTAGTCTCCTCATTTATGTGAATAAGATACTACGTATGTTTTCAGTAAGTTTATGTTTTGCTATGTTTATGGATTTACGCAACGGTTTATGTTTTACGATTTCACGCAACGGTTTATGCTTTATGATTTCATTGAAGTTAAACTTTTTAGTATGTTTATGATTCCTTTTGGTTTATGGAATGAATATGATGTATGATGAGTAAGTCTTCAACTAAAATGAATTACGAAAGGCTTTTGGTAAGTTATATGTATTTTAAGTATGTTTTGGGAGAGAGGGTTTACTCACTGAGCGGTGGTTGCTCACTCCCATTACTTTCCCCTTTTCCCAGGTTCAGGTGACTGCTGCGTGGAGCGCCCAGGGTAGATTTACTCCATAATTATGATTTTGTTGTGTATTGTCGATTGTGGTTGGAAAGGTTGCAAAGTTATGTAAATAGCCTGTTTCTTGTAAGTTTATGAATGATAGCAAACTCTGTGTACTCCGGGTGTGTGGCCCGTAGAGTTTGGACTCCGGCGTGTAGCCGTTGAGCTGTTGTGGTTGTTGACTTGTATTGCAGGGTTGTAATGTAGGGCTTTAAGCCTGGGAAACGGTCAGTTTTCAGGGGAAACTCTGCCCGTTTTGCCCCAGAAAATTTTAGAAAAAAAAAATGGCATCTGTAACCCGAGGGTCAAAATTGAGACTCAATTATGTTATAGTGACTTAAGTGTTGAGTTCCTTTCATGTTAGGTTGAATAAGTCTTAATATGTTGCCTTAACAGTCCTTCTCGGGGAAGGACTGTGGCGTGTAACACGACTCGACGAGGTCGGGGTGTTACATTTGGTGGTATCAGAGCAAGGTTGGGTTTTAGAAAAGGATAAAAGAAAATGAGATCTGAGTCACAAATATGTTTTTATGAGCTAAGAGTTATATGTTATGTGCTACGTGATATGTGCTGCGTGTTATGTGTTCGTGTTAAGTGTTAAGTGTTAAGTGCTAAGTTGTTACAAGGTTACTGGTAGGTGGCTGATAGAAATTCGGTTATAAGTAATAGATGTGTTTGACGCACATAAGTGACCTGAAACCTTGCTACGAGTGCAGGAGTTAAGAAATATACGACATGTCAGAAGAAGGGCAAAATCCTCCTCCACCTCCGCCTCCAAATGATGGAATGGAAATGCTAATTAAATTTCTGAAGCTTAAGCCACCTACGTTTGACGGAACTCCAGATCCAATGCAGTATGAGTACTGGAAGAGAAAGATTGAAGGATTGTTTGAGGTTATGGAATGTCCTCCCAATTATAGGGTGAGGTTTGCAGCTCATTTATTTGAAAAAGATGCTAGCTTTTGGTGGGATACTGTCAAGCCAAGAGAAGGTGAACAACCACTAACTTGGGAAGAGTTCAAGGGGTTGTTAGATGAAAAGTATTATCCTAAAGAGGTAAAATGGGCTAAAGAGCAGGAATTTTTGAACTTGCAGCAAGGAAAGAAGCCGGTTATTGAGTATATGTCTAAGTTTAATGAATTGAGTAGGTTTGCTCCTCATCAAGTGGCGAATGAGGAAATGAAAATGGAGCGATTTGAGAGAGGTCTCAAGCCTAAGCTGAAAACCAACATGGCTGCATTAACCTTTCCAAACCTCCAAACGATGTACCAAAAAGCTATCAAAGTTGAGCGTGTTATAGATGAGTCCGAGGCATCTGAGTTAGCCATGCAACAAAAGAGGAAGCGTGAGGTCGAGAGTTCACAAGGAAGAGTACGTGGGAATGGGAAGAAGCTCAATTCCAATTATCAATCTCAGAAGGACCGCACCCCATATGAGCCAAGGCCTCGATGTGATACGTGTGGCAAGCTCCACAATGGGCCATGTGCAAGGTTAACGGGGGCGTGCTTTGGGTGTGGAGAACTTGGGCATTACAAAAACCAATGTCCGAAGAAGGTACAAGGAAACGTGCAAGCTAATCAAAGGACCCAGCCAGCAAATAGGCAGGGCGGCAACAATCTTCAAGCAAGGAAATGACTCCACCAAGCTCACAGCTCCATGACGCGAATGAGAGTCGGTAAGAATCCTCCTTTTAAGTACTTCCATTTATATAAGTATCTATGAATTATGGATTTATATTGTATCTTGTGACCAAAGCGTATAAGTTTCGAGGACGAAACTTTTTATAAGTGGGGGAGAATGTGAGACCTGGAGTTTTGTCGTATTCGTTTAATGAATTTTATGCCT
>JACYFF010031955.1:84147425-84182623 GCA_017589665.1 Selenicereus undatus
TATATATATATATATAGATAGATAGATAGATAGATAGATAGATAGATAGATAGATATGAATGTTTTCGCATGAATGAAAAACCAACCTCCATCGATGAGGTAAAAAATAACAATTTTTTTAAAAATAAATTTTCTAAAATAAAAAAAAATAACAAATTAGGAAAATGACAACAATATGGGGAAAACTTTGAAGCTATTGCAAACAACTAAATTATTAATGATGAATTAACAAATAAAGATTTACTTTATTGTCTTCCACTTTGAACCTATGAAAATCAATTAGAAAATAATAATAAATTGCAAGGGATGAAGTGAATTTCAATTCCCCCCACTATTCATTAAGGTCGTAATCAAGAGAACATTTAAAGTATTAAATAATACTTGGAAGATATTGAAGGATAAAATACCTCAAGTTAGTAGAAAATGACAAATGGGCATAATTATATCGTGTTGTGCACCATAGAACTTTAGCCGAATGCATGAAAAAGGGATACGAACTTAACCAAGACTGATACACATCGTAACCATTCCCAACATCAGGTTATATGAAGAGCAAAACAAACATGCAATGACTGAATGCATGGATGTAATAGCTAATACAATTTAATCATTGATAAATGATCACTAAATTTCTATATGTAGCTTTTTGTTGCAATTAAACACGTTTGCCTCCCTGATTAGAAATTATCAATACGTTTTTCTTGATATATAAAAAATATTATTAATTTGCGTAATAATGCTTGCAATCATGTTTGACCATTCCTTGCAAATTTTTTTGGATGTAAATTAGTGTTACAAAAATTAAATAATATTGCACAAAACCATTAAAAATGACTCCAAAAAGCTCTAGAAGTTCTGAAACACTCCAATGTAATGTGCTTACAACCTGCTCCATTATGCTAACTGATAGTCATATATGCTCCAACCTACTCCAATTTGCTTCAACCTACTTTGATTTGCTCTAATTTGTAAATTGCTGCTACAATATACTCCAACCTGCGCCAATCTGCTTTCTACTCCTCTAATATGCTCATACCTAGAGTTGTCAGTTCAGGTGGCTGAGTTAAATGCGGGTCGGGTATATTCAAGTTTGGGTAAAATATGGGTCGGTTGTATTTTGAGTTTGGGTAAAATACGTGCAGTTGTATTTTACTTTTATAGGTTTTGGATAGGCCCAATAGGTTTCGGATAGACCCAATAGGTTTCAAGCACTTTCTCTGTGAGTTATTTTTGCTTTGTCAAAATAAATTTTTTTGCGTATTTATTACTAAAAATTATCAGTATTTAATGAAAAAGCATAGTAATTGTAATTTTTCAAAGAATATTAAAATTTCAAACTTGTCGTTATGATGCATGAACGTCATGCATGGGTAGGCAAAGAATCAAACCTTATTTGGGTTGGGTGAATCGATTCGTACATTGAAAAAAAATCAATAGTGAGTCAGGTCATTGATGGGTCAGTTCATCTAGAGCATGCTAATGAGTTGGAGCAGTTTGACCTGCTAATAACCCATTTAATAACTTGATAATTTTATTACCTAATCTACCAATGTTCAATAAGGTAAAACTTTATTAATGGGTCATCCCCAATATGAACACAAATGACCATTTTCTTGCCACTAGTATCATATTTCAAGACTAGCTAGAATGAAAACAAAATAAAATTAAATTAAATAAGTACAAGATATTATCTTTTAGTTATAACATCAAAAATTTGGATAACTACAAAGTAGTTAATTTAAAAAATGAGTAGACATATTTGTTTTGCTAAATACATAATGGTTTGACTTGCACATCCTTAATGTTTATCCTTTGCTAAATTAATTTTTTTGAAGATTAGATAGTTATTTCATGAAATTTCATACTCAATTTTTTTTTTATATTTATAAGTTGTGTACGATATTATTTTTAGAGAATAGAGAGGAAAAGAAAGTGTATTATGTTTAATTTGTAAAGGAATGCAATAGTTATATAATGTCTCTTTTTAGATTGTTCGATAAAATTGACTAACTCTTACTATTAAGAGGAAAAATTAGAGAAAAAACAAAAAATGAGGTTACAATGTTTGGGTCAATCGGTTGGGTTCGGGTTTAGGTCGGGTTTGACCCACTAATTTACAGATTTTTCAGGTTCCATTTATTTTGGGTTCAGGTCAAGGAAATCGTGTTCAAAACCCAAAATTTTCGTACGGGTTCGGTTTAAGTTTTGGAGTCGGGTCAATTTTTGCCAGGTCTACTCATAACAAATAGGCCTTAAAAGTAGGAGCTCCATGTATATACAAATCAAGATACAATCAATGCAAAAACAAGCAAATGAAGTTTAGATGAATGAAGGTTATAATATGGATGACATTGTTTCATCTAAAATAATTGCATGACATGAGTTGACTATTACAATTTGCTAAGCATTAGTACTGCTTTTCCTTTTAAACTATAACCCCCATACATTGTTATGTTGTCATATTTTTCTTTTTTAGGGGGTGAGATATTGAAGTCCATAGTTACTAGGCTATCTCTTTTGAAGATTCAATACTGTTATCGCACTTTATAAAAGCAAGGGTGATATTCAGAGTTGTAATAATTGTAGAGGTATCAAGTTACTAGATCATATTATGAAATTTTAGGAAATGGTGATTGAGAAGAGGCTAAGATGAACATTTCTATTTACAAGAATCGGTTTGGTTTTATACTTTTATGATAGGGAGATCAATTACAGAAGCAATACTTCTTACAAGAAGGCTTATGAATTTTACAAGGATAGGAAAAAGAATTTGCATGTGGTGTTCGTTGATCTTAGGGAGGTTTATGATAAAGTACCAAGGGGAATACCTTGGAATTGTTTAGAGAAGAAAGGTGTACCATATGATTATATTCGAATTATTAAAGATATGTATAAGAGAATGAAGACAAGGGTGTGGACACTAGTTAGAGGAGACAATAACGCTTTCTTATTGAGATTGGGTTGCATGAGAGATCAGCCTTAAGTCCTTCTCATTTTACAGTTGTCATGGATTTGCTTACAAAAGAGATTTAGGATGAAGTCCTATGTTATATGTTATTTGTTGGCGATATTGTCCTAATAGATGAGGCCAAAGAAGGAGTTGACAATAAGCTATAAAAGTGGAGATACACTTCAAAGTCCAAAGGTCTTAAACTAAATATGCCAAAGATTAAGCATCTAGAATGTAGATTCAATGAAGGGGAAGAAGAGTTAGTTGATGACCATTAGAGATACAATGATACCAAAAGTTGAAAGCTTAAATACCTAGGTTTGATTATAACATTTGACACCATTTAAAGGTGGGATGACAAAAATAGAGAAACACATATGGGATGTGGTCCAGCTTGAACATCGTAATAAGTTAAGAGAAAAATTTAACGTTCGATGGTTAGAGTAACATTATTGTACGACTTAGAGTGTTAGCCGATTAAGAAAACACAGGTTCAATGACTGATGGTAGCATAGATAAAGATGATGAGGTCGATTTTCGATTCGATAGAATCAAGAATGAAGTTATTAGAAGAAGAGTAGAATAGGATAACAGAAGCAGGACTCAAATAGTTTGGTCATATTAAGAGAAGGGATATAAATGCGCCTATGCAGAGATGTGAAAAGCTTGACCATTCGGAATGTAAAATGAGAAGAGACAACAAAGAAGAATTTGGTATGAGGTGATTAGATAGAACATGAGACACTTGGATTTATAGAAGACAACTCAGGATAAGTGTTTTTGGAGGTGTAGGACTAGAATAACATGTCTTAAATAAGTCACTTGTTTATGATTTCACCCTTTAGTCTCTTGGCAATCATTGTTGTTTATTTCACTTGTATACTAGGTAGTAATGTGGTATCTCTGGCTTTCTAATATTTCTCACATTATTGTGTTGCATTTGGTTTCCATATTGTTTTATTATTTAGTTAACATCTATTGGTACTTATTATATATATGTAATGATTATCTTCTTTGATTTAAAAGGTTTTAATTCAATGATTTTTTTTTGAATTTTTTTGTACTTATCTTAGAATCGGTCTTTTTGCTTGCCCGAGTGTTTGTAGGTGTAAGACGGTCTATATTTGGATCTCTTTAGTCCCTGTGAAACAGGACTGACACTAGGAACTGTTGTTATATTTCATCTATGTGTATTTGTTGTATAAATAAGTTTAATATGTGTGCACATATTGTTCATAAGAGTACATACTCCGAGTAGTATGATATAGGAATTCCTATACCATAGAGAAGGTACACAACAAAGATAGAATATAAGAAATACGAAGCTCTTCTGTGCTTGTTAGTATGCATTGGATTTAATTGTAGACTTTGCTTTATTAGTTATTCCCTTATTATTGTGCCACCCAAAAATATCATGACCTTTAAATTGTGTTGACTTATGTACCGAAACTTAAAGAACGACATCAAGAAATCATAGAGATATGAATATAAGACATTATTTCTCTACCATTTCCAGTCCACCAAATAGTTTACTATATTAGCACATATGTGTAAGTAAACATTCAACATGTAAAAGAATCATAACATACTTAATAATTCTAGTGATGAGATTGTATGCACTATCTAATATGTTTGCAAAGTATACTTTGGGGGGGGGGGGGAGGGACTGCAAAGTAGATATTTCACTTCATATGTTATTTCTAGTTACAAAATTATTTATTATGATGAAAATCACAACTCTCTTAACATCCCCCCCCCAAAAAAAGAGGTAGGAAATTTGATGCGAAGAACCTAAGTTTTGACTCAATTCTCACTTTTCAGCCTTACTATCTATAGTGTCTTACTTTCACACCATAAAAATAGGGGGAGAAATAAGGAGCAAAATTAGAGACAAAATCAAACAAGAAGCTAATGCCCGTAATGGCTAAGTTCTTGTTCCTTCATGGTATCACAAAGCGCCTTGCCCTTTGTTTCCGACAAGCAAAGAACCAAGAACCCAGATAGAAGGATTGCCAACCTAAAAACTCTATAAGAATATACCCTACTGCTCTCACCAAGTAGAGTTAACATCGGATCAAACACTGATCCCAGGGTGATGGCTTGCCTCACTAACGATGAGGTAGTGTTCCTCACACAAGTAGGGAACAACTCCACCATGTATATTAGCACCACATTACATGCCATGCATGCACAAAAGAGAGACACCAACCCAAGGACAAGGATTAGACCCTTGTGGAGCCAACAAAGGACTGAAAACACTATGCTCATTGCGCCACTAATGATGTAGAACCAGAGTGCGGAGCTCCTTCGGTTGCACTTTTGGATCCAAAAGAGAAATGTGAGTAGGAAAGGGGATAGTGACAACAAAGAATTGAACGTGGAAGTCAAGTAAATGTTGAACCCCATGCCTTTAACACCTAGAAACATGCCAAAATAAAATAACTCGATCCCAAAACCAAGATTCATCGATGCAAGTAAAAGTTGCACAACCCATTTTTTCTTAACTGGAGTATTGATGGATGCAAAAGGATTACTAGTAGTGGCGTTAGTTGAATTATTATTAAGTAACTATTGGAATATATTTGGGGATGAATTTGGGTAAACTTGATTCTTGTAGGCAAATGATCCTAATTTTTTTAAGATGATCATGGCTTCTTTTTCTTGGCCTTGTATGAAGAGCCATCTAGGGGATTCATAGAAGAAGAAATAAGACACAATGCACTATAGGATTCTAGGGATGGAATTTGATAAATAGAGGCTCCTCTATGAGAAATCCGTTGTTGCATAGGCTATACCTGTCGATGCTAATATCCAAAGGGAAAAATTGACGAACACCAACATGGCTATTTCGGGTCACCGTCATTTCCTAACTCTCTTGGTGAATAAGAAGAAAATAGAGATTGCTATAAGGGCACGACCCACACCACTCAAGGAATGCAACCTTAAGTAAACCCAACCATTTGGGGAGAAAGAGACTGCAAGTGCACAAGTTGACATTAGTAAGGAAAACACGAAAATGGGGTTCCTTCGAGTAAACCAAGAGTCATCGAGGGTGGCAAGAAGTAACCCACCCAACAAGCAATCAATAAAGTAGCAAGCTGTGGTAAGCTAGAGATGAATAATCCAGCACACTCAAGATCCCATTTCGATATGAGCGATGCGTAAGTATTCCCTGAATCCCGTGCCCAATTGGCTCTTGATATGCTACATATGTTCGACCTAAATCTGCATGTAGAGGTAGCAGTGGTGCCATTACATTGCCAATTTGGTTGAGCATGGGCAAACATGCTAATGAATGTTTGTTCACTGTCGAAGAAGGATGAGATCGAGGCAAGGATGGCTTGCAAACCTTGGGAGCCATCTAGAGGTCAAATGCTTTTCTCAATCAACCCTTCCACAGATATTGATGCCTCTTCCTCATGTGTCGCACAATCATTCCTCATTGAAATATGTTGTTATAGGATGATCACTTACTGTTGCAAGGTCAATCATGCCAACAGAACAATGAGTATGGCTTGTCTATTGTAAGATCGAACTCTAGAAACCACGTCCAAAACAACAACTACAATGATCACCATCACTACCATCAAGTATAGAGACCATTTAAGTAAATCTAATTATCAAATAGACCAGATAAAAGTTGGACACAACAACAATAACTTTTAATGTAGGTTTCACTATTACGAGTTAAGGTTTAGGGAGACTAACTATGAACAGTCTTACCCTCATAAATATCTTTATGAGCAGGGAAGCGGATTCGAAAAGGCCCACAAAAATTGTCAAATTTTTTTTTGTATTGACTTGAAATTTGAAAAAGAAATTAATAAAAACTAATAAAATTAAACACACGCAAACTCTTAAATTAACATTAATCAAATTGTAAATTAAACTAGCATGCACAAATTTAAATGATCTTAACCAAGACCAACTAACAATGACTAGAAAAATAGACAGGCTTATATATGCAAGCCAAAACTCACAAATTTTAATGAATATAAGACGATCCTCTGCATACTCTGATAATAACTTTTGCAATCTTGGTTGTACGAATTAACCTACTACTATTACCTTGGGTGATGGTGAGGCACTATAAGACGAAATTGCTTGCACTTGTCTTTGAAAGGTGTTTGAAAATAATGGCAAATGCTAGCCCCCTTTTTGCAGACCCACTCCTTGTCCCACATGGGATGATTAAAAGCCTTTTGTGGGGTTTTCATTATTCTCTTTTCCTTGGACTTGTTGAATTCCTTTAGGCTTGGTTTTGTTAGTATTGTGGGATGAGCGTCAACCACCATGCAAATGCGTGCGCGCCACCTGCCTGGTCTAGTCCGGTCTGGGCCGTGCTGGGGTGACTGTGGCCTGTGGGGTGTGGGCCTTGTCTGCTAATTTTTGGAGGCAAATGCTTTTATTTTTGTTCATTGGCCACTAACAGTCAACGACTCCTTGGATTTCTCTTCACTTTTTCCTCTAGTAATGGCTAGTAGCTAGTTAATCAAGGCCTGATTTTCTAGCCATGAAATCCCCTCAGTTTCCATATTTTCCTCACCTCCAGCAGTTATTTTTCAAGTATAAATATCCAGCTCTCTTGGTACTACAACGCACACAAAAACATTCTTCCACTCCTCTGTTCTCCTATCCTTTCTCTCCTCTACAGCTCTAGGCAATTGTAGTCTTATGTATTCCAAGTTGCTCGCCACAAGTGCACGCGCTTAAAGGCTAGCTGTATAAACCTTAGGGAGCAAACAACTACTTTGATTTGCACCCAGGTCGAGCTAAAATTACTTTCAAGACAATGATGCTCCGCGGCACAACTCTTTCTCTCATTTCTCTACCATTGATTTCGATATACTTTCCCTATAATTCGAAAGCGATTTCCTATCATATACAAATAAATGGTTCTCTCAATTAACGCCCTCCCAGACTTCTCAAAACTTGTACCCCGGGTTGGAACCAAATACAAACATTTGTCCCAAGAACTTCTAATCTTCTTTGAGCAATTAGAAGTTAACTATGTGTTGTTCTCTGATCTAACTAAAGAGAACAATGCATCTGAAACTTATGTTGCTTCCCCTAATGAAATAGACAAAGACAAAAGAAAACCAACATAAGAGGCTACCATAAAAGAATTCAAGAATTACAACAAAATGGTTAAGGGGCATCTGTTGAATTGTATGACTAACCCTCTGTTTAATTTGTTTTTAAATTCAAATCTACCTCGATCATATGGGAGAGATTGTAGGTCAAATATGGAGTTGATGATGCTAAAAAGAAGAAATACGTGGTTGGTGAATAGTTGCGGTTCCAAATCGCATATGATAAACCAATCATGGAGTAGGTCCATGTTTATGAGAACATATGTGCTGAAGTTCTAAATGAAAACATGAAGATGTACGAGATTTTACAGGCTAATGTACTGATGAGAAATTCCTAACATCTTGGAATGACTACATTAATCAGCTGAAATATAAGAAGAAAGATCTTACCTTGTAGGAATTGATCAACTATATGAGAACTGAAGAGGCTAATCATCTCAAAGATAGCCTGCATTCCCTCTCTTTAAATTCTTTTAAATCTAACTTAATTGAATCTATTATGCCTACTCACAAAGATAGGCTTAGAAGCAAAGGTAAGAAGAATCAAAAGCCAAACCATCCTAGGTAGCAGAACAAGTCTTGCTATAATATCCAGAAACCAAAGGGGTTGTGCTATGCATGCACCAAACCAGGACATAAAGCATACTAGTGTCCACTTTGTAAGAGACCATCTTAGCCAAACCAAAAGTTTGCCAGATAACCTATAGCTCAGGCTAACCTTGCTAAGGATACTGAAATCATCTGTGCCATACTCGAAGAAGCAAACTTAGTGGTAAATAGTGCTGAATAAATCTACGACATTGGAGCTTTAAGGCGCTTATGTGCTAACAAAGAACTTATGCAGGACTTTAGAGACATTATAGATGGTGAATGCTTCTATGTGGGAAACTTCATGACTGCTAGAGTTATGGGTAAAGGGAAAATTCTTCTGAAATTTACTTCTGGCAAATTACTGTCTTTGAGCAATGTGTTATATGTGCCTTCTCTTCATACAAACTTGGTTTCTGGTTACTTCTCAAAAAGGTCGGCCTAAAAATTGTTGTTAGAGATGACAAAAAGTTGTTATCTCTCATAATGGATTAGAGATGACAAAAAGTTGTTATCTCTCATAATGGTGTCTTTGTTAGGAAGAGATACTGAATGAAAGTTTGTTTGTACGTAATGCTGCTTCTAAGACCATAGTGAAAATGCTTCTAGTTTTGCTTATATTGCTAAGTCTGTTGATCTGTTTCATGGTAGGCTAGGCCATGTTAATTTTGCTTCTATAAAATGACTAAAAAATCTAAGCTTAACTCCCACTGTGAATATTGATAATTTTTCTAAATGTCCTGTGTGTATAGAAGCTAAATATGCTAAAAAAAACTTTTTAAGCATATCACTAGTAGAAAAACAAAACTGCTAGAACTAGTGCATTCAGAGCTAGCAGACTTCAAAAACACAGTTAGCAAAGGGGAGAAAAGTATTTTGTTACTTCTGTAGATGATTGTTCTAGATATACCGTAGTACACCTCCTTAGGTCCAAAAATAAGGATGAGGTGTTTTCGAAATACAAGGCAGACATGGAAAATCAAGTAGACCGAAAAACCAAGAGACTTAGAACCAACAGGGGTGGATAATGGTATTACATATGAGGTTAGTGCACACCGTACTCCCCAATAGAATAGGATAGTCGAATGCAAAAATAGAACTCTTAAAGAAATGATGAATGTCATACTTTTAAGTTCAGGACTTTTGGGTAATATGTGGGGGGAAGCTATTTTATCTACCTATTATATTTTTAATAAAGTACCCCATAAAAAGTTAGACCATACCCCATATGAACTATGGAAAGGCTATGTCCCTAACTTAAGTTTCTTAAGGGCATGGAGGTGTTTCGCTAAAGTTCTTCTGCCTAAGCTGAAATGAGAAAACATCAGTCCTAAAACCTTTGATTCTGTGTTTATTGGTTATGTCCAAAATAGTGTTGCATATAGATTCACTGAATTGCTTTTCTATTTGTGAATCTACAGATGCAGAATTCTTTGAGCATGTTTTTTCTTTGAAAAAGAATGTCTCTACTACTGTGCATGAAACTGTACCTATACATGACAATGTGAGCATGCCTACTTCTAGTTCTGTTACTAGAGACTCAATTGATGAACCTAGAAGGAGTAAGAGATGTAGAGTTGAGACTAGTTTTGGTCTTGACTTTCCTACTAACTTCTTAATTGAAGATTTTAATTTGAATTCTTGGTCGATAAGCTAGTTTATGCTTTCTTTATTGAAGAATATCCAAAAACTTTTACAGAGGCCATGAGATTTATAAATGCTAGTTCATAAAAAGAGACCATTAAAAGCAAATTAGACTATACAATGTCAAATCAAACTTGAGAATTGATTGACTTACATAAGGGTAGGATTACTAGTAATGAATGGATCTTCAAGAAGAAGCTAAGACCTGATGGTTCAATTGATAAATACAACGTCAGACTAGTGATTAGAGGATTTGACCGGAAGAAGGGGATTTACTACTTTGACACTTATTCTCCCGTTACCAAAATTGTCACCGTTAGGACTGTAGTTGCCTTAGTTGCTATACATGGTCTTGTTGTGCATCAGATGGATGTAAAAACAGTGTTCCTTAACGTTGACCTAGAGGAAGAGATTTATATCTCAACATGAGGGATGTGTGGTTCCTGGGCAGAAGACTACTAAAGTCTATAAGCTTAGAAAATCCCTTTATGACCTTAAACATGCCCCTTAACAGTGGTATGAAAAATTGACAGCACAATGATAGAACATGGTTTTACTGTGAGTGCTTCCGATTCTTGTGTGTATTCAAAATTGATTGGTTTAGATTGTGTGATAATATGTCTTTATGTTGATGACATGTTAATATTTGGTACTAATGTGCATGTTGTTAATGAGAAAAAAAAAGTTACTATTTTCTCATTTTGAAATGAAGGACATGGGGGAGGCAAATGTGATCTTAGGGATCAAAATTAGAAAGACAAACTATGGTTTTTCTTTGTGCCAGTCTCATTACATTGAGAAAATATTAAAGAAATTTAACTGTGTTGACATGACTTCTGTGAGAACACCTTATGATCCTATCGTACACCTTAAAAGGAATAAAGCGTTTAGTATTTCCCAAACTAAGGGCCTGTTCTTTTCGTAGGTAAATTGGGTGGGCAAAAGAGTGAAGTAAGTTGAGGTAGGTAGAACTTGGTATTTTTTTTTTTTTGAAGTGGGTTGAAATAGGTTGAAGTGGGTTGATGTTGGTTAAAGAGGATTGAGGTTGGTATATTTTTTATGTGCTGAGTTGAAGTGGGTCAAAATAATAAGAATGTAATTAATGTGTGATAATTTATAAAGTTATCGAAATTTTGTGGAAATTTTGTTTATTCTTTTTTATTTTTTATTTTTTCAATTTTTAATTTTTAATTTTTAGATTTTTATTTTTCATTTTTCATTTCTTAATTTTTTCAATTTTCAATTTTCAATTTTTATTTTTTATTTTCTATTTTATTTTATTTTTTACTTTTTATTTTTTATTTTTTATTATTTCTAATTTCTAATTTCTAATTTCTTCTTTCTTCTTTCTTATTTTTTATTTTACGTTTTTTAATTTTTTAATTTTTCATATTTCATTTTTGTTTTTAATTTTTAATTTTTATTTTTAAGTTTTTAATATTTATTTTTTACGCTTTATTTTTATTTTTTATTGTTTATTGTTTATTTTTTATTGCTTATTTTTTACTTTTTTAATTTCTTATTTCTTATTTCTTATTTTTTATTCTTTATTTATTACTTTTTAAATTTTTAATTTTCAATTTTCAATTTTTAATCTTTAATTTTTAGTTTTTAATTTGTTAATTTTTTAATTTTTTAATTTTTTAATTTTAAATTTTAAATTTTAAATTTTAAATTTTAAATTTTAAATTTTTAATTTTTAATGTCTTGTTTTTAATTTTTAATTTTTAATTTTTAATTTTTAATCTTTTAAATTTATTATTTTATAATTTCTTATTTTTCTTTTTTTATTTTTTATTTTTTTTTTTGTATTTTTTTTTTGTGTTTATTTTTTATTTTTTACGTTTTATGTTTTGTGTTTTATTTTTTTAGTTTTATTTTTCATTTTTTACTTTTTAATTTTCAATTATTTATTGATTATTTATTTTTTTTTTTTTTATGTTTATATTTTATTTTATTTTTTTTAATTTTGAATTTTCGAATTTATTTTTTCGTTTGTATTTTTTAGGTTTTTTTTTATTTTTTTATTTTTGTTATTTTTATTTTTTAAATTTTAAATTTTTAATTTCTAATTTGTTAATTTTATTTTTGTTTTTTATTTTTTATTTTTTACTTTGTACTGTTTATTTTTTTAGTTTTTTAGTTCTTTATTTTTGGTTTTTTATTTATTAATTTTCTATAATTTTATGCTTTTTGTGTTTTTGTATTTTTATTTTTCTATTTCTTATTTCCTATTGTTTATTTTTTTTAGCGTTTATTTTTTATTTTTTATTTTTCTTGTTTCTATTTTTTATTTTTTCTGTTTTTATGTTTTTATATTTTCTGTTTTTATTTTTCATTTCTAATTTTTTTTTTCATTTTAATTTTAATTTTTCAAATTTTAATTTTTATTTCTTATTTCTTATTTCTTATTTCTTATTTTTTATTTTTTAAATTTTTAATTTTTTATATTTCATTTTTAATTTTTTAATTTTTGGTTTGTTTTTTGTTTTTTTAAATTCTAAAAAAATAAAAAAAAAAAAAAAATAGAAAATAAAAAAAAGAAATAATAAATCGAAAATACAAACATAAAAAAAAAGAAATAAAAAATACAAAATAAAAAATGAAAAATGAAAGTTAAAATGTAAAAATAAAATATAAACAAAAAGAAATAATAAATAAAAAAATAAAACATAAACAACAAAAAAACGTAAAAAAATGAAAAATAAAAAATAAAACATAAAACATAAAATAAAAAAAATGAAAAATAAAAATTAAACATTAAAAATTGAGAATAAAAAATGAAAAATATAAAAATAAGAAATAAGAAATGAAAAAACAAAAACATAAAAAACGTAAAATCATGTAAAAATAAAAATTAAAAATTAAAAAATAAAATCTAAAAATTAAAAATTAGAAAATTAAAATTAAAAATTAAAATAAAAATAAATAAAAACAGATAAATAAAAAAAATAAGTAATTAAAAAAATAAAAAATAAAAAATAAAAAATAAAAAATAAAAAATAAGAAATTAAAAAAATACAAAATTTAAAATACAAAATATAAAAAATATAAAAACTAAAAAATAAGAAAGAATAAACAAAAATTACACAAAATTTCGATAACTTCATAAATTATCGCACATGAATTAAATTCTCATTATTTTAACCTACTTCAACCCACCACATAAAAAATATACCAGCTTCAACGCACTTAAACCTACATGAATGCACTTCAATCTAGTTCAACCTATTTCAACCCACCTCAAAAAAAAAATACCAACTTCAACCTACCTTAACCCACCTCAACCTACTTCAACCTACTTCACCCTTTTACCCACGAAAACAACAGGCCCTAAATCTCACATGATACTTTACAAATTATTAAAATTATGAAGGGGGTGGGTTGAAGTTAGTTGAAGTGGGTTGAAGTAGGTTGAGATAGGTTGAAGTAGGTTGAGATAGGTTGAAATAGGTTGAAGTAGATTGAAGTGGGTAAATATGGATTGACCCACGAAAAGAACAGGCCCTAAGTATGTTAAAATCATAGGGAGTGTGATGTTTCTCATGAACTCTACTTGACCTAACATTGCTTATGCTATTAGTAGGTCAAGTACTTATACTCATAATCCTACTAAAGAGTATTGGGATGCATTGTTTCGATTACTGAAGTACCTGAGAGGTACTATAGACTAGTGTTTGCATTTTAATAAGTGTCCTACTATGTTATAAGGATTTTGTGATGCAAACTGGGTTTTTGATGATGATGAAGTTAGTTCTATTAGTGGTTATGTGTTTACCTTAGATGGATGAGCCATTTCATGGAAGTCTACCATGTAGACTTGTATAGCTTGCTCTACCATGGAAGGTGAATTCATTGCTCTTGAGTTGGCATGCCAACAAGCAGAATGTCTGAAAAATCTACTAGTAGATATGTCATTATGGGGGAGCTAGTTTACAACTATTTCCATTCACTATGACTTATAGGCAGTAATCGAAGTTGCACACAACAGTGTGTGTATAATGGAAAGCAGAGACACATTTGCATTAGACATAGTGCAGTGAAATAGATGCTAAAACATGGTGTCATCTCCTTGGAATATGTAAGATCCGAGGGAAATTTAGCAGATGCACTAACCAAGGGCTTGACCAGGCGAATAGTTCTCGAGACGTCGAGGGGGATGCGACTAAAGCCCATGGATTGAGGAAATACGGTGGATACCTACGTCCCGTCAAACAAAACCATACTCGTCTCAATATGCATTACATATCTATCCCAATGGTGTACAGTAGTGCTTCTGAGAGATTGAGATCTTATGCTCTTAATGGATTCATAACTCATTTCGGTGGTGCTATTGTGACATACTTGATGGATTCACCGCTTGATATGTGTGAGGTTGAGCAAAATCCTACGATTATGGTAGTCCATGTTGAGACGGACTTGATAGAATTACCTACGTAAGTGTGAAGATGTGACTGCTTTCTATGATAGACTCTGGGTTGTCTCTTTAGAGCACTTATGAGACCTGAAGTGTGCGCATGGCCTTAAAAAGCGCAAGGTAGTTATCACATAATACACAGTGACCATTAAGGGGTGATAATGGTTATGGGGGTCTCAACCAGGATATATCAAGTTCAAGATTCGTTCACTCAATAGACTCGATTGTTGGCCTATTTTACTACATATCAATTCAATTGAAAGACATTGATCCTTAAGTATCTAACCCCTCATTTGCCCATATCGTTTCTATGTTAGTGTGTATGCCATTAGTAGGCGATTGTTGGAAATAATGGCAAAAGCAAGCTCCCTTTTTTCATACCCACTCCTTGTCCCATATAGGAGGATTAGAAGCCTCCTATGGAGTTTTTATTACTCTCTTTCGCTTGGACATGTTCAATTCCTTTGGGCTTGGCCTTGTTAGTATTATGAGGTGAGGGGTTTAACACCACACACGCTTGTGCCGCCTGCCTAGCTGGCCTTGCCATGGTCGTGGTCTGCTCATATTTGGAGGAAAATTCTTTTATGTTTGTCCATTGGCTGCATAACAGCTAATAATTGCTTGCAGATATGTCTCCACCTTTTCCTCTAGTAACGGCTAGTGGCCAGTCAATCAAGGCTTGATTTCCAGCGATAAAATCCCCTCAGTTTCTAGATTTTCCTCACCTCCAACAGTTAATTTTCCAATATAAATACCTAGCTCCCTTACTCCTACGACACACACCAAAACATTCTTTTACTCCTCTCTTCTTCTTTGCTATTCTCTCATCTACTGCTCTAAGTAATTGCAGTCTTGTGTATTCCATGCTTCTAATTGTGAGTACATGCGATCAGAGGCTAGCTATGTAAACTTTGAGGAGCAAACGGTTGCATTGATTTGCATCTAGGTTGAGCCAAAATCAACTTCAAAGTAGTGGTACTACACGATACAACTCTTTTTCTGATTTCTTTGCCATTGATTTTGCTCTGCTTTTCGTACCGGTGTATAGGGGTTGGCAGGCACATGTTGAAGCTAAGCTTTAATTAGTTTTATAGCCATGAATATTTGACTTCTAAGCCACATGGAAGCTAATAATCGGAACTTGAAAGTCTCAGCCTGTGGTCTCTACAGTAATGATTAATTAATGCAATGAATTAATTAAATACAAATGATAAGGTCGTGTTTCTATTAAAATATTAGTCATCAAGGGAAGGAACCCCCCCCCCCCCAAAAAAAAGAGTTATGAATTGCACGCTAAATATAAGACGTAATGCGATTTCTTTATGACCACCAGTCTGTGACCTCATACAACGTAGACGATGGCCAAGCCACGTGCATTAGTGTAAGTATATTATAGGTAAAATCAGCAAGGTAAGAGATTGTGTTCTAGGAGATACCAAGTTTGAATACTCTGACTACCTAATTATTCAGACTTATTTGTGTACACAAGATATCGCTTTGTTTGTTCAAAAAAAGATATCGCTTTGTTTCTCGCACGTAGGATTAGATAAATTTATATTTAAGTTAAAACAAAGTTCAAATAATTAAAAAAAAATGCGGTGTTTATATTTGAAATATGAATGAGAAATCTATGATTGTACATATTTTTTGGGTTAGATATCTTTGAGTAATGGATCTGGACAATGTTTTAGCGACTTCAATAACATGCTTGTCTGTAGTTTTTCAAATTGAGGCCAATGCAAGTTAAATAAATATGTCTAGCAAAACGATAAATGTTTATTATAAGGCACTTCTTAAGTGCCTTGTCTTATTTTAAAAATCATATAATTATGTTTTAAATTGAAGAAATAGTATGATTGAATAATGGAAGTGTGTTATAATTAATAAATGCAGTAAAATGATATTTTATTCATAATTTTTAATATTTATAAAATTATGTGTATCATAGGTGTTTATAGAGATGGTTCATCCGATTAAGATGTTATTTTATATCCGTCGACATGTGAAAAGATATTTAAGCTTTAGCAATTCATAATTAATGGTAATTACTAAAAAATTATTTACTTTAGATAATAAAAAAGATTAATTTAGGTGGAGGAAAGGCATAAGAGTGTGTAGCAAGACATATATTACCACTTGATATGTCTAACTAAGCTATGAATTTTTGGATCTATAAGCAAATGATAAACTTCAAAAAGAAAGACAATGGGGCTGAAACAGAGTGCAAAATGGTAATTATCACTCCTACAATGAAGAATGTGCTTTCATATGATAATTAGGACGCTTTCCCTTGTGCAATTAAAGCGATCGCTTCTGAGTTTTTGTCTGTACCAAATGCATATACAAGATAATAAAACATCTACTACGTCATGTGATGTACAAAGAATACTTAATTTTTTTAAATTAATAGTTTTTGAACTTAAACCATAGTCATTAGGTGGTAAAATTAAAAGAAATCATCAAATTGAGATTTAATGATTTCCTATGTATTAGAATAGATAATAATAAACTTAGTTGAATGCGCACACACATGTCATATATTAATTAATTTGACGCGTTGTTCCTTGTATATTGTTAGAATTTGTAGTTTGACAATAAGACATAATATAACATTATCATAGACTTTACAAGTCTAAAAACATTTCACATATCACAATCAAAATAAGAATATATGTGAAAACAAAAATAATCTTACTACCTTACAATTATTTATACTAGTTTGAACCCTTGTAATCTGAAAAATTGAAAGCAATTTAATAAGATTTGGCATATCACAATATGAACATGTAATAAAGAGAAGATAATTTTGCCGTTAGTTGTTAATACTAGCTTAGACTCTTGTGCTCCGAAAAATTGAGCGCAATTTGGTACATTGTGGTGGTAATCTACTGGTGGTATTCTACTGCGGTGATCCCACGCTTATCATGGAAGATTTTTGGTTTAATCCATTATTAAAATATAATAAATTATCTTCGAATGTATTTTAATAATAAGGATGCAGGTTTTTTTTTAAAAAAAGTGGGTAAATTTATGTAAGAGTGACATGTATAAAAAAAAAGAGGCTTTCTTTTGTTTTCTTGTGCTCATGTGATGCATGACAAAATTTTGATTTTTCAAAGTTGTAATAACCGTATGTAAAAAGTATAGTAAATTATATTTGTAATTCATGTAATTTGTTAAAAAATGATTTCGGCATCTATTACAAAATAGGTACAATAGTTTTTCTAAAGTTAAGTGGGAAACTCCACTCTCAGAATTATTGTTAAAAAAGAAAAATTATTTTATAGTATCTTAAATAAATTGTAGGTTTTCTGCGCCTTTTTAAAAATTAACTAAGTACAATAGTTTTATATGATTATTCATGTAATAAATTATTTATGGTAGGATCGTATGTGTGTAGTAGCAGTAATAGTAGTAGTAATGGTGGTGGTGGTGGTGGTGGTAGTAGTAGTGGCGACAGCAGTGGCAGTGCTAGTAGTAACAATAATAATAATAACAACAATGATGATGATGATTATGATGATAATAGGAATAAAAAATCTTTTATTATTTCTTAATAATTGTGTATTTATAGTAAACATGATCCCTAACTATCACCAAAATGTATCCAATATCTCTAATATTCTATATTTCTAATAGTGAAATTCTTTTATCATTTATTATTTTAATTAAAAATGGTAATATGTTAAAAATAATAATTCATATGGCTTCAAGTTGGGGTTGGAATTAGGTTAGGGACTTAGAATTAGGTTAGGGAAAGTCCAAAGCATTAAAATTTTGACACATGACATTTTCTAACTATGGAAGGTCTTTGTTAATATGTGTGTGTGTGTATCAGTGGCGGATTTACTTAGGAAACAATAGGGTCCTTGGACCCCACTCAAAAAAAAATCTTTATTTCTATATATCAAATTAAGTATATATATATATATATATATATATATATATATATATATATATATAGTTGAACCCCATGTGACTTACACCTGCAAATATTTATTGAAGCTTTGAATCTTGCACCATCTAGGCATCAACCTATTCAGCTATTCTCACAACCCAACAAAAGACATTGGTATACTCAAAGAATTAAAATAAGGTGTTCATTGTTTTATTAAGTGAAAAAGTTTTCACCACACAAATTACTCTACAATTTAGACTCTCCACCTACCCCGCAAAAGCTAGAACATATCTGTTGTATTTTTGCTCTTGCACGACTACCGCTTGAAGGAAAAAAAAGCTTCAAAGTCTCTCGTGTAAGTTCCTCTCTCCCTCTCTAAATTTGTCTTTATAATTTCCATTTTTTGAGTCTTTAATTTATTCTTCAAGCTTTTGATTGTTTGTTTTGTGAATTTTTTTGTTGTTTTTTCATCCTTATATTGTGTAATTTTGAATTGAGAATGTAATTTGAGATTTATTTTTTCGCTATTGTTTAAATAATCCATGAGATTTGTGAATTCTTCTTTGACCCGTCAAAAGTCTCAGCTTCTAGGTTTTGATATTGCCAGGTTGTTGGTGAAAATTGAATTACTTAAATTGGTTATTGTTTGTTGGATTGGCGAGCATTTGGAAATTGGGATTTTGCTTGGGTTTATTAAATGAAATTGGAGATATAATGACATATAATAATCAATTCATGGTTTATGTGCTTAATTTTGCAGATAATATGTCTCTTAATTCTAAACAAAGATGAAATCTAGCGCATTAGACCAATTTTTGCTTAAAAGAAAGCATTCAGAAACAAGCTTAGAGGATGAGAGTCGAGCTAAGAAAGGTGGTTCAACTGAAGAAGGGAATTCACAGGAAGAAAATCTTGCAAGTGGCAGTGCCTCTAACCCTCAAAGAAATTTGAACAAAGAACGTGAAGGAAGTGGCAATGGTTCTAATTCTAGGATGGAAGCATCTTCAAGACAAAATTTGATTAACTTATCTGATCTTACAACTGACCAAGGAGAGAGGTAAATGATTGCTGACTATCATCGAAATGAGCAAGATGACATTAGGAGAGAATACATTCTTAGAAGTCACGTTCAACCTCAAAAGCACAATGTTCCTCGAAGGCTTATTGGTAATAAAGCGCGTAACTTCTATCCTTCTTGGATCAAAGACTATCCTTGGCTAGAGTATAGCATAAAGAAGGATGCAATGCTTTGTTTATATTGCTATTTGTTTCTGGGGAAAGCAAATGATGCATTTATAAATGAGGGATTTTCTAGTTGAATATGAAATATAGGTTGGATGATCATGTTGGGTCAGATACTACTGCTCACATTCATGCTATGAAAAATTATGAAGATTTTAAAAGGCAGGATAAATCAATTAGAGCATCTTTTGAAAAGCAATCAGAGCTAGCCAAGAAGGATTATAAACTTTGCTTGACAACATCAATTGAGTGCTTTAGATTTTTACTCCGCCAAGGATTACCTTTTAGGGGTCATGATGAATATGAGGAATCAGAAAACAGAGGCAACTTCCTTGAGCTTGTGAAATTTGCAGCAACTCTACATGAAACCATTGCAAAGGTTGTGTTAGAGAATGCTCTAGGCAACCAAATTATGACAGCACCTCTCATTCAAAAAGACATCGTCAATTCTGTTGCAAGAGAAACACTAGATGGTATTATTAAAGAATTACGAAATGATTTATTTAGCACATTCATTGATGAATCTGGTAATGTATCCCATAAAGAGCAAATGGCGCTTGTGCTTTGCTTTGTTGACAAACTAGGTGTTGTTAAGGAGCGCTATGTTGGTATTGTCCATGTGAAAAACACTTGTGCGTTAACACTTAATGAAGCAATTGAAGATTTTTTTTTTCAAAACATGGGTTGAGTTTGTCTAGAGTGCATGCTCAAGGTTATGATGGGGCTAGCAATATGTCTGGTGAATTCAATGGATTGAAATCATTAATTTTGAAGGAAAATCCATGTGCATATTGTATTCATTGCTTTGCTCACCAACTTCAGTTGACACTTGTTGTGGTTACTAGAAAACATGAAATTTCATCTGAGCTTTTTGATTGTGTTAGTAACATATTGAATGTGGTTGGCACCTCATGTAAGCGCCATGACATGATACGTGAGCAACAAACCATTAGAGTTACAGAAGGACTTCAAAATGGGGATATTGAAAGTGGAAGTGGGTTAAACCAAGAACTCCCTCTTAAAAGACCTGGTGATACACGTTGGGATTCTTATTACAAATCACTCTTGAATGTGGTAACTTTGTTTCCTCACATTGTTGATGTAGTTGAATATATTTCTATGGAAGGTGAAATTACTAGGTAAAAGGTTCAAGCAAAGCACATTCTAGCCTTGTTGAGGACATTCGATTTTGTTTTTTCTGTGCGTCTTATGATTGAAGTGTTGGGAATTACAAATGATCTATCACTAGATTTGGAAAAGAAATATCTAAATATTGCTAATGGTATAAGACTGGTGGAAGTTTGCAAAAGGTGATTGTAGCGCATGAGGGATATTGATCAATCTGAACTTTTGTTGAACAAAGTTCGTGCATTTTGTGAGAAATATGATATTGATGTACCAGACATGGATGATACATATGTGATCCTTGTTAGGAAAAGAAGGAATGCTCCTCAGAAATCCAACTCGCATCATTATCATGTGGATGTATTTTATTCCATTTTAGACATGTAACTTTCGGAGCTCAACTCTCGATTTAATGAGGTCAATGTGGAATTGCTCCTTTCTATGGATTGTTTGAGTCCAAATGATAATTTTTCCACCTTCGACAAGAGTAAGTTAATCCCTATCTATGGCAAAGCTCTATCCTAATGACTTCTCTGAGATTGATGTCATGCCACTTGACCAACAACTTGGGAATTATATCGTTGATGTGTCTTCTGATGAGTGATTTTCAAAGTTGAAAGGAATTGGTGAACTCTCCAAAGTGCTGGTGCAAACACAGAAACATGAAATATATTTCTTAGTTTTTTGACTCCTAAAGTTGGCATTGATCCTTCCAGTCGCTACAACAAGTGTTGAAAGGGCATTCTTAGCAATGAATCTCATAAAGACAAGGCTGCGTAATCGGATGTATGATCCATTTCTTAATGCTTGTTTATAATGTTATGTTGAAAAATATGTCTTCAACACAATTAGCAATGATGCTATTACGCATCGTTTCCAAAACTTGAGGACTCGTAGGGTGCAATTGTAGTTGTGAGATAATTAAATTTATGAACTATGTATTTGTATTTATTTTTAATTAATCAATGTATTTTGAATTTGGTGCATTCTACGTAAAATTTTATTGTCAAATTTCTTTGTCTCGTTTAAGTTATTTGACTATGGTCCATATTGGACCCCATAAAAAAAATTCCTAGATTCGCCACTGATATATATATATATATATATATATATATATATATATATATATATATATATATATATATATATATAAATGTGTGTGTGTGTGTGTGTGTGTGTGTGTATGTGTGTTAAATTTATATCTCAATTGGGTTATAATAAAACGAGTAATGCATATAAGCTCAAATGAGGTTCTAACCCAAAACCAATTGATAATGGGTGGAGTAACTCATAAGCTTATATACATTCTCAAACCCTTTAATTTTATCAATATGGGATAAACATACTTTTATATTTTTTCACTTTATCAATATGAAACAACATCCACTTTTCATACTCCAACAATTTCTGTATAAATAAGTTGACAATCAAGTCCACCTCATAGTAATTTTATTTTTGTAGGGTGCAACCCTCATCTTAAGTTAAATTATATGTAGTCAATGTAGAAAACACGTCAATTAAGATATTGTCGATGAAATCCGTAGTGCGCCATTCGTACCAATATGAGCACGTTATATCAAAGAACCTGCCACTAACTACACAAATCTATAAATTAAGATACACATATAGTTCTTCCATTCACTAGATCATCACAACTGGAGATCTACTAATGATTGAAGAAACAACTATATATAGTGTTTTTGAAATTAATTTATATGAACATAAAGTTCATTACAAATTTATAATTTGGAGAGAGGGGGGAGAATCAAACTTAGAATATAATGTGGATAAGACTTCACCCTTAACCATTAGACCACAATGTCATTACTTACATGTCAGTGATTATGCTAACATGAATACAAATCTCACTCATGAGATATATAAGGACTCTCGTTTTAATTATGAGTCTAAAATAATCTTACTTTTATAATGAGGTATAATTCTAAACTTAGTTTTCATAGAGTGAACAACTAACAAAATAAAATAATATAAATAGATCTTTGCAAATGATTTATCGAAGACTTCTTTAATACAAATTGAGCCAAAATGTACAAGTGAAATTTGATTATAATTAAGGATAGTTATTGACAATTTGTCTGATAAGGTTGGCATCGCCATCAATATTATTTGTTATCAAACATATTTCATCTCAATTTACTTTGAATCTGATCCACCTAGTTTTGAGCACATTAAAATTTAGTCACATGTTATTGTAGCCTAACAATCAAATATTGGTTAATTTTACTTAGTTTAGATGTAACCAATATTTGCTGATGCTCCTATGATGTTGTTACCTATGCATTGACCTAATCAAAATGAAGATTAAGATAGGTTACGGGAAAAGTATGAAGGTTAATAAGGTAGGGTCTTCTCAACCTTGATCCCTCTTAATTTTTTTTTGTGGGTCGAAATATCCTTGACCCTCAATGTAACTCTATAGGTATGTACCCTTAGGTTATTAGATTATGTTGACCAAACCCTAATTGCCTCCTTACATACAATGATATCCCTTAATTGCAGACAAAATGCAGCAAGAATTTTTGGTCAGTGAGCAACCAAATTTGAATAATTAGGCAATGTAATTATTTAGACTAACTTTTATACATAAGATATCGCTTTGTTCCTGCTGCGGATGATCAAATAAATTTCTATTTGAGCCAAAATGTGTGGTTTAAATAATTGAAATAAGAAAAATGAGATGTTTAAATTTGAAATATGGATGGAAAATCTACCACTGTACTTGTTTAATCTATTCGAATATTTTGCCAGGTCCATAAGATCATTGTGAGGTTTTGGAAATGTTTGGCTCACCCAATCTGGGAGCCAGAAGCTCATTATATAGAAGTAAAGATACAGTCAATTTACAACTTAGTCCTTATCCACTGTTACACCCCCTCAATCTATACGGGAGGAGAACAAATGGACATATTGGACTTTAAAAAAGAAAATTGACTAGAAGACAACCCTTTGGTAAAAATATCAGCTAGTTGAAACTGAGTGGGAACATAACGCACTACAACATCATCAGCAACAACACGCTCACGAACAAAGTGGTAGTCCACATCAATGTGTTTGGAGTGATCATGATGACAGGGATTGGCGGTGAGATACGCGGCACTAATGTTGTCGCACATCACATGAGTCGATGTAGAAAGCACAATCCTGATATCAGCTAACAGCTTCCGGATCCCAATGGTTTCAACAACTGTGTAGGTGACAACTATATACTTTGCTTCAATAGATGATTTGGAGACCGTGGTTTGCTTCTTAGCGCATCAAGCGATAAGATTGGGTCTAAAGAAAATAGCATAACATGTAGCAGAACGACATGCATTCTTACAGCTAGCCCAATCCGCATTAGAATACACAATAATCAAAGAGAGAGATGTAGCAGGTCGAATGAGAAGTCCATCAGTTAAGGTCCCCTGTAAATACCTAAAAATTCGCTTCACAGCAAAACGATGAGTAGTACGGGGGGCATGCATAGACTAGGAAACTACATGTACTGCATATGCAATATCAAAACGAGTCATGGTCAAGTATTGCAACGCACACTACCATGTTGCGGTACTCTATGGGATCTACAAGTAAGTCACCATTTGAGAGAGTGAGAGCGGTCCCAGCAACAATAGGAGTGCGAACAGGTTTGCATGTATGGAGATGGAATTTGAGAAGAAGGTCAGATATGTATTTGTGTTGAAATAGAAACAATCCTGAGGAGGAACAAATGACCAGCACTCTCAAAAAATAGTGAAGATATCCCAAGTCTTTCATAGCGAAGCGCTCTAAAAGAGTGGAGATAAAAGAGAAAAGGAGAGACACTGAATTGCCCGTTAGAAGGATTTCATCAACATAGAGAAGAAGAATAAGAATGTGAGAGGCATGCCAAAAAGAAAACATGGAGGGATCTGACTGGCTACAAGAGAAGCCATGTGTGAGCAAAAAACTACTAAAGCGATGAAACCAAGCATGGGGGGCTTGTTTTAAGCCATATATAGCCTTTTTGAGGCAACACACATGAGAAGGAAAGCGGGAATCAGTAAAACTAGGAGGTTGTCACATATAAACAGTTTTAGTCAGAGGCCATGAAGAAAGGCATTTTTAACATCCAGTTGATGAATGGGCCATTTACGAGTGACAGCAAGGGATAGAACAAGGTGAATAGTTGCAAGACGAACAACAGGAGCAAAAGTGTCATGATTGTTAATACCTGCTTGCTGATGATTTCCTGAAGCAACCAACCTTGCTTTGTAACGTTCCAGTGACCCATTTGAATTGTATTTTATCTAGAAACCCAACTTACTCGCCACCAGATTTTAAGCATTGGTGTGTGGAACAAGTTCCCAAGTATCATTAGAAATCAAACCATCAAACTCATCAGGCATGACCGCTTTTCACTTGGGATGAGACATAACTTCCTTAAAAGAAGAAGGTTCAGACTCAGAAGACCTAATAGCAAGGGATAGAATGTGTTTTGGATTTAAAATGCCAAACTTGGACCTAGTTTACATGGGATGAATATTAGCAATAGACACACTAGGTCTAGGCAAGTCGACGACTGGGGAAGACAAAGTGGGAGAAGGGGAATAGGAAAGGCAGAATGGGAGATTGTGGGAGACATCGGAACCGACTGGGCCATGGGAAGGGACACCAAAGGTGGAGACCGAGGAGGGGAGGGGGCGCATAGAGTGAGGGAGAGGATGTACAATGATTAGACACACTCACAGGAAGAGGAGACAATAGCGGTGCTGCATGAGATGTTGACAATGAACCGAAGAATCAACACTTGTAAGAGAGAGAATGTTGTTGATAAAAAGATTAGTGTGTGGCATAGGAGAAACACAAGAAGAAGATAACTGTCAAAAGGGAAAAACATTTTCATGAAAGCAAACATGTCGACTTCTGTAAATCTTGCCAGTTGTAGGGCCATAGCAACAATAGCCTTTATAGTGGTTTGTGTAACCCAGGAAAACACAATAAACGGATTGTGGTTGTAATTTATTGGAGGAAGATTCTGTAATGTTAGGAAAACAGGCACAACCAAAAGTTTGTAAGAAAGAGTAATTAGGAATGCGGTTAAACAATCTTTCAAAAGGGGATTAATTATCGAGAACAGGCCTAGGTCAACTGGTAATGGTAAAAATAGCAGCAAAAGCAGCTTCTACCTAATAGATAGAAGGAACAAGAGATTGAATTAAGAAATTCCGAACCATCTCCAAGATATGCTTATGCTTACATTCAGCTACATCGTTCTGTGCCTGAGTTTCAGGACAACATTTTTGAAAAGGAATACCAGATGCCAAACAGTGATCCTTAAGAGAATTATTATCAAATTCCAGTCCACCATCACCTTGAAAATTTTTTATTTTCTAATCAAAATGATTCTCAACCAATTTTTAAAACTGAACAAAAATTGATAGAACCTCTATTTTACATTTCATGGGGTACAACCAAGTGAAGTGTGAAAATTCATCCACAAAAATTATATAATATCAAAAATATTTAATAGAATCACGTTGAGCTTCCCAAACATCAGAATGTATAATATGTAACGGAGTTTTGGAACAATGATCAACCAAAACAAAAGGTAACCGTTGAGATTTAGCTAGACATGTAACACAACTATCTGAAAAAACAATTGCAGAAATAGTTTTACTCTTCCAAAGAGTATCTAAAACTTGTGTGCCACAGTGACCAACTCTTCGATGCTAAAGGTCACCAGAATCATACAAGATAGCCAATGCAAGAACATGCTCAGGAGATGCCTAAGGTAGGCATGATAGACAGTATCGGTAGTATGGCTATGCCCCTATAGAAGGACATCACTTGTGGTATTGTCCTTGACACAAAAGGCAAAATTAGAAAACTGAACATGACAATTGTTTTCACGACATAAACAACGCACAGAAAGCATATTATGTTTGAGTTGAGGAACATTCAGAACAGAATTCGGGGTAAGCAACCTGTCACGCGTCTGAATACTTATGTTTCCTTTATTAGCAATAGGCAATAATTGACCATTACTAACTCCAACTTGAGTTGAACCTCAGTAAAGATTTTAAAAGATAATATACCTTTGTCAAGAGTCATGTGGGATGTCGCAGCAGAGTCTAGATACCAGAGTGTTTCATTAGGCTCAGCAGGTGTAAACTAGCCATGGCAGCAAAAGTGCTAGTAGGGCAAGGTTGGTAGCGAATTGAACAAAAAGCAGCAGTATGGCCAGGAGAATGGAAAATCTGACAAATAACATTAGGACCAAAACCCAACACCCCCTCAAACGTTTCATTAACAGCAGATAAGGAATTAGTAGCCGCAACAGAAGTACATTGAATATTTAACAATGACAAGTTCGAATTACATAAAACAGAACCTGTAGGCACAACCCTATTGTTGGAGGTCATTTAAGAAGTCTGCTTGTTGGAATTGTTCTTCCCTTTGTTATTGTTCCTATTATTCCTACTGCGATTGTTCTGAATATTCTTTCTGCAGCCTTGATTGGATGGACCAGTCTGCGAATGAGTGGCAGCCTCACCTTGTGTCACATTACTGACAAAAGCAGGATGAGTCAAGGACCCATTAGTACATTGCCATAAAAAGTGAACACGTTGCTCATGAACCAGCAACTTGTTTCGAACATCATCAAATGTGAGAATGCTAGACATATGAATGAGCGTATCAACAAAACCATCATAATTATAATCAAAAGCATTGAGAGTCTATTGGACTAGGTCCATGTCAGAAATAACAGATTGAATAGCAACAAGAGGGTATGCAATGTTTTTGACACCCTAAAGGAACTCATCCATAGGTTGATTCTCATGCTTTTCGAGATTCATGAAGAGATGCTTCAAATCCATAGCACGCGCCAGGCTAGCAGAATTGAAGTGAGATTCAAGACGTTGCCAGATTGTGATAGAATGAGGTAAGTCTCGCACTTCTGTCAGATGGTCTTTAGAAATAGTGGCAAATAGTCGGGCACGAATCAAATGATCTAATCAAATCCATAGTGTAAATGCTGGATTTGGTTAAGGCGTTTCAGAGGATGAAAAATTATGAGATGTCGGTTGATTAATTGTCCCATCAATGAACCCATGCATTTGATGCATGACAAGAAACGACAAAGCCAAGTTTTCCAAGACAAAAAATATCAACTCGTTGAAGGACCGTGGTCACAAACGTGTTAATATTGATTGTCCATAGGTTTGGGCTAATAGGAGGTAACCTAGGAAGAAGCGTTGAACCCACAGTCCAGGTGGGGTCACCAAGAAGACCACTCGACAATGTTGCTGTCGATGGCATGCCAAAACCGAAAGGGAGACCATGAGAAGGTGGCGCCCAGGTTGTTGGCGGCGGCACAAACATACTGCGGGGAATAATAGGTGACGGTGGTGCATCTGGCCAGGTTGGGACCTAAGATGAACTGGCAGCGAGGAGACAAACATAAGGTTGGGCAGGGTTAGCCTAGGTGTGACAGAACGGCAAAGCGAGAAGAGGGCAGTGCGGAAGGTGGCTGCGTGAACCTAGGCAACGCCGACACCGGAGATGCGTTGACCCATGGAGACCCAACGTGGGGAAGAGAAGAAGAAGTGTCATCGGCGGCCATGGGTGATGCGATTGCGATGATGTGATGGGGTTTGAAGTGTCTAAGGGTGTTCACGAAAAGGGCAAAAAGAAATTAGGGATTTTTTTGAAAAAAAAATCAAGAATCAGTCTGCTCTGATAGCATGTGAGGTTTTGGAAGTGTTTGGTTCACCCAATCTGGGAGCCAGGTGCTCATTATATAGAAGTAAAGATACAGTCAATTTACAACTTAGTCCCTATCCGCTATTAATCATTGTATGTGGCCTTTCAGATTGAGCCAAATACAAGTCAAATGAATATCTCTAACTATGCCGTTTTTTAATTCGTCAAAATTAGATGATTTAACATGTCATATATATTAGATGATGAACAACTTGAAAAGCCCAGAAAGAGAGTAAAATGATGGTTTTGGGGGGGGGGGGAGGTGCAGGGGATCAAACTAATTAAAAGGATTGTAACCATAAATTTCGAGTCTAAATCAAATTAAGACAAGAAAAATGGATCAAATTTAATTTTGTATTACAATCAAAGAATGGGTACAATTTCTGTATATTTGTTAAAAAAGAACAAATGTAACTCCTCTTATCCGATCTCTTGTTTATAACTTGATGGAGAGTTGGAAATGACTTGAATCTTGATCAAGTGTATGATTCAATCTCCAAAGTAAATGACGAGTTTTGATGTACTTGTTGTCCACTTCTAGAAAGTATCTAAATACAGGGTAGAACCACATTCATAGGGAGGAACACCCGCTCTTCCACTAGGGTTTTTAGACTAATAGTCCTCTTCGGTCGATGAACGGGCCTTGAATTTCGGTTGATGACTTGAAACTTATTTGAGTTGATCGATGACTTGGCTATCCACTGGGTTGGATGTTTGATAACTAAGTTGCATGCTTGATAATCTTATTGGGTCATTGACTTGGTAGTCATTTGGGTCCAAATAATTAAATCAATTAATTGGACTAGCTCAAATTAATTAAGTTAAATGGTTTGGAGATGTGGTGAATATTTATTTTTTTGGTGCCTAGAAATTGTCCTCTCAAGACTAGGTTAAACACAACTCGAAGTGTTTAAGAATCACCGATATCTCAGCCTCTCTTTTTTTTGGTTTGGGTAGGATGTTGACTTTGCTTGTCGTGTTATCAACCTAACTTATCGGGCCATCAACTTGATGCTCCATAGGTCATTTTTGTCAACATCCAAAAATTGTATCACCCAATGTCATGCCATAATTATCTTGAATATGGCATCTTGACTTGTACACCAGATATCAAGAAATATATACGTAGTTGCCCAAAAGTTATCTGCGTGATATTTAGTGAACTCAAATTTAGCAAGCTAGGATGTCACTACACAAAGAAATTTAGCTTAGGCAACTATTGACTTGAATTTGGAGAAATTATGCCTAAACTCAAGATATGTTTCTCGTGGAATAAAAATCCAATTAGTTGGTGAGATGTACAAGTTAAATTTTGATATTCCAGAATTGTATTTAAAAGGAAACTCTAGGCTCATAACTGACATATGCCTTGTTAGGTGAACGAGGAAACCTAAACCATTTGTACTTGAAGACCAAAGCACCCAAGTTGCTAATCCTTTTTTTTTTCAATAATCTAATTTAACCAGGCATCACCAACCATATGTGTCATCATTATAGTAACATGTTGACGTTCGGGCACCGTATTGCATGTGAAAACACCAAGCCATGATGTAAACAATATCTGACTAACGATTCGCAGAAAATAGCTCTGTGAACAACACTTGGTAAAAAATAGTTTATCCGAAGAACACTTTGAAGTAATTTTGCTTCCAATACTACATTTTTTAAATGTTTCTTCTTCTTCTTTTTTTGTTAATTGAAGCTTCACCATTTTTAGTAGGGTTGTCAAACAGGTCAGGTTGGGTTGAATTCGCGTTTATATTGAACTTAAACGGGTTGAGAAATCCTCGACCTGAATCTAATCCGTTTATTAAACGCGTTGAAAACCTTAACCTGTATCCATTTATTTTTTAAACGGGTTGATATGAAATTTACCTATTAATCCGTTTACTATGAACGGGTCAGGTTCAAGTTATCTGGTTACGTGTTCGCCCGCTTTGTATTTTAACTAAAACATGATTACCGAGCATTATAAATCAATTTTTTGACTTTAATATAGCATCATAATGCAACCATTGTCGATGATTCACAATAATCACAATCACAAAACAAATATCAACTTGATTAAACCCCACATTTTCACAATTCCTCTAAAAAGTACATGGTAATTGGGTAAACACATCAACTTATTTAATTCATATAATTCAACATGTTAAATACGTATTTTTTCGTGTCAAAATTCTCAACCTGAACCTAGCCCAATTAATTAAACAAATTAAATGTGTCAATCCATTTAATTAAAGGTGTTAAAAATCTTTACACAAACCCACTTAATTTCGTGTTCGGTTCGGGTTGGCAATCGTGTCAGGTTAACCTTTGGCAGCCCTAATTTTTAGTTCGCAACTTCATTGTTCCTTTTCTTTATGAAACAATATTTGATACCATTCACAATTTAATTGTTATTATTATTTTTTTCAAACAGTACTTGATGATTCCCACAAAAACATTTGATTTTTTTTTATATAGGAAGCAAACACATTGAGCAAGAAATGCCCAAAGGCAGCGCTCTCATATTGTACACACTAGTGTGTCCCTCTTTTTTTTTTTTTTACCCTTTGATTTCATAATTTCCTTAGAATTGTCGTGAACTATCTGCATTGCGGTCGAAAACGTCCCTTCTTCCTTTGCAATGTCGTGAACTATCCTTGAGGACCCCTTACGTGCGAGGGTGGCCAGACTTGGTCCCTAGACTTTGATGAGAAATCCCTCGCATATGACAACAGGAAGCAATCTTGAAGACCCACTGCATGCAAGGGTGGTCGGACTCAATCTTTAGGCTTAAATGGGAAAGCCATTGCATATGACAGTGGGAAGCAGCCTTGATGACCCACTGCATGTGGTTAAGCATATGGATTCCATATTCTTGATAATCTATTTTACATGTCAACCTATGAGTTTCCCCCTTGATTTTTTAACCCCCCTTGTTATTGTTGTAGGTATCCAACATGGTGTGCTTTAAAGAATACAAGCACCAAGACAAGGTTAATCTTTCTATCGTGAAGAAGTAAGACACCAAAGTGGAGCTTGGCACCACATTCATTTTCTATCCCTCCTTGGTTCGTCCTGAGGGTCATAAAATGCCTACCTTCCCCTCGATCAAGCTTTGCTTCACCTCTGTAAACTAAGCTTTCAACAGTGGCAGATCTAGGAATTTTTTTTTATGGGGTCCAATAATGGACCATAGTCAAATAACTTAAACGAGACAAAGAAAAATGACAATAAAATTTTGCCTAGAATGCACCAAATTCAAAATACATTGACTAATTAACAATAAATACAAATACATAGTTCATAATTTTAATTATCTCACAACTACAATTGCACACTACGAGTCCTCATGTTTTAGAAACGATGCAAAATAGCATGATTGCTAATTGTGTTGAAGACATCCGATTACGTAATCTTGTCTTTATGAGATTCATTGCTAAAAGTTCCCTTTCAACACTTGCTGTAGCGACTGGAAGGATCAATGCCAACTTTAGGAGTCGAAAGACTAAGGAATATATTTCATGTTTCTGTGTTTGCACCAACACTTTGAAGAGTTCACCAATTCCTTTCAACTTTGAAAATCATTCATCAGAAGACACATCAATGATATAATTCCCAAGTTGTTGGTCAAGTGCCATGACATCAATCTCAGAGAAGTCATTAGGATAGAGCTTTGCCATAGTGATTAACTTACACTTGTCGAAGGCGAAAAAACAATCATCTGGACTCAAACAATCCACATAAAGGAGTAATTCCACATTGAGCTCATTAAACCAAGAGTTGAGCTCCAAAAGTTACATGTCTAAAATGGAATAAAATACACCCACACGATAATGATGTGAGTTAGATTTCTAAGGAGCATTCTTTGTTGTCCTACCAAGGATCACATATATATCATCCATGTCTGGTACATCACTATCATATTTTTTTTTACAAAATGCACGAATTTTATTCAACAAAAGTTCAAATTCATCAATGTCCCTCATGTGTCACAATCACCTTTTGTAAACTTCCACCAGTCTTATAGCATTAGCAATATTCTGATCTTTCTTTTGCAAAACTAGTGATAAATCATTTGTAATTCCCAACACTTCAATCACAAGATGCACAGAAAAAACAAATTTGAATGTCCTCACCAAAGCTAGAATGTGCTTTGCTTTAACATTTTCCCTGGTAATTTCACCTTCGATAGAAACGTATTCAACTACATCAACAATGTGAGGAAACAAAGCTACCACATTCAAGAGTGACTTATAATAAGAACCCCAACGTGTATCACCAGGTCTTTTAAGAGGGAGTTCTTGGTTTAACCCACTTCCACTTTCAATATCCCTATTTTGAAGTCCTTCTGTAACTCTAATGGTTTGTTGCTCACGTATCATGTCATGGCGCTTACATGAGGTGCCAACCACATTCAATATGTTACTAACACAATCAAAAAGCTCAGATGAAATTTCATGTTTTCTAGTAACCACAACAAGTGTCAACTGAAGTTGGTGAGCAAAGCAATGAATACAATATGCACATGGATTTTCCTTCAAAATTAATGATTTCAATCCATTGAATTCACCAGACATATTGCTAGCCCATCATAACCTTCAGCACGCACTCTAGACAAACTCAACCCATGTTTTGAAAAAAAATCTTCACTGGCTTACTTGAGTGTTAACGCACAAGTGTTTTTCACATGGGCAATATCAACATAGCACTCCTTAACAACACCTAGTTTATCAATAAAGCGAAGCATAAGAGCCATTTGCTCTTTATGGGATACATCACCAGATTCATCAACTAATATGCCAAATAAATCATTTCCTAATTCTTTAATAATGGCATCTAGTGTTTCTCTTGCAGCAAAATTGACAATGTCTTTTTGAATGAGAGGTGCTGTCATAATTTGGTTGCCTGGAGCATTCTCTAACACAACCTTTGCAATGGTTTCACTTAGATTTGCAGCAAATTTCGCAAACTCAAGGAAGTTGCCTCTGTTTTCTTACTCCTCAGACTCATCATGACCTCTAAAAGGTAATCCTTGATGGAGTAAAAATCTAGAGCACTCAATTGATGTTGTCAAATGAAGTTTATAATCCTTCTTAGCTAGTTCTGATTGTTTTCCAAAAGATGCTCTAATTAATTTATCCTACCTTTTAAAATCTTCATAATTTTTTATAGCATGAAAGTGAGCACTAGTGTGTGACCCAACTTGATCATCCAACCTATATTTCTTATTCCACTAGAAAATCCCTCAATTATAAGTACATCATTTGCTTTACTGGGAAACAAATAGCAATATGAACAAAATACTTCATCCTTCTTTGTGCTATACTCTAGCCAAGGATAGTCTTTGAACCAAGAAGGATGGAACTTACATGCTCTATTACTAATGAGCCTTCGAGGAAAATTGTGCTTTTTAGGTTGAACGGGGCCTCTGAGAATGTATTCTCTCCTGATGTCATCTTGTTAATTTGGATGATAGTCAACAATCATTTTCCTCTCTCCTGGGTCAACTGGAAGATTAGATAAGTTAATCAAATTTTGTCTTAAAGATGCTTCCATCCTAGAAGTAGAACCATTGCCACTTCCTTCACATTCTTTGGTCAAATTTCTTTGAGGGTTAGAGGCACTGCCACTTGCAAGATTTTCTTCCTGTGAATTCCCTTGTTTAGTTGAAGCACCTTTGTTAACTCGACTCTTATCCTCTAAGCTTGTTTCTGGATGCTTTCTTTTAAGCAAAAACTGGTCTAATGTTCTAGATTTCATCTTTGTTTTAGAATTAATAGACATATTATCTGTAAAATTAAGCACATAAACCATGAATTGATTATTATATGTCATTATATCTCCAATTTCATTTAACAAACAAAAGAAAAATCCTAATTTTCGAATGCTCCCCAATCCAACAAACAATACCCAATTTAAGTAATTCAATTTTCACCAACAACCTAGCAATATCAGAAACTAGAAGCTGAGACTTTTGATGGGTCAAAGAAGAATTCACAAATCTCATGGATTATTTAAACAATAGGGAAAAAATAAATCTCAAATTACATTCTCAATTCGAAATTACACAATATAAGGATGAGAAAACAACAAAAAAATTCATGAAACAAACAATCAGAAGCTTGAAGAATAAATTAAAGACTCAAAAAATGGAAATTATAAAGACAAATTTAGAGAGAGAGAGAGAGAGAGAGAGAGAGAGAGAGAGAGAGCGGAACTTACAGACTTTGAAGTGTTTTTTTTTCCTTCAAGCGGCAACAGTGCAAGAGCAAAATCGAACAGATATGTTCTAGTTTTTGGGGGGTATGTGGAGAGTCTAAATTGTATAGTAATTTGTGTGGTGAAAACTTTTTCACTTAATAAAACAATGAACACCTTATCCTAATTTTTAGAGTATACCAATATCTTTTGTTAGGTTGTGAGAATAACTAAATAGTTAGATGCCTAGATGGTACAAGATGCCAAGCTTTAATAAATATTTGCAGGTGTAAGTCACATGCGGTCCAACAA
>JACYFF010031955.1:84183023-84214871 GCA_017589665.1 Selenicereus undatus
ATACTTAATTTGATATAGGGAAATAAAGATTTTTTTTAAGTGGGGTCCAAGGACGCCATTGTTTCCTAAGTAAATCCGCCACTGGCTTTCAAATAGAGGACGTGACAATTATATCGATTATTTGCGTGATAGTGCTAATCATGATGATAGTTACGTCAACACCAAGTTTCCACTACTTGGGCGCAAGATCATCTTTGGAGAAACTCATTGGGGCCCATCGTTGAAGATTCCTGGGGAGTTCTCTTTCATTTTGAAGTATTGGAAATGGGCAAAGCATATTTTCTCATGCTTCGAACCTGAATTGAAGGCTTGTTTACATTTTGATGCAGTGTATGCCTCTTTATATACTTATGATCGTGATGCCCATGTATTTCGTACCTTTTATGAGCCTTGGTGTCCTGAGATCAATACTAGGGGAAATGTGAATCTCTTTGTGGGACTTGTATAAGCTTGGTGGACTCTCTATCAATGGGAGAATTTATAAAGTAATACCAAACTAAGATGCTCTAGATCAACGCAGTTAGAACAATCATAGGCTGATTCAACTAACCTATAACCAACTTGAGAATATAAATGATAAAGGAGTTAGCGCCCAATGCTGGATTGGTTTTTTGTGCAAAGCATAACTTAAGCAAGAACCTTTTCCAAAGTGGCGACGCTCTTCCAAATCACCTCCCACGCAAACCCATAATCCCTCTGGTGATATTTAGCCCTCAGCCATACAGTGAGCTTGGGAGAAGCTAGCTATCTTTTATACACTAGAGGTTCCTAATGACAGGAGAGAGAACATGTATCTAGCTACCTTTATTTTATGCTAGATATGCGTCTTTGCACTTCCTAAAGCTGAAGTATATTTATTGGTCCTGGTACCTATGAGGTGGTTAGTAAGATGACAGCAGGATACACACTTAGTCTTGCAGTGCTAGTGTTAGCAAGCATTTACCGCAACTTGAATGGCATTTCTAATGCTGCTAAACCCGCATATTCTACATCGTTCTTTCTTACCCAATATCTGTACAGTTGGCCTACATGTTATTTCAACACCCACTATGTATTAAATCCAGCACTATGGGGCCCCTTGACGGGATATTATTCTGACTAAGGTGGGGTAAAGTTTATTGATGATGCTTAGAAGCGCATTTATAAGGGAGCAACTGCAGAGTTGGGCTGCACCATGCTCACTAAAAACAAGATCGAGACTTTGAATGACAATGACACTCTTAGTTATGAGAAGATCAGCTACCTAATATCTCTCCGCTATGTGCTCTAGGTTTTCGCGGTGTTGTAACCTTTTATCTTATGCCTTATAGTCCACGTCAATTAAGCAGACAATTTGGGTTCTGGTAGGATGTATCAGGTGCGCTTAAATACAATCCTTACACTCATGCCACATCATATAATGATGCTTTGTATTATTGGACTATGCTCCTATCTAAGAACACAAAATCCATAGCAACGTTGTGAGGTCGATTGCTACATCTTAACGATTTCATGACCAAGAGATACCAAGACTGGTGGTCTAAGGTGAAGATTAGCTAGTGCCCTTAGAGCCAATGTTGGTCTCCTTTAGAAGAGCACAGAGTATAACTCTCCCAAATCCAAGAAGAATATAAGGGGCAACACTTCAAATGATGACTCAGACTTCAAGGATCAAGATTCCAATGCTAAACTAACTAGTGATTCCATTGATGTTCGTGTTGTCAATATGGAAGAGGACACCATAGGTGCAGGATTTTAATGACACAAGACTTCAAATGATGACTCAGACATGAGCACATTGAGCAAGATTTTGAAGTTAACTTTAAGCATCATAGGTGCAAAAGACACAAGACCATTACTACAAGTACCTCTAGTCTGCCTCTTCGAGATAACTTTTTTAATGACATCCAAAGTTGTCCAAACATGCCTACTAACCTTGAAGACGTAACTTCTTCTTCCTTTGTGTCTAAGCTTATGAAATTTATTATACCAAGTTTTATCGTCCAACCCCTTCTTTTTAGATTGGCAAGTTTGACTTGGTGTAGGAGGCTACACCCGCTGTAGATGAGCAATTACTTGAGGAAGTCAATCTTGTAACTAAGTTTACTACCCTTAAGGTAGGTCTTTGCATTGGCAAGGATATAGCAGTTGTACAGAAGTTGGCATCTCCAAAGAAAATTAAAGGATCGGCCTTAAGCGGGACTAAAACTTTGCCTCCATCACCAACCCAATGATTGCTCAATCAAGGGACCAACCTCTCTTCAACTAGAAGCAAAAGGAATATCCACAGTTGTTTGAGCTAAAAATGTGGTATTTTTAAGGTACTTTTTCACCGATTTTATGCTCGTTTTAATAATATTTTTTTATGTTTTTAATTGATTTTATTTTATTTTGCAGATTTTGAATAAATGCAGAAAAAGGGCTTAAATGGAGGAAAAAGTGAGAAAAATAAAAGAATTATCAGAGGTTGAAGAATCGGGCCAAATTCCAGAAAAAAACCGACCAAAGAAAGAAGGAAGAAAAATAGAAAAAAAACCAGACCGGTCCAGCTGAACCGGACCGGCCGGTTCAACCAACCGGTTCACTTGAACTGGATTCCACTTAAACCCCCCACCCCTTCGTCTTTCTCTCTCCTCTTTCAGTCTTCCCCTGCCCTTTTCTCTCTCCCCGACCCTCGACCCAGAAAACCCTAGAGACCCTTACCCAGAAACCCTTATCGCTATTCCCACCTCATCTCCTTTCTCTCTCTACCCCGCTCTCTCTCCTCCAGCACGACACCCCAGCCCACCGAATTCCCCAAATCCATCCACCCCCTACCCACGGTTTTCCCCAAAACCGAAACCACCAACTCACCCACCACCTCTGACAACCACCAAGCCACGTCCCACCTTCGCTGGCCTCATCTGAACCGTCCACGCACACCAATACCAGACGGAGGGTCAAGATCGAGAGGGGGGCGTCGAGTTCCTTGCTTCGGGTATAAGAGATGAGGAGAAGACGCCATAGTAAGGTAGCGTAGGTTAGATTTTAGGATTAGGTTTAGATTTAGTTTAATTTCGTTGTTAATTTCATTTTCGTATTCGAATCTCAGAAATTTCGAGTTTAAATTTCATTCTCTTGCTTTCAAATTTCAAAAATTAGGGTTAGGTTTTAGATTCGGTTTATGGTTGAATTCATTGCAATTTCGAGATTCCTTGGTTGTAATTAAGCTTTCGATTTTGATTTTGCAAAATTCTGGGTTTATTGCGTTCAATATTGCTCGATTTCCCCTCTCCCCTGTTGCGGTTGTTCGAATGGCCTTTTCTGGTGTTCATTGGTTGCAATTCTGGGTTACCGGAACCTTTGTGAGTTTTCCATCCTGCCTTGGTTCGAATTCCCCTCCTCTGCTGATTTCCCTGCTTTCGCTTGCTGTTGGATTATTGTTGAGTTCGTTTGTGTTGATTTCGTTTGTTTTGGTTCGATTAATGTTGAATGATGCTGCTGCTATTTTGTGATGTTCTGTTTGTTTTCCCCTGTTGCTGATTTCATTTCGGTTTTGTTGTTCTTTATTTCATTTCAGTCTGCTTCAATTCAATCCCCTCCCCTACTGCTTAATTAATTGTCATAATCTGCCTTAGTTTAATTCTAGAATAATAAAGGAATTAGGTTGTTAGTTTTTAAATCATGATTAATTTCAAGTTTAGTTTGGTTTAATTTGGGTAATTAACATAAGGGTTAGTTTAGGTTTAGTCTATTTTGGTTGTTTTAATTCTTTGTTGAATTAGGATTAGAAGAGTTAATTAGGATTAAATGAGTTTAGTTGAATTAGGTTGTTAAATTGCTTTAAATAACATCACTTAGTTTAGTTAATTTAGTTTAATCATTTTTTTTAAATGACCATAAATATCACATTTTTCCTGTGGACCGACCCTTAAGTACTACGACTGAGAATCATGAGTATTTGAGGCATCATTTTCCTTTTTCTTTAATTTAATTTTCCATTCCCCCTCAAAAACCATCAACAACAGTCATTGGAAAACCAATAGCCATGAGGTCATGAATTGGAAACCTATAGCTACCCCACTCCTTCTACAACTTCTTTCTGGCTAGGGCCTACTTCTTAAGATATCATTACCTGTGGCATATGCACTATAAGGTCTGGATATCTAACTGCATTAAGAGGTGATTTGTTTAAGGATGTACCAAATTATATATGAGGGCTCCCCGACAAAACACCAAAGCATTGAGCGACTCAAAGGCAAACTAGGTCCCTTAAAAAAGCAAATAGGGGCCTACGTGAGTGGTGTAATCGTATACTCAACACGAAAACAAGCGGCTTTGACACGTCATCATCCTGGTGACTTAGGAAAAGAGAAGTTTGCCTATATTGAGTAAGTCGACCAAGCGCAATTGCATCTTATTGCAAGGTGGGGGGAACTTGATGCCCTCAAGGAGAAGCATAAAGGTGCAACTCAAAAATTAGTTGAGCTAGAAGAAGGGCTTCGTATTGCTTGTGAGGAGGAACAACAACTTCGAAGTAATGTTAAAGCCAAATTAACATTGGTGGCTGCCATCGAGAAACATGTTATTGAGAATAAGCATGCTTTTGCTGACCATGAAGTTGCACCCACTTTGTCACCAGAAGAAGTTGAGAAGTTGAAGGAACATGAACGGGATGTCCTAGAGTTGCGACTTTCACTCAACCCTAATAACTAGATGAGCACTGTTTGATTAGGTTGCTTAGTCTTTTATAGATGCACTTGGATTATTCATGTTAGTGAATTCTTGATAATTTTATTCACTAAGCAACCTACATACTCAAAGGAAATTACAATTTATCAATAAGATCAAGTTATAACATAGTTCAACAAACAATGCATGTGGGTCAGGAATAGTACACTTTTTTATTTTTTATTTTTTTGAATGAATGAGTAGTTTAGGCTCATGCTTAGGAGCTTACAAGTATTTTTTTCAAAGAAAGTAGTGTTTTAATAACTTACCATTTATCGCTCCTACTCGAACTCCTTCTATCTTAACTAATTTGTAGGCACCATTCAAGTAGACTTCATGAACAATGTAAGGGCCTTCCCATTTAGGGGTGAATTTGCTTCTTGTCCTATGCGTTGTGACGATCAAACTTCTCACCGCAAGCACTTGATCCCCAACCTAAAATGAGCATGGTCGTTCCTTTTTGTTGAATGTTCATGACATGGCGCTTGATAACATTCCAGCTTTTGTTGTGCCTGAAGCCTTTTCTCATCAAGAGATTCCAAAACTAGGCAAAGCTTGTGGTTTTCATCCTCACTTAAGCCTTCTTGCATGGCGATGTGAAATAATGGAATTTAATTTTCCCAAGGCAAGACAACTTCCACAGGATACATGAGAGCATAGGGGTTTGACTGCATTGGCATTTTATACGCGGTTCGATAAACCCAAAGTGCTTCTCCAAGCCTTTCATGCCAACCCCGCTTGGATTTTTCCACCACCTTCTTTAGTAAGTTGCACAATGTTTTGTTAAATGCTTCTTCTAAACCATTTGCAGGTGCATGGTACATTGAAGACTTATGTTGAGCAAACTTGAATTTCTCATAGAGCCCAGTCATCAGCTTGTTGAAGAATGGTTCGCCATTGTCAGTGTTGATGTATTAAGGCATACCATATTGATAGATGATGTGCATTTGAATAAAACTGACAACATTATCCTTTTTAACTTATTTTGATGCAATTGCTTCTACCCTCTTAGAGAAATAATCGGTGGTTGCAAGGATGCATAACTGACTAGCTAAAGACATAGGAATGAAACGCCCTATGACATCTAGCCCCCACGCCTCAAAAGGCCAAGATGCTGGAGTTGGATGAAGTGGCTTTGGAGATTGGTGTATAAAGTTGGCATTAAATTGACAAGCATCACATCTTTTTACATAGTAAATACAGTGCACCATGGTAGGCCAATAAGAGCCCATTCTTTTGATGCAATCGCACAATTTAGGCCCTGACTGATGGGCACCACATACACCTGAGTAAGCTTCCTCAATTACTTGTTGTGCCTCAACTTCACCTAAGCACCTCAACCAGAGCCCAAGAAAGGAACTCCGATATAGAATCTCATCGCAGTGGGGAAAACACTACATTCTTCTTTGGATTTCCGTCTTATGCCTCACATAGCTTAGTAGCTTCCTGTGCTTTAAGTAATCAATTAATGGCTGGCACCAATTTTATTTTTCAACCTCATAAAGATATTGAGAATGTATTGATTTCCTGCATAAACTCGTCTTCCGACTGAATGACCATCCATTTATCATAAACTAGAATGGTCATATCCTCTTCTGCCCATAGTGCCAAAGTGGTTGGAAGATTTTGGAGCGTATCCATCATCTTGTTAGCACTCCTAGGAAAGTGTTGTAATTTGACTGTACCTAGCGTATTTAAGATTTGAAGGGTCTCCTTGTGATATGAGACCAAATCCTATTTTCTAACATCATATTACTCGAGAAGCTGATTAATAACCAATTGTGAATTGTCGCACACATCTGAGTCTTTAATGCCCATTTCTACGGCCATTTGGAGCCCCAAGATAAGTGTCTGGTATTCAACCATGTTCTTGGAGCACAATTGAGTTAGTGTTAATGATTACGAGATGATGTGTTTCTCAGGCGAGACGAGTACTACTGCTGCTCCAGCGCCACCTTGTCATACTGCACCATAAAAGTACATCTCCAACAGTGGAAGAATATCTATGAAAAAGACTTCTTCACTAAGTAAGTCATCATTTAGCTCCTAATTGTCGAGCATTGGGTGGTTTGCTTAGGAGTATGCCAGTGCCCACCCTTTAATAGCCTTTTATGGCAGGTTAATGAGGTCATAATTATAATGCCCCCAAAATGCTAAAGCCATAAATTACGGAAAACTGCAATAACTTGGTCTGATAAACATGGTTTCTGAGTAACAACTCTCCCCACTTCTCATATTTCATTCATAAATCCATTAGATAAAGAATTTCACCCTAAATGAGTCATTGAACTCCATAGAAGCTATTAAGCTCACCGAGCTTGGTATTTTCTTAGTAAAATCCATAATTGATTCAAAACTCATAAACAAGTTAAAAGCTCTATAAAAGTCCATGAATATTCATTTCCCCATTAAATGACTTGGCCCAAAATAAACAAAATGAGTGCATGATCAATCTCACTTAATCTTTATTATTGCTCTTTATAGAATTACTTAAAATGCTTCCAAAAGTCACCAAACTCAAAATACTCAACCAAAATTCATGAGATCTTACAGGAAATTCAAAAATAATATGAAAAATCTACAGTAAAATTTTTAGAATTTTCCTCTAAATATACATTGCACAGAATTTTCAATAACAACCTGATTTACACCCAAGTAGGTCAGTTCACTTCAAAAACTCATAACTTTTATTCTAGACCAATGGAGACATAAAACCCTAATATGAAAAGATTAAGAAGTCTCTAAAAACTTCATGTGCAACACATGATATGATTCCCACAATAGGGTTCCCAAAATGGGGCTAAAATACAAATGTGTCAACTTTTAGCCCATTTTGCGTGGTTTCGGTAAAATAACCATAACGTTTTCCACAGACCTCGGATTGAAGCGATTTAAGAGGCATTTGAAAGATAACACAATGAACTATCTTTCCACCAAAAATCATAATTTTTGACGAGATGATTCATTACCAATTTAATCCCAAAGTCAACCCTAATTTCCCGAAATTTCAGCCCTTCACTGATTTAACTTTCTCTTTTTTTTTCACGTAAACTCACTTGAAATCATTTAAGGCCTCATATATATATATATATATATCCAAACTCTAAACAACTTTATTAATACATAATTACTAAATTCGTATCCAAAACAGGACAGTTTTCTTAAAAATTCATAACTCACTGATTACACGTCCAAAATTCATGAAATTTTGCCAGAAAATCCCAAATAATATAGAGAAACTACAGTACAAATTTTAGAATTTTTGTACAATACTATAATTGCCAGAATTTTTGATAGTGGCATTTAAACAAATGCAAAATCATGAAAATCATGCTCTTGATCAAATACCCATGACTCCAAACATCTCCAAACTCAATAAAAATTGCATAATAACTATCAATTTGATCATCCAAACATAGCCCATAAATAAAACAACCATAAAACTCAAGATAAAATAAGTTAGGGTTTGGGACAAACCTCACTTTAGGCTTCAATTAGAGAGAAGAGGAGGCTGTTTTGAGTGATTTGAGGTGTTGGACATGATAGCTAGCAGCAAGGGGAACTCGGGGCAGCTAGGAGGTGGCCGAAACCACCAGAACTGGTGGCACAAGCTGCTGCCCCTGTTTTCTGCCCAGCCCACTGTGAGGATGAGAGAGAAAATGGAGAATGGGCTTGTGATTTTTTTTTGCTAAATTTTGTGTGTAAAAATGGTCAATTTATAGCCACATATGACTGTAAATTTTCAACCTAAAAAGTAGCTTTTTGCTAATTAAAATGAGGTGCTAAAATGAGTAATTAGTGAAATAATAAAAGTTAGTAAGGTTTTGGGCTTAAAAGGTTAAATTGGGGCTTGAAAAATCATTTGGAGTGTTGAAAAAAAAATAAAAATTTGTATTGCTCGGAATTAAAGTTTACCGAAGAAAAGAAAATAATTAATCACTAATTTATACTCACCGATGCCTAATATCGATTCACCCGATATTTAATCAATCAATGAAACTTGAGTTGTAAAGTGGTACACAAAATGAAATATCTCCCAACTGGGATGATTAAATATGATAAATGAAAGTGGAAATTTTAAATAACTTAATGGAGTTCATTAAATAAATAAATTAAGTATAATTGAATTTAATAAACATGATTTGGTTAAGCAAATAACCATGAGGGATTTAGGTCAATAAACGTGATAAAGTAAATGAATAAACATGATTAATGAAATAAATAAAGATGATTTAAATAAATAATATAGGTTAGGGTCGGGTTATAACAGTCTTCCCCCCTTAAAGAGTTTCATCCTCGAAATAACACTTGTCAACTATATGCAATGCTGCTTTGAAACACATGGGCCATTCGTTCCCATTGCTTCCCTCTGAAGGGGTATAATTTGTCGAATGTACACTTACTAAGGGTGTATGTATTGTATAACTTTTTAATCCCATGTTTCGGTAGTAGACCTGGACACTTCTCACACAATAGCTTCAACAAACTCAATTACTTTGCTTCAAAAGTGATATTCTCTTCGAAAGAAAAGAACCTTGTTACTGCAAAGGAGGTATTCTACACTACTGGCTCATAAAGCCCAAAGTAACGAGGACTCAATTAGAGCCGATATCCAGTCTCCTGACACCCTTGACTAGATACGCCCTTCGAAATACTTTATCTCTCAACTGAGACTTTGGTTATTACACAACTGCTTTGTCGACCTTGTATCACCTCAACATGTACTTGAATTTTCCCTCTTAATGCTTGCTTGGGTTAGCTCTGACCTTGAACTCAATGTTTCTTTTGGCTCACTCCAATACAATTAGATAGTTCTTGAGTTTATAGCCTTATCAAAATCTCCTCATTTGATCATCCTAATGCCTCACAGGATCTTCCCTCATCCGATTACTCGAGGATTTGCTCCCGGTCGATGAAGGGCAATGAAATGACCATGGTTACGGATAAGAGTGATGAAATTCTTAGCCAAATGAATCATTGCATACAAAAGAAATGAACAATGAGACTAGAAAAGCCAAATAAAGGAGAGGTTATCATGGGGTGGTTAGAATAAAGATAACCATAAGTATCTCTTGAATTCTAAAATATAATGCCACAAGAACTGTGGTTTATAAATATGGATCATAAAGGGTCCAATGAATAATCCACCAAGGAGAAGGATGGCATGGTTATACTCAGGTTTAACTGATGAATTCGAAACAAGATGACAAGCACCTCGGCTTTAACTAGGCGACTTTATAGTCACAAAGAACAAGATAAGTGCAATAGATAGACAACTAGATTGGACAAGCAAAGTGTAATGGATACATAAATGGATTGGACAAGCAAAATGCCAATGGATAGAGAACTAGATTGGATAAATAAGCAAGGTCTAATGAATAGATAAATGGATTGAATAGGCTGCAGTGGAAATATGCATTTGCTCATATGGACCCAAGTCAAGTACGACAATAAGATTAAATAAGGATTACTGAAGTTCACTTATGCGGATATAAGAATAGGTGTGAGAATTACAAGTGCCATAAATAGATCAATAGATTGAACGAGCAAAGTACCAATGGATAAGTAAATAGATTGAACAAGTGACATGAGAAACATGCCTTTGCTCATATAAAACCAATTCAAGTCCAGTAATAAGATTGAACAGAAAAGCTAGAATATACTTATGAGCAGGTAAGATATATGCGTGGGAGTTGAAGTTTAAAATAAGGAGAGTAAGGGGATTATGACAATCGCAATCACCCATACCAATGAGAGTTGAATTACATTATAGACTCAGAACAAGTTATACAAGCTTATTATTATGAATAAATGAGATGTAAGGTAGATGTGGGAATCAGCTCTCAACGAAATGAACCACAACTCAAGATTATGAAATAGGGATGGTGAAGGTCGAGAGCACGGGAATGTTGACAACCATATAGGGTTGAACAAGAATGTATTGCACATTTAACAATGGGTTTGCGAAGACATGAAAGATCACGATAATAGGAACATCACGTTGAAATGCAAGGGAGCTTAAACAATATTGGATAGTATCAAGTTTTGTAGATGAGACAGGCAACAAGAATTACTATAAATGGGTAGTCTTGCAAAAGATAAACTGTGGTTGCATGGTTTAGGTGTGATATTCGAACCTTAAATCATTCCTGGAAAAGGCATCTATTGTTGGAAGTTAATCCCATAGATCATTTGGTTAAGGTATAGAGCACTTATTTTGATAGTGATCTTGTGCAACTCCCTATGCATAGTACACAACCATAAGATTCTGTCTTTCTTCTTCGTATAACCTTGAGGTTCCCCACAAGGACACACCTGGTCAAATAAGTCCTCTATAACTCATCCACTGAATCTTTAATTCTTTGAACTCTGTTGGGGGCCATATGATAGGGGTTTTGAAAATGGATTGAGCACCTTGAACTGGGCTAATCTGAAAATCATTGTTGCTTGGGGGAAAACAGTCTTGAAAGTCCTCAAATGAAACATCTCTAAATCCACCAACTATAAATATGGATATGGATATACCGAGTACTGTAAATATGGATATGGATATACCGAGTGTGGTTGACAAATCACTAATCTTTAATGCATTAATGACATGATAATTCACTTGCTTGCATAATGTAATAAGGGCGATAAACAGGGCTTCTCTTCCCATGGCCAGTAGAAATGCACGTTTAGCCAATCCTCATCTCTCAGGCTAACCTTAAGATCCTTACCAATCATCGTAGTCGGGTAAGTACACAGTCAGTTCACCGCCATAATGATGCTAGATCTACCAATCAAACTGGATGGAATGTCCAGTGCATGTGGTTCTAGCACTGCGACTAGAGGCATGTGTTTAAAAGATAAACATTCAACTGCCTACTGGTCTCAGTAAATTGAAATGACAGGGGGGGTCATCTAAAATGTAAAGAGATGTAACCATAACATGAACTCTTGCAAAGATATTTCTTTATTGGTTAAAAACGACTGACTTGTAAGCTAAATGAATGAAAGAACGAAGAATCGTAATGAAAGAGGTAAGACATAGAAATGACCTCCATATACAAGACATGCAGTTTATTCATGATGGTCATGATAGTAAGGTAAATGATCGATGTTACGAAGTTGAGAGGGAGTATTAAGTAATGAAGGTGAAGAAATGTAACAGGTTACCAAAGTAGCTTTTGAAAATTCATACGGTATCCATATGTGAGTAAAATGACGAAGATAAGGGTCAACACTATCAGAAGGAAAATTTTATTCATCTGATGTTTGAAAGGACAATACGTCAAGATGAAGGAGTCAATCTTATGACTGAACATGATGACATCCATCAATAAAACAATTTGCAATAAATGGAAGTCTTGGGTAGGCATATAAACTTCAAAACTGCTGGCAGATGAAAATAGCACAATCTTTGTTTATCATTAAGAAGATAGGCTATATTAGTAAAGAAAGGATTACCAAAATAACTTGAGTAACGACATGTAGTTACGACCATGGAGTAGTATGCCAACATGACGTTACAATGCTATAAAAGCACGAACAATATGGATACATTTAATTGCTGCAAAGGCACTCAATGACTGGGTTTGAAACAACCAAAGGCTTTACAAGCAATAAATGAATAGTACCCAAATAGAAGCAATGAGTTCAAGTAGGTGACAGTAAAAATATGATTATAGTGATGACTGAGCTACAAGTAGAATGAGTCAAATATGCTTAGGAAAAACTACAAATCACACAGGAATGTACACCGGGGGTCATTATAGGCTCCATTATGGAAATAGAGAATTCAACGGGTATGATTGTCAAGGTTTGAATCGCCTATAAGAAAGGTTGCTCAGATGTGTTTGAAGAAGTCCCCACATACCACATATGAGAATTTCCATAAACACTCCATTACAAATCAAGAGAGTGTTAGCAGCAAAGAAATGATGCCTCGGAACAATTCAAGGTAACTAGGGCATAAATAAGTCAATTATAGGAAGCAATGGGAGCATTGCTGATGTAAAGTTTTAGTATCAAGACCAAAAGATTCCGATACATGGAAGCTTAATCTTACTTGTCCCACACATATAATATGTCAAGTAGCACACCATAAGCTACTAATTGCTATCACCATACATAAGCACTCATTGTAGTGTTCATCTCATACTGGTTCACCTCAAGGATATTACCCCGCAAGGCATTTCCTCATCTAGAGGTTTTCATATAACTTGACACTGTATTCATCCCTGAAGAAGTTGCAAAGGGCATCCCCACATTGGGTTTCAACCATCACTATATCCAAGAGTAGGGATATTAACACACCTCAATAAGACTCTCAAATCCTGGGGCAAAACGGACAGAGTTTTGCCTAAAAACTGATTAAAACCCAGGCCTAAAGCATTATAATAGATATCTGAAATAGAGAGAAATACTTCAATAGCTCAATGGCCACACGTCGGAGTTCATAACTCAACGGGTTATGCACTCAGAGTGCACGATTACAGAAGTCTAAAGAAATAAGAGAAATGAAACATGCAATACAACTCCTAGATAAATGAGAACATACCTCACCAATAGGTGACCCAAATGGTTCCACAGTCCACTTTGCTCAAGCTCGAATCTCATGATATTACAAAATGATTGAGTCACCTAGATGAAAATGGTTTTTTCATATATGCCCATACATATGAACTTATAAGCAATAGCTCATTAACATAACTCATAAATGCCTTGATAGCCAACTCATAAACACTTCATAGCTCACAGTGGCCCTTTAACCTTAGCTCTGATACCAAATCTGTAACGCCCCCAAAATGCTGAAGCCATGAATGGCGAAAAACTGCAGCGAAAGACTTAATAATAGAAGGCGCTATCGCTGTCTTGATAAGAACAAGGCTCACTGAAACCATTTAATCTTACAACTCATATTCATAATCACGAAATCTATTAACTGAAACACTTCAAGGCCGAAGTCCATAATAGTTCAACTTCAATACCATTGACTTAATCATACCATGTGATAACTTGCACTCCACACCACATAAGTGTATTGAATAGAGATCCAACTTGACCCTGAGGTCGATTCCAATATTCATGCTATGCTGAAACCACTGTGAGCATCTGTTGACTTTCAAAATGGCTTGCTAAAAGGAGAAATATGTGATACTTCATCACCCAAAATGGAAAACATGAAAACAATTCGAAAGCATGAGTAAAAACTCAGTACATACATTCCTGTATTGTAAAATGAGCATAGAAATACTATTGATGGGTATCCGTCTTTACAATTCATTTAGTTAGCAACAATAGTGAAAATGAAAGTAATATGAAACTGAATTGCTTATTATTATCTGGATGTGAACCCCTTGCACTGATATGATCTATACATAGGTGTACACCTGCCAATTCGATCAAGAGTTGGCCTAAAGTCGTGCGGGTAAATGATGGGCTGATGCCCTATAGATGATAATTAACGGGGTCACAAGTTAAATAGCAAATCACTATATAAACTGATTCATTGATAAACTCATTAAGAGTTGTAACTTGATAAACATGATCTGCTTTCTGAGATACAGGCAATTGACGTACCTTGAGTCTTTAAAAATATCATCTGACTTGTTATAAGTCAGCTGTTTCATAAATGTCATCTGACTTGATAAATATATTCTGACTTGGTAACACTTATGCATAACGGGGAACGATAACTAGGCCTCAACTCTGTTTCATAAATGTCATTGCAGTTTATGCTATTTTAAACCAAGATATATCTCTTTTGGCCTCAAACTTTTATTACTTACTCACTTTAGCTTATATCAAATGTATTTATCATGCCAATCCAGTGTACTCGCTGTTATCTTAAACCAAGTTATACATCAGTAAGCCTTAAAACCCATATCAGTAACCTATTTCAGGAAAGGCCATAACCACTCTCTCAATTATCACCATCAAGGCCTTTTCCTTTGTAATATCTCTTTGTGGACTATTTTACTTCTATTTACTTTATCTTGGATTTAATTATTTTCATCAATTCAGTTTTGAAGTTATGTATACCATTTACTTACTCAATTTCTATGACACATACTTTTACTTATTCAATTATGCGAGTAAGGATTATTTACTAACTACACATATCTACAATGACATTTATGAAACAGAATTGAGGCCTAGTTATCGTTTCCCATTATGCATAACTGTTATCAAGTCAGAATATATTTATTAAGTCAGATGACATTTATGAAACAACAGACTTGTAACAAGTCAGATGATATTTTTAAAGACTCAAGGTACGTCAATTGCCTGTATCTCAGAAAGCAGATCATGTTTATCAATTTACAACTCTTAATGAGTTTATCAATGAATCAGTTTATACAGTGATTTGCTATTTAACTTGTGACCCTATTAGTTATCATCTATAGGGCGTCAGCCCATCATTTTCCCCACGTGGCTTCAGGCCAACTCTTGATCGGATTGGCAGGTGTATACCTATGTATAGATCATATCAGTGCAAGGGCTTCACATCTAGATAATAATGAGCAATTCAGTTTCATATTACTTTCATTTTCACTATTGTTGCTAACTAAATGAATTGCAAAGACGGGTACCCATTAACAGCATTTCTATGCTCATTTTACAATACATGAATGTATGTACTGAGTTTTTGCTCATGCTTTCGAATTGTTTTCATGTTTTCCATTTTAGGTGATGAAGTATCACATATTTCTCCTTTTAGCAAGCCATTTTGAAAGTCAACAGATGCTCACAGTGGTTTCAGCATAGCATGAATATTGGAATCAACCTCAGGGTCAAGTTGGATCTATATTCAATACACTTGTATGGTGTGGAGTGCAAGTTATCACATGGTATGATTAAGTCACTGGTATTGAAGTTGAACTATTATGGACTTTGGCCTTGAAGTGTTTCAGTTAATAGGTTTCGTAATTATGAATATGAGTTGTAAGATTAAATGGTTTCAGTGAGCTTTGTCCTTATCAGGACGGTGGTAGCGCCTTCTATTATTAAGTCTTCCGCTGCAGTTTTTAGTAATTCATGGCTTTAGCATTTTGGGGGCGTTACAATAACACTCTAAGATAATATCCCACTTTGCTTGTTATCGACTTAAAATGGCTCGTGATAAGATATTCTTAATTGGGTTAGCTTTAGAGATAACCTGCCTTGTGTGAGCTTGCATGTAATGCCTCAACTTTTACACAGTGTGCGTGGGAGCTAAACATAACTTTTCAATTAGAGAGTAAATTAATTCAACCCTAACCAAGGTCCAACTTAAGTAGTAAAGAGTTCTCTCCTTTCCTTCCTCGTTTTCTTAAGCGCATAATGTCCCAAGTGATCTTTCTTGGGCGGCAATGTATAGTATCAAAGGCTTGCCTGGAATTAGAGCTACTAGGACTGACGGACTTGACAAATATTCATTGATGCTTTCAAAGGTATTTTTGTATTATTCATCCCATTCAAAGGGCGCTCCTTTCTTTACAAGGTGATTGAAAGGGTGACAACGGCTAGCCAAGTTTGATATGAACCTCCCAATGTATACCAAGCATCCTTGTGAACCACGAAGCTCTATGAGATTCTTAGCTTCAAACATTTCTTGAATCATTTGACTTTAGCTTGGTCAATTTTAATGCCTCGATGTCAAACGAAAAAGCCTAAGAACTTGCCAGAAGGAACACCGAATGTACACTTAAGTGGACTCATTTTGAGTTGACACCTTTGTAATCTCTCGAAGATTTATCAAAGATTATGTAAGTGGTTTGGCCTCTTTTTTTGACTTAAGCACTACATTATTGACATATTTCTCCATGTTTTTGTGGAAGGCATCCTTAAATATGGTTTGCATCACCCTTTGGTAAGTAGCACCTGCATTTTTCAAACAGAACGGCATCACCTTATAGTAGAAGGTGCTTTTAGGTGTGCAAAAAGTTGTGGCTTCTTAATCTTCTAACACCATTTAAATGTGATTGTAGGCCGCCATGCAATCTATAAAACACAAGCTTTGTGTCCCATTGTGAAATTAGTCATGAGTTTCTTCACAGGCAATGAAAAATCATCATTGGGGCAGGCATCATTGAGATCCTAGAATTCAACATAGATGCAAAGTTGGCCATTGTTTTTCCTTACTAGGACAATGTTAGCCATCCATGTTGGGCATTTCACCTCACGAATGAATTTAGCTGCTACGAGTTTGTTCACATCCTTTTCAATTTTAGGTATCAACTTAGGGCAAAAACACCATTGTGGTTGTTTTTTAGATGACACACCTTTCTAATGGACAAGCAATGCACAGTAACCTTAGGATCCTACCCAGGCATCTCTTGGTAGCTCCATGTCAATACGTCTTTATATTCAAAGAGGAGACCAAAGTAATCCTTTTCTTCTTCGAGTGTAAGCAAAGAGATAACATACATAAGGCATGGCTCCTCTACAGTTCTAAGATTTAACTCCTTAAGCTCATCAACTATGGCTTGCCCCCCATCTCCTAAAGTCTTAGGGGTGTGCGCAGGTTCTATTTTAGAATCCAAGTCATTGACTTCTCAGACTGTGACGTGATTGGATGAAGCTTGTTCTTCTTGCATGACTTCCATGTTTGAGGTAGGATTAGACCTATGGTCAAAACCATTGTGCACCTTTTCACTCTTAGTGAACCATATGCCTTCACATCTAGAGTCGACAAGCGTTTTATACGAGAAGGAATAGAACTTTGAACTTCATTTATTTCACCAAGACGACCACATACCGAACCCCTCCCTTGTGGCCATGGCGAGCCTGAGGACTCTTTACTTAACTTGATCACGGTGAAGACTGCGGGTTTTGGGATGCATGCCCGCTTTTAATTTCTAGAAAATAAAAGACTTTGGAGTCTTGCCTTTCCCACTTTGCTAAACTTAGGATGGCATTGTTGCATAGTAGAAGATTGAAATATGTCATACTTAGAAGAATTTGGGTTTATTCTTAACATCTTCCTCAAGACTTTCAGTAGCCTCTACTGCCTCAATGTACTAAATAAGAGATTGGTTATCCTTACACACACACACACAGATATAAAGATGTATATGTGTGTGTGTGTGTGTGTGTGTACTGTAATCAAATTGGTTATATCATTCACTTATTAAGATATGTTTTGGTTATTGACTAGATCTGGATTGCCAAATCTCATAAGTTATTTCACTCTTAAATTGCTTCATGGTTTGTTTAATTCGCTATAGTGGGTTACCTTGGCAAGATTTACATCACATTTCAATTAAGATGGATAAAATTGTGCAGCGTACATGTTGCAATAACAATTTCAATCTGTTGCTCCAATTTCATTTGAGGCATCATGTTTTTTGATATCACATTGTTCTTTGTTTTGAAATTCTTTTTTTCTTTATTTTAATTTTGAGGCAAAATCAATACACAAAGTCCGTGTTAAAACTTAAAATAAAAAAATCTTTGAATCAATTAGCATATATATAAATAATGAACTAATATTGAAATATTGGTTGAAAAAGTCAATAATTATCACATCATATGAGTTTATAATTGGTAGGAGTTGGAAAGAGTTGGTAAGATTTGGTAATAGTTAGGAAGAGTTGATAGAAATCGAAAAGAGGTAGAAGAACTTAGGAAGAATTGGAAGGAGTTGGGAGGAGTTGAAACCATAGAGTTCCAAACCTAGGGAGTAGATAGGCTTAATCCTAAGCATTTAAGCTATATTAGTTTCTAAATGTGCTCTCTTATTATTTTATTAGCTTATTTAATTATTTTTTGATTCTCTTAAATTTAACACTGCAAATATATGTGTGAAAGTTTGAAAGAGTAATAGATTAATAAGTCGAAAAACATAAAATGGACTGGTTTCACAACAAGGCGATGGATATTTTATGTATGTTTATCTGTGTTGGGAGATCAACGTTAGGATTTAGTTCAAATGTTTCATTTCCCCATCCCTAATCTCAATTAAAATTTACATTATTTGTATCAGATTTCATTCATATTTAAAAGTTCAAAACATATGTTGACTTATTGAGTTTTTTTAAAAAAAAAAAAGAAAACTGATAAGTGTTTAAAGTATACAAGATTTTTAATTTAAGTCGATAAACTTTTTCCAACAAAAATTTAAGTTGGTCGACCTAAAACCGATTATAAGTATCTAACTTAATATTCTTTGAGGATCCTCTAATATTTTTTTTACAATTTTGCTTCAGTATAATTAAGTTAATTAAAAATTTACTTTAATTAGGTACAATTTTGCTTAAATCACATTTTAATGCCTCTGCAACGGAAAACCCATGTCTAGCTTCCTCCATCTCTACTTATTTTTCCTCATTTTCCATAACTCACTTCCACTAATTTTGTCATAGCTGGATCTAATTGTCAAGCATCAAAAGCGTTAGCTATGGAATGTGGCCATTTTTACTTAGGTCGAGATTCGTAGTTTGGGGCCAAATTCCATCAAAATAGAGTTTAAAAAAAAGAATAGAAAAAAATTCATCATTCTCGGCTCAATCTTCTCAAATGGATTGAATCAAAATTTACCCAAACATTGGATGGATAAGAGAAAAACTAGAACTTGGAGGTTGTTTTTAGCCCAGTTAAACAATTAAGCTAATCATTAGAATAATTACTTTATAAATAGACGGCACCAAGGGCTCGAAGCTTCGCTTTATGATTCCTCGACAACTTCACATATGCATCTTGCATCCTCAATATTAAATGTGACTTTGAAGATCAATCTCCAATAAACAGAACATCAATTGCGACAATTCTGCACTTTTTTGCGATGTGAACATTTTAATGATCTACTCATGAAACCTCCAATGGATGTCCCAAATATTGTGCTTGTGGTTAGGACCTCATGAACTATCACTAGATCTTATTGGTTCTTTCATGATGAGTTTAGTAGGTGCATAGAGAGATGAGGGGAGAGAAAATAGAGAAAAGGCACATCGTTTTTCCATCCACTTTATCAAATAGAATATCTTTTCAACTAAAAAAAAAAGAAGTTAACCAACTTAAAATTTTGATAGAAAAATTTAACAATTAAAATTGAAAACTTTTTTTTGGCTGAGCAAAGAAACAATTAAAATTAAAAACTTTACATACTTTAGACATTAGTTTATTATTTCGGTCTTGATTTGTCTAGTGCTTTCAATTTTTTTTATGGGAAATTAATCTTCACGTACCTTGAGGTATGAGGCATTAATAATTCTAGACCTGAGTTTTTGGAGCAAATGTTTTAGTATCTCAAAGTTTAGTAACTGAATTTTTCGATAGCCTCTATATTTTTTATACTGCCTAAACTTTTGAAATTTGCATTTTTAACCCAATCCTTAAAACCTTATTTTCAAAAATTTTGATTATGTGCATGTGAGATTGTTCTCGTAAGTATTCCTTAAAGCCCTCTTTTAATTAGTATCAAATCCATGTAAGCAAAAGGTAATTAAGTTAATTAATAGTTAATTAAGATAATTAATTGCAGGTAATGCTTGAATCATCATCTACTTGTCTTGCACCTAATTATTCACATATTGTACACTCGTTAGAGGGAACCACTTCAATAGAATCACAATTAACCTATATCATTGATATATAACTGAAGTTAAGGAGATAAAGAAGCAATAGTCTGTAATCCATCTTTCCTGAATTAACGAAGTTAGACATAGTGAAAAATTATATTTAAGTATTAGTACTCAATTTCAACATAAATATTCTTTTCAAAACCTGAAAAGCAAAAAATCCATTTCATTTGCAAGATACTAAAATCGAAAAAGAAGTAGAGAAAAATCAACTAAAAAATTATCAAAAAGGCAAAAACAGAAGAAGATGATGGAATATAAGTAGTATAATATTGAGGAATTACAAAATATGCCAGATAAAGAACAAAGTTGGAAAGAATTAAACAAGATTATGGGAGCAATAGTAGAAAAACAAGAACTACTCTCTAAAAATAATGAAGAGACAAATAAGGTCCATTTAGAAGAAGAAATATATCAATATATGAACCGTATTAAATTAGACGATGTTAATGTTGTTCCTTTAGAACAAATTAGGAGAAAACTGGATTAAAAAAATGTGAAAAAAAGATAGTTGGTGGTGAAATCAATGAGATTGAAGAAGAAATCAACATAGATGAAATCGAAGCCAATCTATTGAATAATTTTATTCCTAAATACAATGAATTTGGTGAATCTTCTAGAACAGATACCTATTTTATGAGACCTATATATGGTCCAGGGCGTACAACCAACTTTTTCTTTGGGATCATCCCAAGTAAGCCACATTATTTGAAGAGATTAGTCTTACCCCAATTAGCCAAATGGGTTAAATCCTCAACATCAACGAAGTTCATAAATAGAGAAAAAATATGTGAACATTGGAAAAAGGGTATTAATAGCGTCTTGAGTTTGAATACCACATGGATTGCTAGAAATTTCCAAAATTATATTGAGCATAGTTTTTCTTGCACTATAGCTGACTAGTATGACTTGTTAGATGAATAAGGTAAAAATGTATTAAGAATGATGGAAAACACTTCAAAAATTTATGTAATGAAATCGAAACTAAATTTTATTTAGAGATAAACTTGATTTCGAAAAAAAAGCTAAGAGCGACAGAGAAAGAGTAAAAACACAAAGCTATGGTACTGAGGTGTCCATCAGTCCAAACCTAGACCAGACTAGATTGGATCGGGTTGGACCAAAGATCAATTAAAGAGAAAGAAGCGGACCAAGGACCAGACCAAGAAAGAGTCAATCTGAACCAAGACCGGATCGAAAAAACTTGGATTAAATTCGGACCAATTGAATTGGACTGATGAAAAACTGATTTTGATTAGCTAATTTAACCTCAAATCCACCAACACCAAATACCTAATTTCCCTCATTCAATCAAGCTAGAAGAATACAAATTTCAATTTGCAAAAGAACGCTTGAAGAGAAAAGGGATCATATCTTGAAAAAAAAAGTTGATAAAAACTAACTAAAAGTCTAATCCCACAAATTGCCAAAAGTCTAGATATTCTAAAAGACGTTGAATCCTGAATATTACACAAAAATTACACAAAAATTGAAAACAATTTGAAAAATAAAAAAGGAGAGGAGAGAGAAACATGTAAAAAGCTCACAGTGAAACCGTGGTCAAACAAAGTAGGCTCCTTCAAATTGATAGAAAAGCAGCAAATATCTATCAAGTCATCAACATCATCAGTATTCTTCATCCCCTTTTTCAATAGTTTGATGGGATGAACTTCTTGGTTGCTAGGATCTACCAGACTTTCCCAAATACGATGCACATCAAGATGAATTTTGAGTAGAGGTCAAAGATAAGAAAGTTTCAAGGAGGACATGGGTATCAATTGCAGTGATAGGTAGACGGCCAAATGAGATATGTTGCAATTGTGAACTAAAATATTTTGAGCAAAAACCCTAACATTGGTTTGTCTTTTTAAATAAAGATTGGTCTCAGTTCGGTCTGCCAGACCAGGACCGGACCAAAGACCGAACAAGCCAAAACCTTGGACCGAGGATTGGACCGAATTCATTAAATCCAGGGCAGTCCAGTCCATCTGCGTTGGTGACCTGGTCTGATTCCGGACCGAGTAATGCACAGGTCTAGTGGTACATGAGATATCTGAAAAATTATATTGCTAAATTTAGTCAATTATTACAAAATTGGGCATAACAAAACCAATATTTATATGCTTTATGATAAATTACCTTAGCTGATCAATTTTATAATCAATGAAAAAGACATTACATGACTTGATAAAGCAGAGTCATTTATACTCTTGGAATAAGAATTTCTTATTTAAGAAAATTGGTCAATGACCAATATCTTGTCTCCAAAAACAAAATAAAATCAAGAAACAATTTCTAACCTACTGGGATACTCCTCATCAATGTGAAAAAACCCGAGAAGAGAAAAAAAATTATAAGAAGAAGAGTTTTAATAAGCAAATGGGAGAAAAATATAAAATAAAATATTATAACAAGCCAAGTCCCAAAAGGCATATATTTTTTAGAAAGGTTGCTTGTTGTTCGGTAAAGAAAACCAACCGTAAGTGTTCGGCATGTTGAGAAGGGGGGCATTATTACAAACGAATGTAAAAATAGGAAGAACAACAAGCTTATCGAAACATTGGGTATTCTAGATTATTTTGAGCTTAGCGAAGAAGAAGCACTAGATCTAGCCCTGAAAAACAACAAGGGAATTGTTGAGATAGCAGTAGAAGATAAATATGAGGAAAGTGATTATGAAGGAACTAGTCATATGATGAAAAGTACCTCAATTAGTCTTGGTGGCCTTCAAGGAAAAGAATTTATTATAGATAATGTGAATGAAGATGTAAAAGGAGATTGGATCCTTCCCATAATTCAGAAAGACATGACCTATAAAAATTCATCTTTCAATTAAAGAGTAAGTACGTATGCGAAATGATGGAGAGAGATTTAGAGATAAAATATTGTTAATATGATGTGGGAGAACTAAATCTCGTTAACTGGGAAAACACCCTTAAGCATAAGATGAATAGAAAATATATGTATGTCTATGTTGGAATTGTCCAAATCCAAATTACACCTCTACAGTACCATGACAAAGATATTCATCTTCATGCTTCACTCTTTGATCAGGCATACCCGATTTAATAGCCAAATTATACAAGGATCAAGACCAATTTATGTAATGGTTTAGCATGATTTAATTTCCGACCTCGATATTGTGCGAGCCTAATTTGTGCAATTGTTTAGTATGATTCAATTTTAGAACTAGATATTGTGTGAGTCGAAAAGATAAATTTGCCAAAAACTTCTTATGTCTTCAGATGAAAATAGTTGGGATAGATATGAAAAGCCAAGCTTATCCACTAACAACATTTTGGAAAATAATTTACAAATTGGATAAGACTATAGATACAAAGACTAAAATAACAATGATAGATGTAAAAAAAAATTGAAAGCCCTACTCCTATACAAAAAAAAATCAAAGGAAAAAATCCAATCTGCATGAGATAAAAAATCGATAGGTCCTGGATAACTACTTTTGCCAATCCCACCAAAACCAATCAGAAGAGTGTAATAAAAATCAACGAGAATGGAAAAATAATCATTAAGCCCAATTATTAAGAAGCATGAGTGCAAGATCAAAATGGTAGAAGGATCTTCAACTGTTAAAGAAGAAGTTAAAGAAGATGATACAATCAGTATGATTAGTGAAATGAGTAGAATGCGTTTTGAAACTGTAAGACACAGTGTAGATCAAAATATGAGTTTAGGTTGAAAAGTTATTGGGTACAAAACGAGGACTGTTAGTCAACCAATTGATGAGGATGAATTTGTCAAAAATATGACTCTGGAGATATATTATGAAGTCACCAATACTAATCCTGATAGCATTTATATCCCAATAAATATATGTTTAGAGGGATATAACGGATATGAATTATGCGCTCACATTGATATTGATTGCTCTGTCCATTTTGAAAAAAGATGTTTATTTCAATAATTTATGTGGAACAGAGTCAAGAATCCTTTAAAAGCAACAATAGCTATATAATAGCATAATGAGTCTCCATGAAGCCACAGAATAGTTATCCATAGAAATAGGCGGAGTCCAGTGCATTGTACCAATTCCATGGGCTAAATCAATCCTTCCATAATATGATCATTGGAAATAATTTTTAAAAGTCATATTCTCCACGCATACAAACTATAAACCAAATCATATTTACAATAAATGGTCATTCAATTCTTATTGATAAATAAAATAAAACATACACTCGTCAGAGGATTGAGTTTACATGCAGTCAGCGTGGTGAAAAAAGGTAATCCCTACACAACGTGAGATAGCATGTTGTAATTCTCACTAGTATACGGTTTATCGTTGTAATATTTGGTGTGTCGATCCACAGAGATGGATTGCAGAATTAGACCACTAAGACTCTAGCTTAGACTCGAAATCTAGAGCAAGTTGTATTAACCAAACCATTAATCCTGACTACTAAAATTGACTAAATAAAGATTACTTCAATCATTTGAGAATAAAAAGAGAACAAGCCAATAATGTATTCAACCAAACAAATTCAAAGGTCCATAGCAAAATTAACCAGTGCAGTGCGGCGAAGAAGAGCAACAACGCGAAATGACCAAGTCCTTCAGTCATGATATCTGATCCAAACCCGGGGAAACAATTCGCACCAAAGAAATTGTATCAAGAAGACAAAGGGTTCAAGTTCACCAAGCCAAAATCTAATGACGTAGAGAATAGGAACAAGTTTGGCACAAACTGGAATTTTTAACTCAATTTCAACAACCAACTTCAGATTACAGTAAGTACAAGAAATTGAAATTCTAACTTTGGGAATGAAATTCAGAAGTAAAATAGTAATTAAATCTAATTTCTGCTCCTAATCTCCTCTTTGCTTTGCCATGCTCTATTTCGTTTTTTGTAGCCAACCCAAAATCGAGCCTTCTTACCTCCCTTCAATGATTGCTTCCATTAAAGCCATTTTAATTGTAAAATCCTTGATGGAGATGATGATAATAACCGAACTGATGGATAACGGTTGTAATTAATGGGTAATGATGAAAGAGGAGAGAGGGTTGAAAGAGCGGTTATGGGAGATTAAGAAAGAAGAAGAAGAGGCAGAGCAACAGCTGTGGCTCTCTATTTTTACAGGTGTTCTGCTTCAGGCTCTTCTGGGTTATGAATGAAGAAGGTGAAATGAACATATGGGTGAAGAGGCTTCAGCTCACATGCGTGGCTCTGTGAGTTAGAGAGAGAGAGAGAGAGAGAGACAGAGATGAAGGTGGAGCTGATGAATGGGGGCTGAATCATTGAGTCTTTCTACCCCTGAAGACCGAGAGAGAGGAGAGAGATATGGGGAGTTCAAGTGAGAGTGGGGAAAAGAAGAAGGCAACATCACGTGAGGCGCGTGTGAGACATTTTAAGTGAGAAGGAAGGGGGTGGAGGTATGGGCCGGCCCAGCGTGAAGAGGGAAAGCAGGAGAGGCCAGGCTAGATGGGCCACTGGGCCACTAGGCCGGATAACAAATGAAAGCTGAGCCCAAATCTTGCTTGCCCATTTCTTCCTCATTCCTTGTTCAACTTCAAAAATCTTATCTTGCTTAAACAAATTATTTATTTTCCATAAGTTTTCCAATTCCTACAAAACAAATAAAACAATATTAAAATTCTAAATTAATAATTTATTTCGAGCAATTATTAGATAATAAAAGGGGATAAAATATCATAATTTATGGTTGAACAAATACCCCCACACCGAAGTTTTTCTCGTCCTAGAGTAAAAGAAAATTAAAAAATCTTAGAAAAAGAAAATAAAATCCTAGCTCCCTTTCGTAGGAATCACGGTTGCACGTAGCATGTGCAACAAGCCCTTTAAACCCCTAGGCTACCCCAAGTAGTTGAGAAAGGTCTCATGATGATTTGCAGAAGATATACCCCCACAATCTAGAAAAGAAAATGAAAAAGGAAAATAGAGACATAAACAAAAAAATAGTTTGGATTTACGAACATAAATATTCAAGGGAGAAGATTGTGCACATTGTAAGTAATCAAATCACCCATGCAGCAAAGATATTGGCCTGCATACAAATAGGATTTACTCATGAAAGCTCTCTGCCCCATGGATGACATCATATCACTAACTTTTCACCCAACTGTACGTGAAAACTTTGAATCCATCCTAGTGCTTGTGTGCAAGTGCCTCATCATCCTCGGGCTTAGGTTTACCAGAATCAAACTCAATCCCAATTGACTGACATAAACTACATTATTGACTTATTAACATAGAAAGCAAGCTTTCTCAGTAGCAGTATTGCCTCAAAGGGAAACACCCAGTAGCACATGCCTCAAAGGTTAACGCCTAGTGGCTCATGTCTCAAAGGGATATTTGTCATTCCAAATTTTCATTTTTTTTCTTTTTTTTCTTTTTTGCATTTTCATTTTTTTTCTTTTGTTTTTTTTTTAGAATGCAAACAAAAAACCAAAGTAATCGTGTCAAAGACAAATGGGAGAGCCAATAATGGAAGACTAAGACCTTAAGATAATGATGATGGTATAAATAAGGATTGGATTATACATCGATAATGAACAATTGGGGTTAGAATTAGGGCTAAGAATGACACACTGAGGACGAAGATCTATCATGCACATCACGCTTACATACAAGCTAAAAGTCAAAAGCATAGGGGATTTAAACTTACCAGAATAGTACGAACCTTCCCCAAAAACAAAACAAAAATCTTTTGGGATTTTCAAACTTTTAAATTTTTTTTTAGTTTTTTAATTTCATATTTTTTATTTTTTGTAAGTTTCTCCACCCCCATACCTAAATCTCACAATGTCCTCATTGGAAGTGAAAGGAAACAAAAAACACTAAAATGAAAAAGGAAAACAAATATACAAAAAGAAAAACAAGACTCAAAAACAAAAAAGCACACGACTCTAAATTTTAAAAGAAAACAAGAAAAATGAAGCAATAAATATATACAAAAGAAAACAAAATAAAAAGAAAAGAAACAGAGGAACGAGTATACCAGGACAGGTGTTGAATTACACCCAAGCTATAGCCTTTAGAAATGCGCTCAAATAGAGGCATATGGAGCATCAGCCACTCCATATCAAATGAAATAGCGCTACGCAAATCAAAACCTATTAGAGCACATAGCATCTTATCGAACACAGAAGACCAACTCTAAATAACATAGCAACAGTAAAAAGTAGAGTTGGAACCAGAAAGAGTACAACCACCATGCCAGTGAAGCACAAGTAAGGGCCCATTTCAGCTTCTCAAATATATGGGCCCAAACATCAAACAGGTATATGTAATTCAAACAATTCAACCGGTGGGTCATTGACCTAGAAATTGGGTCATCATAAATGAGCGGTCTAGGCAAAACAGTGGCCTCTGAATCCACAAGCCTTTTATCATCAAAATGCGCAAGAGTCTGGTCTAAAATAAAATTCATAGGCACAAACGTCTCAGACTCCACTAATTCAAACTCGCAAGATTTGAAGAGGATGTTAGTTTAGATGGGGTCAAAAGAAAATGGTTCATATCCAGCACAGAAACCCTTATCAAAACTTTCATCGATATCAAACCCACATGAAAAATATTCATATTCTACAAAAAGAATAGTGTCATCGAATTCGAAATTAGTGGGCTCAACTTTCTCCTCATATGACACCTATGAAATAGAGTCGGACTCATCAAAATCATGATGCTCAACTTCAAGGGGTGATGATCATATCTAAGTTACCAACAATCTTAAGGTCCTCACCATCCTCTAACTCAAAAGAATCGTTCAAAGTGGTGGGTGGGACAGCAGAGACTAGGAAATCCTCAGGGGCGTCTTTAGGTGAGCTAAATTCAGAGGCAAGGTCATAAGATAGAGACAGAGGGAGGTCACCCTCTTGTTCTGAGCTAGGCAAAGGCATGTCATCATGCAAATTGGGCCTCGCAAGATAAGAGGGATCAAAATCATCATAGAGACTAACGTCAGGTTACGGAGATCCTAAACTAGAGTTAGACTCATGCAAATTAGTATCCTCCCTACTATCATTGAGACAGTAAGAATATTCAGCAATTCTCTGTTTCATAGTCTCTATCATTTTATCAGTAAAATTATTTATCTTCTTTTCAATACTTGCACATGTAGCATCAACATAAGCACAATATGGACAAGTATGAATATCATGATCAGAAGAATCACAGTAATCACATAAAACAGGAGATACACAAGAGTAAAATAGGTCATATGAGTTCCTAAAGAAATCCCATACCTCATCTTGAGTTTTAGATAATAATCCTAATAAACCTCCAGGGCACATAGACTCTACATAACCTCTAGATTCAAAATTCGGACCTATAGCAATGACCTCACAAATTTTTCATTTTTGAAAATGTTGATTCAATTGAGTACGATAATCATTAAGTCGCGATATGTAGCTCCAAAAAGGTTCATGCTCAAATTGTAGGAAATTGAAAACTGGCATGCTTGAAATGTTTTTTTTTAAAGTTTAAAAAAATTTCAATTTTTTAGGGTTTTTAAGTTTTTCATTTTTTGTCATTTTTTTGTTCTTTCCATATAAAAGAAAAACAAATCAAAGACCTTAGGACACTAATCATTAACAATCGACTAAAACAAAAAAAAGGGCGCTCAAATAATTAAGGAAACAGAACAAAATAAACTAACAAAAATAAAACTATGTTCCTAGAATAAAGGAAAGACCAAAAAGACTCAAATAACATGAAGCAACCTAACATGACAAATAGAAAATAAACACAAACACAAAATAAGAGCATTTTTTTTCCTAGACAGAACCAGAAACACAAAAAAATATACAACGATCAATTTTGTTTCAATTACTACACAAAAATCAAATCAAGTCAGTACTAAAAATCAAAATAAAATCGAAACTAAAACAAAAATGACGCAAACTACTCGAATAAGTAAACTACGACTCGATACAACCAAATTTCACAAATCCATTCCCCGACAATGGCACCAAACACTTTTAATTCTCGCAAGTATACGGTTTATCGTTTTAATACTTGGGGTGTTGATCCGCATAGATGGATTGCGAAATTAGACCACTAAGACTCTAGCTTATACTCGAAATATAGAACAAGTAGTATTAAGCAAACCATTAGTCCTGACTACAAAAGTCGACTAAATATATATGACTTCAATCATTTGAGAATGAAAAGAGAACAAGCCAATAACTTATTCACACAGACGAATTCAAAGGTCCGTAGCAAAATTAACCAGTGTAGTGCGACAAAGAAGAGCAACAAGGCGAAATGACCAAGTCCTTCAGCCGTGACTATCTGATCCAAACTAGGGGGACCACAACTCGCACCCAAGAACTTGTATCAAGAAGACAAAGGGTTCAAGTTCACCAATCCAAAATCTAATGAAGCAAACAACACGAACAAGTCTAGCATAAACTAGAATTTTTAACTCAATTTCAACATCCAACTTCAGATTACACTAAGTGCGAGAAATTAAAATTCTAACTTTGGAAATGAAATTCAGAAGTAAAACAATAATTAAATCTACTTTCTGCTCCTGACCTCCTCTCTGCTTTGTCGTGCTCTGTTTCGTTTTTTATTGCCAACCCAAAATCGATCCTTCTCACATCCCTTCAATAATTGCTTAAATTAAAGCCATTTTAACTGTAAAATCCTTGATCGAGATGATGATAATGATGGAACTAATGGGTAACAATTTTAATTAATGGTTAATGGTGAAAGAGGAGAGAGGATTGAAAGAACGGTTATGGGAGATTAAGAAAGAAGAAGAGCAAGCAGAGCAACAGCCGTGGCTCTTTGTTTTTACGGGTATTCTGCTTCAGGCTCTTATGGGTTACGAATGAAGAAGGCGAAATGAAGAGATGGGAAAAGAGCCTTCAGCTCATGTACATGGCTATGTGAGTGAGTGAGTGAGTGAGAGAGAGAGAGAGAGAGAGATGAAGATGGATGTTTGAGCTAAAAATGTGCTATTTTTAAGGTACTTTTACAACAGTTTTACGCTTGTTTTAATAATATTTTTTAGGTTTTTAATTGATTTCATTTTATTTTGCAGATTTTTAATAAATGTGGAAAAAGGGCTGAAAATGGCGAAAAATACGAGAAAATGGGGAAAATATCGGGAACCGAAAAAACCGGTACAAAATTCCAAGAAAACCGGTCCAGGCAGCAAAGGAAAAAGAAAACAACCAAACTGGTCCAGAAAAAAAACCCGGTTCGGACCGGCCGGTTCAAGCAAAACCGGTTCAGCGCTTTAAGTAACCCCCCCTTCTTCGCGTTTGTCTTCTTCTTCTCCCTTACTCGTCTGCTTCCCTAACCCCAGAAACCGAACCCCAAACCCTCGATTTCGTTGCTTCGTTCTCCCCTTAACCCCGTCCACCTCTACTCCAACCCAGAACCCCCATCCGTTTACCCCGTTCTCCACCAGCCCACTGTTTTCCATTAGCCCAGAAACCAAAACTACCACCTGTCCACGGTTTTCACCCCATCCCACCATCTCTGACAACCACCAGCAAACCACCTTCGCTGGCTGCACAACCACCATCCACGTACCACCCCTTAGCTGTCCTTCCATCCACCGTCCACGCCCACCAGCAAATCGAAGGGCTGAGAGTCCAAAGCTTTGGGTATAAGAAGGAGGACGACAACGCCATTCGAAGGGGGGGCGTAGGAAGATTAGGTCATTTAGAAGTAGGTAATTTTAGGGCTAGATGAGGATTTCAATTCCATTTTAGGTTTAGATTTAGTTTAATTTTGTTGTTAATTTCAATTTCATACTCGAATCTCAGAAATTCCAGATTAGGGTTTCAAATTTTGTAAAAGCATTCAATGTTAATTTCGAGTAATTTAACTTTGAGTTCGAATTTTGGGTTGTAATTGATGCTTTTGGTTGATTTGGTTCATAATTGTAGTAAAGTTGGTTTGCAATCCTTATCCCTGTTCGTGTTCACTATTCGAATCCGACTTTCCCCCATCCATGTTGCTGATTTCTATTGGCCTCGTTTTGGGGACAATTGCTTCAACTTGGGCGTGATTTCTGGTATTGCTTTCGTCCCCCTTTGGTTCCTTTATGCTGCTATCCTGATGTCGTCTCCTTCCCCTGTGCTGATTTCTGTTCTTGTTCTTCGTTTTCATTTTCAGTTTGCTTTCATTTTCAATTTCTGCTGCTTTCAATTTCAGTTTTTCGTGGCCCTCCCCTTTGTTTAATTCCATGACATAATCAGCCTTAGTTTAATTTCAGAATAATAAAGTAATTGTTCAGTTGGTCAATTTGATTAATTTTAGCTTGGTTTGGTTTAATTGGTTAATCAGCATAAGGTTTAGTTTAGGTTTTAGTTAATATGGTAGTTTTAATGTTTAATGAATTAGGATTAGATGAGTTTAGTTGAATTAGGTTGTTAAATTGGTTTTGAATAATGTCACTTAGTTTAGTTTAGTTAATTAGTTTAATCATTTTGTTTAAATGACCATAATCTCAATGTTTTGAGGTGCCACCTTTTTTGACCTTTTTCGAAATTTTTGAAGATTTTTGTTCTTTTTCGGGGATGTGTGTACTTTTTCTTATTAGTTTGAATCCTCTAGGCTTTATTTGTTAGCTTGTATATTAATAGGATGTGCATGATAAGTCTCCAACTTCGAATA
>JACYFF010031955.1:84261192-84278483 GCA_017589665.1 Selenicereus undatus
TGAAATGTACTACCTGAGTTGTAAGGTAAGGAACACGGAATATGTTATGCACATGTTTGAGATAGATCTGGGAGACAAGTTATGAAATTAGACCTTTCAATGAACTGATATTATCCAAAAGATCTTGGCCTCAATTTAGGTCGCAGTGAAACCTCCTTACACCCTTAGTTAGCAAGACTTTTGGAAAAACTTTACCATATACCGAAAATTTCAGAAATCTCCTTCTTTTACCAACATAACTTTTCTGTCGGTTCCAATAGTATGCTTTCAAGAGTCTTCTGAGTTATGTCGCCGTATGCAATGCTGAAGAAGATCTTCATGACCCATAAGATGATTTGTTGTCAATATCTGCGGTTATTTTGTCCTGATGTTTAATGAAGGATTCTCTGCTAGTGCTATCACAACGTTGACTGCTGGGAGTTCCATACTTTCTTCAAATGCAATGTTGGTCGTGAAGCACGACAGGCGCCAACATAGAAGAGTTGGATCCATTGATATTTTTAGATGCTTGGGATGATAAGAACTGCTAAAGTTCAATTTAGTTCAAAAGGCTCCTTGAAGTGTATGCCAAATAGGCTTGAAATCTCTTATCTCTCTTAGACACTATATCTGAGGGAATCCCATGATAAAGTTCATTGAAGTTGAATCCCAGTTCCAAGTGGGGATTTCTAAAGGTCTCAATTCACCTATGGTGTGTTGGTGTTCTGCTTTAGCTTTTTAGTAAATCAGTCATTCATCCACATATTCTGCAATTTCTCTTTTTATATTATTACACCAAAAATATTGCCTCAGATCTCTACACAGCTTGGTATCCCTTGGATGCACCGAATAGTAAGTGTTGTGAGCTTCCTCTAAGCTTTGCTCTCTTCATATTTTGATTTACTCTATGGAGCTCAGGATCACTATCTTCATTCACTCTAGGTTCCTCCATTACAGAGGGCTGTAAGATAAGTGCCAGCAATTGAACATTCACATTCCTGTACGACGCTAATTGAATGTACAAGTCCCCAAGCTCTCTTAAGAGATTCAGTTGAGTATTTACTACAGTGTTCAAGGTATGTTGTGTCTTCCTTTTTAGGGCATCTACCACAATATCTCTATTTCTTGATTGGCATTTGATATGCCACAACTGATGTTTCATGTAGACTGAGCTTCTTTTGAGAGAAGATGTACTTCAAGCTTTGATGATTAGTATTGATTCTGCATGGTACCCCATATAAGTAATGTCTCCAAGTTTGCAATGCAAAAACTATAGAAATGGGTAGGGTAATTATTCTCATAAGGCTTGAGTTGTTAGGAGGCATGAGCCACCAGTTTAACTTCTTGCTAACCTATAGCTTTCTTCCACAAATTGGTTAGGGAGGACAATATTTGTCAAATCCTTCCTTAACTCGATAATTCCGTACTAAACCCAAACAATTTCTAATCTCAACGCATTGGTGGATCTTCGACTTTGTAACTGTTTTCGCCTTTTGCAAATTGACCTGAAGCACATCCTGTGGAACCATATGTTCCAAAAATACCATTGCTTCTAATCAGTACTCATGCTTCTTGTATTTGCTATGTAATTGATGTTCCTTCAAGGTGTATAATACTGTCCTCAAATAAACAATATGCACATCTTTATCCTTCGAGTATTTCCAGATATCTTTTATAAACACCACCACACTTGTCTAGGTATGGTCTGAAACTCTATTCATAAGATCTATAAAGGCTGAGGGACCATTGATTAAGCCAAAAGGCATCACAGTGTAGTCATAGTGACCCAAACATGGTCCATAGTTTACTTTTGGATATGTCTTCAGGTACAATCCGAAGTTGATGGTACCCTGACATCAAATCAATATGAGATACAACTCATGTTCTTTACAATTGAGCAAATAAGTCACCTACTTGGGGCGATGGGTATTTGTTTTTTTTTTCCCTCTTTGTGACCATGAAACATAGTTCTCTCCCTTGTTCACCTCTTGTAATAACCTTAGGGTCATCACAATCCATCTTGACCCCATAAGTATACAACCAGTTCATTTTCAGCATGATATCAACGTCTGACGAGTCAAATTGAATGAGAACTCTAGGGAATAATATCCCACCAATAGTAATTTAAACAAGTTTATGAGGGATAGAACACTCGACTCTAAAGTCATTGGATAACTTGAGTCCATAATTGGTTTATGCCTCCTTATTCTCAAGGTACAGTTGTATGGCAGATTGAGTGGATATAAATGAACAAGTGGCAACTAAATCAATCAATAGACAAAGGGGGTTTCGAAATTAAAAGAGAGCTTCAGTAACTACTGCACAAGAGATGGCAACTTCCTTCTTGCTCAACACATAAGCCTTTCCTACAGCTGCGAGCCTTGAAAGTGAGAGCCCTTCTCTACAGCCTTCAGTTTTCGGGAACATGCAGCGATTAGGTGCTCTGGGCTACCGCACCATGTGCATTTGTTAGTTCCCACTTAGCAATCTAGAGTGACTCGAAGTGAAGTCAGGCCCTAAGAGCCTATTCTTAACAATGTTCCACCAAATATTAGTTTCACCAGTTAGATAAAATGTTCCAATGTTCACCCTTTTATCTCCTGGAACCTCTATTATAGTGAAACTTTCTCCACTCCTCGAATCCATTCTTAAGGTTCCACTGGGTCATACTTTCCACTCTAGAGTCCTTTAGTATGAATCAACTGAAGACATTTTCCCACGGGGTAGTAACCCATCAAAATTTCTCATTAACGCAATCCAAATGCATGACAAAGGATTTGATTGTCCAACTTAAGCTTTATGAAAGTGATCTTCAATAGGAAACTGAGGTTGAATAAGCCAAAAAGGGTAGACACATCGCATTCCCCTTAGCAATGGATTCCACAAGTTAGATTTCCACAAGTTGGATAAAAATCAACCCCTATACAAAGCGTAGTTAAGATCTACCTTCTGTTCAGGCGTGCTACAAAATTATCCTCTATAGTTATGGGTGCAACCCAACCATAACCCATCTACTAGCAGCAATTGGGCTCTTAAAAGCATAAGAAAGTGACCAAAACTGATGAAGATGTGACATGAGAGTAAATGATAATGCAAACTTGATGGGGAGATGCCATGAAGACAAAAAGATGAAGTCCCTGGTCAAAGTGAGGAGTATTCAACAGTTGCTAATCCAACAAGGACAATGGTAGATGGTAAGTTACCAGAAAATGCAGTGAAATCTTTTCAAGAGTAATGTCTCCTTCACGGATGGAGGTAGAGTCAATGGACTGCTGGCAAGAGTTTGGGCAATGTAAGCAAGTCTTGAATTACAATAGATTGAAGCAAAATGTCTCTCTCAAGTGTCCTTGGTTTCTCTTATATGGAATCATCCATAGTCAATGGTTTTAAAACTTATGTACCATAGAACACGCCTATCCCAAATCCTACAATTCGGGGGATACTACATCAAGAAACCCCACATAGCTCACTTAGATGAAATCCTTGAGTTACAAAAGAAAATATCTGCAATCAATGAGGCATATTGAAGCAATTGCCATTGGATTCGAGAAGTACACAAAATGGCACCCATATGATGAGGAAATATAAGCTCAAAATTGTATATATCCACTGACTTGAACAGTCTATGCCATCAGACTTCTAGGCTGAATTTCATTAACCACTGGTCTCTAAATGTGCCGTAAGATGGGTCATTGGAAAGCTTACTTTTTGTACTTTGACATAGACTAACCAAAATATCCCTATCTGATTGAATACATGAGCTGCAAGTGAGCTAAACTCAGACCTTGTGCATTAGGATTCTGCCCAGTTTGCAGACTTTGATTTGTCTATTTGGATAACCAAATGACCTCCAATCCACTTGAAACTTGTTTCATATGAAAGATATCTCCTTAACCTTATAATTGGGATGGAAAACGCTTGCGTAAATCATATTGATCATGGACAAAGGTTATCTCAAAGTCGGTCCTTGTGCAATGATCAACACTATGAAGTTGATTAAACTTGTGTAATCTGCCCATACTTAATTTTCCCTTTGCATTTACCCTCAAAATGAGTCAAGGGCCTTCATAGAATACATATGTACAATCCCCAACCCTATGGCTAGGAGTGTTAGTGATTCTTAAATTTCTGGAGTGAAACGGACAGAGTTTCGCCTGCAAACTGGCCATTTTCCAGGCTTAAAGCCTTGCATCACATCCCTTGCATTGACTCGAAGTACGTAAGGATATAAAATCAAGCTCAACGGCTACACACCGGAGACCACAACTCTACGAGCCACACGCCCGGAGTACAAGAGTTTACATCTCAAAAATAAACAATTCCAGCTAAACGGATGTCATACCATTCAGATGGGTGGCTCATATCACCATGCTTACCTAAATGCATTGAAGCACCTTCAACTTGTTATTCCAAATCTCCATCAAATTTGCTGCTTGAGATCAAACTATATATACTTTATATGGATCCATATGACAAAGAAGAATACAAAAGTAGAATATGTGTGAGATAAGCAGACATCACCAGTGCCACAAATCTCCAATGATATCATAATAATCCTCAGTCCTCACTAACTAATTTCTTAGTATCTTAACTCCATACTCTATATCCCATAAGAAAAATCTCAACCTGGCTCTGATACCAAATCTGTAACGCCCCAAATTTATATATGTTTCACTGCTTGTGTTTTCCTCAATAAATCCCTTAATTATAATCTAGACAACCCAATGATAGGGGCATTACCGCCATCCAAAAGGACAAGGCTTAAAACATGAGTGCTATGAATAACACAGTTAAGCATAACCTCCACTATACACATTCACATATAATTATCCATTCACAATCAAGTGTTAACCAATGTAAGGTTTATAAACCATAGTGAGATAATTTACCATGTAATCTACATCTTCATCCACAGAAGAATTCAAAATACAACGTTAGAGTATGCATATACGACATTACTTCTGATCCATCTGGATTTCCCTGCTTCACTTATTCTCTTCAGCTGATTTGCTGGCATCAGGGCAATACTCTAAGCATTTGCCTAAAACAAAACATGAAAAACATTTCGAACTGTGAGCCGAAGCTCAGTACATGCGTTCCTGAATTGTTAAATGATCATTGAACACTGATTGGGCCCGCTTTGCAATTCATTTTAAGTTAAAACAGTGAATGAGATAAATGTAAAACTGTATTGCTAGTTATTATCTGATAGTGAACCCCTTGATACTGTTACGATCTATGGATAGATGTACACCTGCCAAGCCGATCGAGGACCTGGCCTGAAGCCGCGCGGGTAACTGAAGGGCGAATGCCCTATAGATGATAACTGATGGGGTCACTAATTAACTGATAAATCACTGTGTAAACTGATTCATTGATGTACTTACCAAAACATGATAACATTGATAAATACACTATGATTTCTAAAGATACATGCAATGGATGTACCTGAAGTCTTTAAAATGATATTTCACTTGATAATACTTATGCAGAATGGAAACGATAACTAGGCCTCAACTCTGTTTCATAAATGTCATTGTAAGTATGTGAAGTCAGTAAATGATCCTTACTCGCCTAATTGAGTAAGTAAAAAAAATATGTGCAACAGAAATTGAGTAATAAAATGGGCTACATAACTTGTGCATTTCAAATAATAAATTAAATTAGTTAGAGTTATTGAACTTGAAATACAACAAATTGAAGTAAAATAGGCCAAACGGAAATGATTGGGTAATAATGAAAAGATTTTAGTTGATATAAATGACACATGGTTTGCTAATATTTCTGAAATTGATAAATGAAAGTGTGAAGCTTATGAAAAAGATAATAGAATGGTTAATGCCTCTGAAGTGGAGAATAGAAGGTTTAATACTTCTGAAATGGGTGACAAATGGTTTATGCCATAAGGGGTGCTGCGAGGTTCAGTAAAGCTCACATAACACCCTAACGTGGTCCAAAGGACACTGGTTTTGAATTATTAATCTGCTCACTTCCCAAATTTCATTTTCATACTCATGTAACTCAGTTTTCAACCCAAGTAAGCTTCTGTACATAATCCAAATGAACCCACTACACTTTGTAATTTCCTTGCAATACCCATAATTATATAGAAACTTGCAACAAAATTAATTCCAAACGTCACGGTTTCTGTATTCATTCATATCACTGTTTGATGGTCTGCATTAGAAAATTCATATCCTTCACTCCCAACATCCAAATGAGATATAAAACCCCAATATGAAAATTTCACAATGTCCTCTAAAACTCTTATTTAGGACACAAAGCATGATTCATATAATAAGGTCCCTAAAAGTAGGGTAGAACACAGACGTGCACAGTTTCTGATCAATCTGCGCAGTCGTAGCAAAATGACCATAACGTTTTCCACAGAACTTGGATTAAGGCGATTCAAGAGGCATTTTAAACAGAACTCATTGATCTATCCACACACCAAAACTCACAATTTTTCAATGACCCAATCAATACCAGTTTTTCCGTAAAGTTACTGTTCCAGTTCAGTTCCCAGTTTCAATGTATTCTGCATAGTCTTGAGTAAATTGGTCATAACTTTGTCCACACAACTCGAAATTGACTAATTCCAAAGCCTATTGAAAGAAAACTCATCAAGCTATCACGACACCAAAGATTATGAATTTTGGATGTGCCAAACAGTACCAGTTTAATCCCGAAGTGGCCCCTATTTCAGGTCTGTTGACAGCTCACTAACCACATATTTGCACTCTTTTCTTTACATAACCACCCAATAAAATCACTCTTTAACTTATATACATCAGCCTAAATATCTTGATATTCATTACCAATGCCAAAGATCACAAAATCTCATTTAAAAGAATCAAAATTCAACACTTGAACATGAAGCTTGCATGATTAGATAAAACCCTAAACCTAGCTTCAACTCCAACATGATCCATCACCAAGATGATTCTTAATTCAATAAAAACAACATGATCCATCATCAAAATAACCAAAACAAGAAGCAAACACAAAAAATTCAAAGAACAAGATTGAAGCCACTTACTTTGAGCTTGAAATAAGTGGAGGTGGAGATGGTATTTGGTGATTTTGAGAGTGAAAGATGATAGCCGGTGGAGGGAGGTGGTTGGGGGTTGCAACCTTGCCGGAGGCTAGCCGAAAAGTGGCTGAAAAACACCACAAAAAGGGTTGTGGGGCTGGTGGTGGCTGCCATGGAGGTTGAGAGGAAGAAAGAGGTAAAGAGAGAGAAAGGAGAGCTTGATTACTTGGTTGCAAATTGATCTCAAGTACTTGGCTGAGAATTTATATTCAAAAATAACCATGGTTAAGCTTAAACCATGGTTAATTAGCTAGGTTAGTGATACAACTTGGTGGGCTTCAACTTTGGCCCGAAATTGGTCTTGAATGAGCTCGGGTTGGGAAAAAAAAATGCCAAACCGGGTGCAATAATTAAATTTGTTTTTCCAAAACTCGAAATTAAATATAATGTCATGAAAAATAATTTAATCATTTAAATCATTATTATCGAGGCCTAATATCAATTTCTCCGAAAACTTATTTTCGGTAAATGAAACTCGAATTGCAAAGTGGGGTCCGACATAAATTTTTCCAATTGTGATGATTCAATAAGAATGAGATAAATAAATGTGAAAAATGAATAACATGGCTTAATTAAATAAATAAATATGCTTTAGGGTCGGGCTGTTACAACACTAGTGTCATACCTTTAAACTTTTGCTTGCCGGCATGGACATGCCGTTTAGCACGGCAGGCAGTGTTGCACCTTTTTCCTTAGTTTTCGACTTGATTTCTTTCTTCTTTGCTCTCCTTAGCTTCCTTTTCCAAAATCCATCCTCAAATCTTCAAATCAAAGCCAAAAACACCTGCAAGATAAGAAATTAGGCCCAATGAAGTGATTATGAGGGAAAACAACCAAAATTTCTCAATCCTAAGGCGAGCAATAAAGAAATAAATGAGGATTTAAGTAAGGAAAATAGGTTAAAATATGGGTTTATCAACTCTCATGTGCTTATCTTTTTCCCATTCCCAAGCAAGACTAACTCTTCAATGATCAATAAAGGGAGATGAACCCCTAATCGCCCTCCTTAGGCAAGGGAATAATAGTTAACGCATCAAACACAATCACATGGCAAAGATATCTATTTCAAGGTGTCCAAAACATTTTCAATAAACCACAAACACCACCATTTATAAATCACACTACCTAAATGCAACACGCCAAACTCCCCATATTGAATCATGTAGCGAGATAATGTATTCCTTAACAAGTGGTGAGTAAGTTTGACTGATAGAACCTCACTTTAGGATAAAGTGGAACACTCATCTCAATGTGTTTAGATGTTAAATTTATATACACTTGACACTCAAATCAGTCATGCAAACTACCATAGGCTTGATAAGATTCTCAATTCTCCCCACTTGATGCGAAATGCAAAATATCAATTATGAGGACTTCAAAAGGGTCATAATGGACTCAAGGTTTAGGGTGAAAAGGGGAATGATTCTATAAAAAGTAGAGTTAACAGTCAAGACTAGAAAATAAGAACACTTCCACAACAAGTACCAAAACACTAACTTCCACATGGGGGCATTTCACGACCCTATTTTGCCTTTATTTAGACGCATAAATGGGTCACTATATTTTCGGTCGACGCTTTCAAAAAGGGTCGAGATATTCAGAGTCGAGATTTTTCGACCGTTTTTTGGGTTGAAATATACAAAACTCGTGACCCTTTTCTTGGATGCCCGTGTTAATATTTTGACCCTCTTTATGGATTGTGTTTGTTTTAGCGGGAGTTTGCAAACCATTTAGCGGAATTTTATGGCAACTCATAAAAGGGTCAAGATGAAAATTAGTATTCGCCTATATATAAATTAAAATTACCAGGGAACATATATATACATATATATATATATACATATATATATATATGTTGTTTAGTATGGGTATATACGTTTATATATATATAAAACATAAATTAAATAGAAATGAATAAGATAGCAATGTACGTACCAAATTAAAGATTAACAACAGATTCATACTTCAACTGGGATAATTAAAAAGTATGTATATAATTCCTTGAATTCAAAGTTAAGTGGCGTAATTAATAGGCTGATCCAATTCAAAAGTCACCAAATTTGACAAAAGCTAGCTATAGGAAATTAATTAGAGTCTCATGACAAAAGCTCCGTCACAAATCGAAGAGATAAATATGCATGCAACAAAACTGAAAAACCAAAAGTCTATAGGACTAAATTTGGAATGATTCAAGATTCGCAAATTAGTTTGCCAATGTGTCTAGTCATTGAAAGTCTTGAACAAGCCCACATCAGCTAGCTAATTAACTTGTGAGGCTAAGGTTGAAGGTCCAGTGTGCCTCGATTCATTGCTAAGGTCGTTTCCACTTGATTGTTCTGGAACTTGAAGAAACATGCATAAATAGTCAACTTTGGGACATGTCATTCAAAGTCTTCAACATTTAATGATGGAAACAGGGAATTAGTAACTAGACAAGTACGACAAGAGCATCAGTTAGTTTCTCTATAGCAAGTAGTTGTCAGTCTCATGTAGATCTAATACTTCCTCATAATTAGTTATTTGTAAAGCTAGCCTGTAGCCCTCATTGATGGGGAAATCGCTTATACGACCTATATAGCTTTGTTTTTCAGACTTGACTGGAATAGAAACAACTTCATTGCTAGTGCTATCACTACTTGCATAACCCCATTAAAACTCTTGTCACCGTATTCGTTTCAAAAGAAAGTGTTGCCCATAGAAATTCAGTGCTAAATACCATGCCCTCAGCTTATACAACCCAAGAAATTAATAACAACAGGTTAAAAGATGAAAAGAGGCACCGAAGAACAACAAAACCCACTGTCTAGTTCAAGGACTATCCAGTTCAGGTCCCTGCATAAGTATGGGACAGAATGCAAAATACTACTCGAATTCTTCATTCACCATCAGTATGCACATCAAATACAACATAGGTATTGGACTATAGACATTTTGATAACTTGTTTTAGGAGTATAGATGAACAAAATTTCCCAAAATGGTAGAGTGCAAAATCTAAAATTTGCAATAGGTACTCGCTACTAAAATGCCCCAACATGGATATGAATGTGTCCAATTGAAATTGTGAAAGCATCAGACGGACATGACCATACCAATGAAAAGTGTGAAAGTATATAAAGGAAACACGCCCTGGAGGGGGATGAGATGTTCAAAGCATCACATCAGTCCCTTGCCACGAATTAACAGGTCTTTGATGTAGGACAAATAACAGGTAGTTTGTACTTTCTTGGGCTCTGAGCAATAGAGAACCAGTGGTAATAGGTCGAATACACTGTAGTCCTATGCATATGTTCCTCGGTATACAGAGAGTAATCGTAATTCACAAAACCACACTCCATTCACGCTTATATATGCACCGTTAAACATAACTAGTTTCAATTATTAAATTCTAGCCCAGTCTGGTCATGTGTCAAATGCCATTGCTTGCATACAGGAGCGTATTATATCAAGACTGGTATGCCCATGTTCTTCCTTGGGTATTCATTGAAACAGCCTAATCCAAAAGTACTGAAAGTGCAATGAGATAGAATTTGAAATTTATCGCTAAGTTCAGTTTTGCACTTCAAGGGATATTCAAGGGGTAAAAAAGATCGATAAGGCTATTTTTACTGTTAAACAAAAGGGAGAAAAATGGACCATACTATTAGTCAGACTCCTAAGCTCAAGCATAGTAATTAATTTGGTGTTTTCATGTGTGCACATCAATTTTTCCAACATTTTAAGTAGTTTTACACTGCAAACACTATCCAGAGCTCAAGATATACTGCATTTTGTTCCAACATATTGAAAAGCATGCTCAATCTCATATCAGGTTTCCCTGATAAGTGTACAAAGTACTAACATATGTTTAAACTGACTACATATAGGAACTAGAAAAGAACAAGGATCAAACCAGTACTTTCGGATTAGGTTGTTTCAATTAATACCTAAAGAAGACCATGGGCATACCAGTCCTGATATAATACACTCCTGTATGCAAACAGGGTATCTTCCAGGCTTAGTACCTTAGCTAAGCAACATGCATAAATTATACCAGTCCTGAACATCTTTCCGTTCATGCTACTAAAATACACAATCAACATGACCAAAATACACCAAAACAACAAACACTCGCACTGCCCGATTCAAAAATTGTTGACATTAGCTCAAGGCAATCATCAAAATATAAAGTAGCCCCAATCTCAATATAATTGGCAGAACCATTATTGTGAAATTGCAAAACCATGCATCAGTACGTATTACTCTAGCTCCAGTTACAAATAATAGTTGTTGACCAATGCACTCCCCCCCCCCTCAACAAAAAAAAATAAGTATAAAACATTAGCATTTGAAAGACTAACCTGATCACCAGCAATACGTAAGGCAGCCTCAGTAGCATCTAGAAACTCGTCTGTAATTTTTGCATTACGCACCGCCTTCAGCATAAGTAAGAACATGGCCTTCTGTGATCCTAATTCCTCTTTCACACGCTTGAGTTCCATATTGTTGTCAGGGAAGGTGTAACCTCTTTCCCTAAGGACAACATTTACACCAAAGACGTCACTTCAATCTACGTTAAAGCCAAAACCGATCGGTCGCTTGGGATTTTCTTCTTCATACGTAAGCTCATCGTACACTTCGTTTTCAATTTCAACTTGAGTTTTTGAGGGGGAAGAGGTAAGAAGTCGCTCTTGAACTTTTGAAGTTGCCTCATTCAAGCACAATTTAAGAGGAAATACAATAAGTATCATAATTAGACCACAAAAATAGAAAACTAAAAACGACTAGTTAGAATAAGAACATATACCAGAAAACCTTTAGTTGTCGTATTAGCTACAAAGCCCCCGCCTTCTTTGCTATGTGTCTCTTTAAAGAAATCCAAATATGTTGGATCTCTTCCATGAGCTTCCACTTATAATTACAAATCTCATGATGAAGTCTACACTAATACATAGAGTGTTCATCGGTCCAAACTTAGACCGGACCGGGTTGGACCGAAGACCGAATAAAGGAAAATGAGAGGATCTGACCGAACCGAGCAGCACATGTACATGAAACACAAATTGCAAAGTGCAAGACAGGGGATGATACCAAAGAAAAGAGTGATCAACTAATTATAAATGTAAGTCCACAAGACATCAAAAAAATAAAATCGAGATGTAATTCTACAAGTTACAAAATTGTCTGCAGAAACTCATGTGTCGTTGCTGAAAACTATTCACAAAAGCCTTTAAAAAAATTGAAAAAAAAAGGGAATGCAAAGAGATAGGGGAATGCTCACAGAATAAAGGACGCTGAATTACTCAACCCATGGTTTCAAGGCAAACGAATCAGACTCCTTCAAATTAATGGAACAACTGCAAATTTCAACAACTGGCCATCATCATAATCATCAGTGTCATTATCGTATCATCATCATTATTCTCATTCCCTCTTTCACTAATTTTAGGATTAGCTTCTTGCTTGCCAGGGTAGGGAAATTTTCGTGAATAGGATCAGAGTTGCTCAAGTCTGGATCAGAATAGGATAACTTCTTGCTTGCCAAGGATTTTTGGACCGAATAATGACCAAGCCTATTAATACATTATATAGCTTGCCGCATTTTAACATAGTAAAAACGAGAGGAAATGTCAACATTCTTGCAACAGTTGCTTAAATCTGGATCAGAGTAGTAACAGGATATAAATTGCTCCAAAAAAAGCAAAGAAAATATATAAAGTCAGCTCGTTTTTCTGCATAACTAGTAGAATCAGTTGTATGACAATGAGTTTGTAAAGCTCGTGCATCTCAACCTATTTTAGCCAATGTCTGTAGATTAAGAAAATAGCTTCAAGGTGTAAGCAATTCTGTAAGTGTAATGCTCAATCCAAGAAAAAAAAAACAGATCAATATGGAGGTGAAAGAAAAAAATAGCTCATGAATACAAGGAAAAAGAAGCCTGGATAGAGGGTTGCACTTGCCTTAAGCTCATATATATATTACAGTGTATAAGGCCTTGTCACTTTGTATAAGAACTATCTGACAGTGGCCATTCTTATGACTTGTAGGAGACTTCCACTATGACTAGTATGAGACTTTGCATAAAAATAATCGTACATAGTGGTCACACTTTTGAGCTCAAGGATATATGGAATACAAACTGTCATCATAGAATCAAGACATATACATATATTCATTGCTACATGCCTGTGAGGAAAACGAATTAGTAGATATACATAAATTAAAATAAGAAAAAATGTTCTCTTGAACAATTTTGTTTTGAGGAAAAATGCTGTTTTGGACTATTAAAATAAGCAAAAATGTTATTTTGAGGAAAATGAATTAGTAGATATACATAGATTAAAACGAATTAGTAGATATCAAGACATATACATAAACTAAAATAAGCAAAAATGGAGGTTAAAGGGAAAAAAAATTAAGAAAATATGGAGGTTCAAGGTGTAAGCAATTCTGTAATCATAATTGTTGTTAGATATACATACCTCATGTTGTTTTGAACACCAATAGTCAACCAATTGCATCCACCCATCAAGAAAGTGCCCTTTGGGAACAATCTCATACATGTCCTCTCTTGTTTTCTCTTCAGGTTTGAAGTAGTCTATCTTCAAACCATGTTTATATTGCTTGAAATGCTTAGCACCATGTTTAAGGACACATTTATCAAAGCCCTTATCTGCTGGATACACGAACTTAGACTGTACATCATTTATAAGTCATAAATTCAGAATGAATGAACTTGACCAATCTAAACTTTAGATAGATAGACGTTTAAATTAGATTTAAAAAAAAATACTTACTCGAACCATTTCAATTATGTCGGCTTATATGTTTTGTTCAATTTATGCTAGCTAATCATCCTGATAGGGCAAAATCTCTCTAGCCTTACAATGTAGCCAAGAAAACTCACGAAAATGTAGCCTCCCTTTCTAATATGTTGGTTGTAGTTGTTAAATTCCACACAAAATCTTACCCCTTCGTTGTAATTCATAACATCTTGAGGTAGAATTGATCCTTTTATCACCTCCTCATTCCCTTGATCATCTGTTAAAAAGAATATCATTTAGAAGACATCAATTATGATAGTGACTACCTGAAACTAACAGTCCAAAGCTGCGAAAAGGTGTTTTGATTAGCCGAGCTAATAATAGTTAGAAAATAGCTTTGATTTACATGCCAAAAAAACAGGTTGAAAATATCTTTCAAAAACATTTTTTATTAGCAGGCCAAAAGACAATTTGAATATATTTCAACAAACCAAAAATATTGTTTACCAATGGTTAGCACTTCTTGTTTTACATCAAACTGTATGTTATCTTTCCAAGATGATTGAGAAGATCTGGTGCTTTTGGATATAGACAACTTCTTTTGTTTTCCTCGAGCATGACCCTTTCCTTTATCATTAGACTGACTTTGAGAACTCCTTGCTAAGTCTTCATGATCATTATTGCCATTTGAGGGAGATTCTCTACTTGCTTGGCTAGTGGAGCCTATTTCTTGATGCACTTCTTGTTGTGTTGCACGTCTAGCAACTTTAATAGCAGCCGAGTGGGATTGGTTGTGTAACTGTACTAACCTAGTTGAGGGATTTACTTGGGAAGTTCTAACAACAGGAGGGGCCTGGCAAGGTCGATTCGATCCTGTAGTTGAGGGATTTACTTGTGAGGTTCCAACAAGAGAAAGGGGCTACAAGGTCGATTCGATCCTGTAGTGGACGGCTAAAAGGGACCAAATCTTACCGTAGATGGGCGAATCAGGGGTTGTGCTGCTCCATTTGGGGAAGTGGGTGTATGTACAGGCCGTAATGCAGCAATGGAGGCAGTAGGTTGCAGTTGGAGGGATGGCGAAGATGCTAAAAGCAAAAACAATACACGTACAACAGTGAGACAAATACCAAAATATTAAATTGAAAGAAAGTTAAATCAGTGAAAACCTCTCAAAAAAATGTTTTGATTAACTAATAGAGTAAACATACCTGATCCTCCATTTAAAGAAGTAGGCCGAACAAGTTGTTGCATAATTGGTTTTGATCCTACGGTGGATCTAGTCAACTGCTGAACTATTTGTTTCAAAGCTTTAATAGATGTACTAGGTGGGGGAGGTAGTTGTCCAGATCATCGTGGCACTTCAATTGAAGCTCGAGTTGATGTTTCATGCTGAACAGATTTTTTGACATATGGTTGCAAAGGCAATTGCCATGCTCCACTTGATGCAGTAGGCCGAAGAAGCTGTTGCGGAAGTGGTAATTCAATCCAACTTGAGTCCATTTGTACAAACATAAAATAATTTAGTACAATATCTTATATGCTTCATTTTATGATAATAAAACAAATTATGTAAGGAGCAGCCCTAAAAATTCAAGGACAATCAGGTTACATAAGAAGGACTAATAAGAGACAGAACTAGCATCAGGAGAATTAAAACTGAATCTGAAACAAGAAGGGCATTCTGCCTTTGGAATAATTCTCGCTTTAGGTGCAAGAAGCCCTGTGTTCAATTGGAATAGATGATGAAACAAGAGGGTTTGAAGCTACTTTGCTATTCCTAATTTTGAGAATAGATAGGCAGACCATGTTATTATTTGTATGCATTGACGTTAGACGATTGATGTCATTGCAAAGTGAATGATCAAGTCCGTTTCAACTACTTGTTTTGGCTTCAGCCTATGCCTCAGTTGTGTGCTTCCCATCCCCATCAATGTGGAATTCTTCAATCACATTACTTGTTCAAAAGTGTTGATTTTACTAATTTGAAAGTGTTGCATATATCAAGCTTCCCTATGATACATTCAACATGATAACTAGCTTGAAATCATTGCAGCATTCGTTAATTGATTGGAGTATTGCTCCATCTATCTTGGTGCCAAAGGCTGGCGGCAGACAAATGGGATTCCGAGACAATTCTAGATTGCCAAGGGCTGAGTGTTGGCCAAAGTGTTTCTAACATCAATGACAAAGCGATATCTGACATCTCCTTTAACAAGACGATCTAAGGCTGTGTTGACATCTCAACAGTTTCTGCACCTTTGGATTTTGCTCATCCCATTTGACAATCCCTTAAAATAGATGATGTAGCCTATATTATATGAACAAAATACTATTATAATGCTTTGATATGCTTCGGCCAAGTCACTTCTCATATTAAAATCACAATTGACAACAATTGTGTTAGTATTGATTTTCAGATTGGACTCATAGATAAAATAATTTCACAATGAATTTTTTTTCTTGCGTCTTTTTTTTTTGGGAGTCTACGTAGTAGTGAATTACCTTCATGTTGATAATAGTATGATCAAGAAGAGGGATTGAGCTGAGGTGGGTAAACAAAGAGTAAAAATTGATCTCCTTTACCAATTAAAATGCCCTTTCTTCTAAATTGAAACACATATTTCATTACATAAGTTCCATCACCTATAACAAATTCCCTATTATGATCACACAAGACTCCCAACTAACCAAAAAATATTTATCAAAAGAATAAAATAAAAAACAAGGCTAGATAATTAAAGAAAACTCTAGCATTCAAGGGTAGGGAAGACTGACCTAATAAAATAAAATAAAAACCCCACATCAATTCTCAAAGCAAGAAACAAAAATCACCAAAGAACTTAACTTATCTCAAACCAAACTCACAAAATCACAGTATTCATAATATCACATAAGCACTCAATCGTCAAATAAAGATTCAAACTTAAAATTGATCCAGATAAATTAGTAAAATGATACAAGCTTGAGGGGACGAAAGACCTTTTAAGCCACTTAGAGAAGCCACTGGGGTCTAGGGGTCAATCACTTAAGCCATTCAATCTAAACCAAACTAAGAATGCGATCAAAACTCTAATCCAAGTCTCCAAATTTATTCAAAAGTTCAACCCCATCTGTCAAATTCCTACATCCTGTAAACTAAAAATCAAATATTGAAATTAAACCTAGTAATCCAAAAGAAAAACCCAAATTGCTAAAATCAGTTGTTTTGACCAATCAAAGTTCTATTCCCCATCGTTACACCTATGTCGCCAACTCACCATCTATCATTGCTGAAAAAAAGAACTAGATAATAAATCTAAACAATATCCAACACAAGTGGGAAACACTAATTAAACCCATAATCGGATAAAGAAGTAGACCAAATTATCAAAATCCATGCCTTCCAAATCCTCATTCATCTAAGCTGCAACTCTAGCAGTACTGCTATGGTTTCTATACCAACACAACCATCAACATATATATATATATATATATATAT
>JACYFF010031955.1:84290596-84303687 GCA_017589665.1 Selenicereus undatus
AAAGAGAATAATAAAATAGAACGAATCGGAATCAAAAGGTGGTCTCCGAGACGGGAGACGTAATTAAGGAGGTTTATTCTCTTGAATAGGGTCGTACTCAAAATTAACCGATGTATTTTTTTTTATATATACGTCGGAAAGTTGTGTTGTGCATATTATTTATTTTCATTAAATTTTTTCCCAACATAATTTTTGGCACGCCTGGTGGGACCCTATTTTCCTTTTCATCTCCGATTGGTATATTATTGACTAATATTTATTTTCTTCTCTTTTGTTGTGTTTGTTTTTGTGTGAAGTTCAAAAACAATGGCACCTCAAGTCACCGTTAACTTCAATGAGCTTCCCGTCACTTTTGTGATCAAACGTGGAATGTTCCAGGCTAGGAAGAATGTGCACGTGGTCTTCACTGTTGGGCCACGATCCATCCTGGCTGAGTTTCCATTGTCAAACTCAATGGAACCTCTCAGGGGCCTTGAAAGGGCAAGCAGGCCCGCCCCTAAGGCCGACAAACCGCTTACAAAGAAAGCGGTGAAGAACCTAAAACGCAACAAGCGTAGAAGCGACAAGCGTCGTGCCAAGTCGGCTGCACCTAAGCTAGCTCCATCACCGGCCTTGGAGCTAGCCAAGACGACCTTGAGGAGGGCTTTTCAGCAAAGGTTATCCTCTACGGCGTGCCCCTCAATGGCTAGGTTGTTCAATCCGGTGCTGACTCCATCCCCCAGCCAAATGCCAAATATGAGGGGAACCTACATAAGGGAAGCACCAGCAACCCGAGCGACAATCCAACCAAGGCAAGCTCGGGTCCCTCATCTGACCCCAAAGCAAGTTCGGGTCCCCACTTCGGCCCCAAGGCAAACTCGGGTCGCTAATCTACCCCTAAGGCAAAATCAAGTTCCTTCCTCAGGCTCAATCCACACTTGGGCTCCTGCATCCACCAGGAAGGGGGCAAAGACAAGCAAAAAACCCCCAACCTCGAAGACCCCCAATAAGCCATTTGGGGAAGGAACCTCAGGAGTCAAGAAGGCTCATCAAGTTCGCCCTACAAGGCGGATTCTTATTGGGACTATCCCTGTTGATATTCCTGTAGCCGAAGTCATGATGACCTCGTATTCGGAGGAGGAAACAATACCTAAAACTGCAAAGGTTAAATTTGTTAAACCTTCAACCTCAAGCACCTCTACTATGGTGCCGAGACTTTTGCAGGTCACAACCACTACTCCTCCTCAAAGCCTTACAAAAGGTAGGAGGATTTTACCTCCTAGGCCACAAAATCAAAGTGATTTAACCTTTGAAGGGATCGAGTCACAGGCATACAGCGGCCCTATCACAAGATCAAGAGCCAAAGCATTATCACATGCCGAGGTGGCCTTACAATCTTCAGCCACTACCTTTCAGCAAGGCAAGGACCAACTGAAGAGACAAGATGAAGTTACAAGGCCTGCCTTTTCCCAAGAAGAAGCGGCATCCACCATCATCCTACAAGAGCAAATCAGCGAGGATGATCAGGCTGAAAACATGTCGGTCCTGGTTACCAGCACGCCGAGCCTCGAGGAGCAAATGCAAGAGTTGCAAAGAAAACTTGCAGAAAAAGAGGCTGAAATAGCTAACCTCGCTATGCGCCTTGAAAATAGGGAGCATGAAAAGACTAACGAGGTTAGCAGTAACAACACAATTATCACTCCGCAAGATATCAAGGAGTTGGTAGCTCAAGGAATCAGAGAGCATCAAGCAGCCATGAATCCCCCAGTGTTGGGGTATAGGAGCCCATACCCAAGTCACTACGACTCAGTCCCTTTCCCCAAGGGTTACCAAAAGCCAAACTTTGAAAAGTTTGATGGAATAAATGGGTCACCGCATGAACATTTGGCCCATTTTTATTCTGCCTGCGGTGAAACTGCCTTAAATGACGCATTGTTGATCAGGCAGTTCGTATAGTCCCTCAAAGGAGCCGCGTTTACATGGTATACCCAACTTCAGCCTGGGTCATTACACACTTGGGATGACCTCCAAAGGGCATTCCTAGCCCAGTTCGTGAGTTCAAAGCGAAGAGTTTCTACAATAGACCTTGCCGATACTCACCAAAGGCCAAACGAAAGTGTTAATGATTTCATCATGAGGTGGAGAAGCTTAAGCTTGCAATGCCCAGAAAAGCTAAGCGAGCAATCAGCAGTTCAAATGTGTGCAAACAATTTAGACCCTCAGGTCGCTACATATGTTGGTACTGCTGAGCCTCAAAACTTTGATGCTTTCGTATCTAAGGCGAGCAATGTAGAAAGACAACTTACTCATCAGAAAGCCATACAACCCACAAGGGAAGAAATCAAAAGGCCAAACAAGAAGGGAGAATCAATGGCTACGTTTGTCAAAGCAAGCCTAAAGCCAAACAATGGCGGAAATTTCAACAACAGCAAAGACAAACAAAAAGAGGGAGCTCGACGACTCACCCTCCAGGAAAGAAAAGAAAAGAAGTATCCCTTCGATGATGATGATGTTCAAGGGATATTTGATGAGTTAATGGCTGCAAAAGCCCTTTCTCTTCCTGAGCCAAAACGACCTGCCGAGGTCAATATGACAAATAATCCTAAGTATTGCTCATACCATAGGATCATTAGTCACCCCATAAAAGATTGTTATGTCTTCAAATACATAATCGAAGATATGATTAGAAGGGGAGAAATCGAGATAGAAGGGGCTCCAGCCAAAGGACCCACCGCATCGTCAAATGCAACCTCAACGGTGGAACAGAGGGATGACTCTCACCCATCATCCTCAGAAACTAATCAAGGGATTCCAACGGTGTCATTACCACCTCATGCAGTCCCGATCAAGTTCATTGTTGATGATGATGTAGCAATAGTATGGGCGTACCCAGATATGCCTGCACCCTCACCAGGAGCACCTACCTTATATGATTTTTACCTAGACCCAAGTCTAGAGGCATGGGCAACATCAGAAGATGAGCGTGATGATAGCTTTGGGTGGCAAACCTACTCCAACAGGCGATCATTTCAACAGGGAATAGTCCGTGCTTCTCAGTCCCCAGGAGTTAAAATAAGAGGACAGAAGCCACCTCAAAAGAAAAACAAGAAAAACAAGAAAAAGAAGTCAAGGGCCAAAAAGAAGCCAGACTTATCTTCTGAAGAGGAGTACGTGCCACCAGTTAAGACCCCGTTCACTTTAAGTGATTATATCCCCAAAGGTTTTTTCGGCAGTGACTCCTCAGAGGATGACCCTGAAGAAGGGGAAGTAGCCCAATGTTGCATGGTTTCATGGGCTGATGAATGTGAAGAAGCGAATGCCATTCCCACAAACACTACTCAAGAAGTGGATCAAATAAATCTTCGATCTGGTCGTCAACTCCAACCACCGAAACCAGCAGGGAAAGAGGAGAAAAAAGAAACGACACCAGAGATACCACTAACATCGGATGACGCCAAAGAAAAGGGTGATGAGGAAGTAATTCCCTCGAGCTCAAATAGCCAGGGGACTGCTGAGAACCGACAAGCAACTAAAGATTCCAAGAAGAATCTTCCTGACACAACCCCTTTTCAAGTTCGTCAAGGGTCTCATAAAGAAAAAGTTCGTTATGATGTTATTTCTCATCTCAAGCGAATCCCAGCGCGCCTAAGTGTCTATGACGCCTTACAAATGTACAAAGAGCTAAGAAAGGCACTTATACAAGCGTTAATGGACCCCGACGACTACAAAGATCAAGTCGATCCTATTGAGGTGAATGAGGTGTTATCATATCCTTTAAACCGATGTGCTGCATGCATGGCTTGCGTAACATTCTCTGATGAAGATCTCCAGTTGGAGTCTGTAAATCATAATAGGCCTCTGTATGTCACTGGTAGGATTGGAGATAAAAGAATAAATCGAATCCTACTTGACTGTGGTTCTGCAGTCAACCTTCTTCCATTGAGGGTATTAAGGGCAATAGGGATAACACCAAATCAGTTGTCCCCAACTTTGCTCACGATACAAGGGTTTAATCAGATAGGGCAGAAAGCCTTAGGCACTATTGCATTGAAAGTTGAGCTAGATGATCTCTACACAGATGCTCTTTTTCATGTAATAGATGTTGATACTTCCTACAATGCCTTACTCGGGCGACCATGGCTTCATACTAGTAGGGTTATTGCCTCGACTCTTCACCAGTGTTTGAAATACACTGACGAGCATGGCAATGAGAAAACAATCCGTAGGGACACAAATCCTTTTCATAGGGAAGATGTTAATTACGCTGATGCCAAGTTTTACAAATCTGCGGATTCTGGGACCTCCCAAGTTCTTTTAGCCCAAGAAAAGGACAACCAAAAAGAAAAACCCAAGGCCCTTACTTTGCCTCAAAAGGTCATTCGGGTTGTCAATAGTTACGCTGGTGAAGCCAAGGAATATCAAGCCCGCGATCAAAGGTGTTATTCAAATACACACCCAAGGAGAAAAGAAGGGCTTGCCAAAAGGCCTTGACACCGATAAAAGAAATTGTGAACTCTCTTGTCACGAGTTACACTTTTCCTCTCCGGCGAATTGACCAGTCGATGCCTAAGGAAAACTTGATCATAAGAACATCGCTCGGCAACAAGAGGGTAGTTTTAAGGGGAAACACGTCAAATTTTTCGATAGAAGCGTCCTCTTCTAACAGACCACCTCCAGGAGGGTTATCACAATCTCGAAGGAGGAAGAAGGGAAATAATAAGAAGGGCTTTGACGAGGCTAACGAACAAGTAAACATATCTCATGAAGGTGGGGCCCTAAAAGCATCATTTCAAGCAGATGTCTCTGAAGCACTCCGGGTATCACATGATGGAGGAGTTCTTAAGGCTCATGCCACGAATGATCTGGTTTTTACACCCCAAGAGCAAGAGATGTTCTTCTCCGCAGATGAGCAAGTCCAACCCCGAATCTCAGTTTTTCAAAGACTTGGTAAGATCAACGAACCCAAGCAAAAGAATGTCCGAGTTAGAAAGCAGAAAAAATGGAAGGTGAAGCAGAAAAAGCAACAGCCTAGAAGCTTCGTCTGGGTTCGGGGACAAAATGATGTTAGCCAAATTGAGCAGGTGGAGCAAGTTAATGTTGTGTCTGTGGCGGACGAGGAAGATGCTCAAAATTTTGAATTTCCTTGTCAAAAAGTTCCCAAGCATCACGAGATCGATAGGCTAAATCATAAAGGGTGTGATGCAGTCCAAGTTCACGCTGATTCACATAAGAGATTAGATGGTGACTCGGTTGCTATAAAACAAGGATCCTCTGAGGATTTTGTCGAGGCTATCCAACCAGCACCACCAGAAATGGAAGATGGTGGTCAAGCAACAATTGATGAGCTTCGAGAGATAAATTTGGGCACAACTGATGAACCCAAGCCAATTTTCGTGAGTGCCATGTTGAATAATGAAGAGGTGGTACAGTATGAACAACTCCTTCGGGAATACAAAGATGTCTTTGCTTGGGGATATCAAGACATGCCAGGCTTAGATCCAAGTGTCGTTGTCCATAAGTTAGCCGTTTCTGAAGGAGTAAAGCCGATAAAGCAACCTCAACGACGCTTTTGTCCTGAATTGACAATTCAAATAAATGCTGAGGTTGACAAGCTCATAAAGGCTAACTTCATTCGTGAAGTTCAATACCCCACTTGGTTGGCTAACATCGTACCAGTTCGGAAAAAGAACGGTCAACTTCGGATATGTGTGGATTTCAGGGACTTAAATGATGCATTTCCCAAGTATGATTTCCCACTACCAATCACTGAACTCCTCATGGATGCCACTACAGGGTTTGGGGCTCTGTCTTTCATAGATGGTTTCTCGGGGTACAATCAAATCAAAATGCATCCCGAAGATGAAGACTTAACAGCCTTTCGAACACCACAAGGCATATACTGCTATACAGTAATGCCGTTTGGTTTGAAAAATGCCGGAGCCACCTACCAAAGAGCCATGACGATAATTTTTCGTAATTTTCTCCACAATCTCGTTGAATGTTATGTTGATGACTTGGTTGTAAAAACAAAAGATAGAGAAAATCACTCACATGACCTAAGAAAGGTCTTTGAAAAGCTTCGTCAACATCAGCTCAAGATGAACCCCTTAAAATGTGCATTTGGGGTCACCTCAGGGAAATTTCTCGACTTTGTGGTTCGGAAAGAAGGGATTGAGATTGACCCCGATAAAGTCAAAGCCATAATCCAAATGCCCCCTCTGAGAAACTTAAGAGAATTGCGGGGCTTACAAGGAAGGTTGGCCTACATACGACGGTTCATTTCAAATTTGTCAGGAAGGTGTCAACCTTTCACAAGACTTTTAAAAAAGGACACGCCTTTCATTTGGGATCAAGCTTGTCAAAATGCTTTTGAAAGCATCAAGCAATATCTCACAAGGCCACCAGTCCTAATGGCTCCGATACAGGGAAGGCCTTTAATATTATACACAGCAACCCTCAAACGGTCCTTAGGGGCTATGTTGGCTCAATGTAATGACGAAGGGAAAGAAAATGTCCTGTATTATATCAGTCGGACAATGGTGGGTGCAGAAGTAAATTACTCATCTATGGAGAAAATTTGCCTTGCCTTGGTTTTTTCCGTTCAAAAGTTACGACACTATCTCTTATCCCATCAGATCATTTTGATTTCGAAAGCAGATCCGTTAAGGTATATATTATCTAAACATATGCTATCAGGGAGATTGGCTAAATGGGCTATGCTTTTAGCCCCTTTTGACATCAAGTTCATGCCTCAAAAAGCAGTAAAAGGACAAGCCATAGCCGATTTCCTAGCAGCACATCCGTGTGCAGATAATGAAGAACTACCTGATGATATGCCAGATGATGGAGTTATGCTTGCTGAAATTAAAACATGGCAGTTGTATTTTGATGGGGCAGCAAGGAGTCGAGGAGCCGGAGTAGGAATTGTGTTTGTCACACCATCTGGAGGACTAATTCCTTACTCATTTGCTCTTCTTGAGATATGTTCAAATAATGTAGCTGAATATGAGGCACTCATCATTGGCCTTGAATTGGCCCATGAAATGCGTATTGACCAACTTGAAGTATTCGGTGATTCTCAGTTAATTATCCGACAAATAAATGGTCAGTACGAGGTAAGAGACGTGAAATTAGCGCCTCTCTACAAAAGGGAAAGAAGCCTTATGAATCAATTTCTTCAAGTAGAAGTCAATCATGTGCCGAGGTCTGAAAATGATAAAGCAGATGCTTTAGCAAAGTTGGCTGCTTCACTGACACTCCCTGGTGAAAGGGAAATTCAAATAACAATTGGGGAACGTCACTTGTTAGCCTCAGCTTTAGACCGTCTTGATGAAATTGAAGAAACAAATGTGGTCTTCGTTCTTGAAATCGAAGAAGAAGCAGATTGGAGACAACCTCCCGTTGAGTATATTCAATATGGCATCTTGCCTCCTGACCCAAAGAAAAGGGCAGATGTAAAACGGCGAGCACTAAGGTTTACTTTAAAAATGACACGCTATATCGAAAAACTTTCGATGGGGTTTTACTTAGATGCTTGTCAAGGGAAGATGCTGCTTATGTCCTAAATGAAGCTCATGCGGGGGTTTGTGGTGCTCACCAAGCAGGTCCAAAACTTGCTGATCAAATCAAAAGATTGGGTTATTACTGGCCAACTATGGTTCAAGATGCGATAAAGTTTGCTAAGACATGTCAAGCTTGCCAAATTCATGGTGATTTTATTCACCAACCACCACAATTACTCCATCCAAGCATATTATCTTGGCCCTTCCACACATGGGGGCTAGACGTCATAGGACCTTTCAAGCCATCTTCCTCTCGCGGCCATTTATTCATCTTAGCAGCCACAGATTATTTCTCAAAGTGGGCTGAGGCTATTCCGTTAAAAGAAGTGGGGGCAAGACAAGTTGCTGACTTTATCAGGACCCATCTCATTTATAAATATGGAGTCCCATACAAGATCATTTCAGACAACGCCCTATACTTTAAAAATCAAGTGATCATACGGCTTGCAGAGAAATACAAGTTCAGACATAGTTTTTCGTCAAGCTACAATCCATCGTCGAATGGTCAAGCTGAAGCTTTCAATAAAGTGTTGTGTAAAATCTTAAAGAAAATGGTTTCAAGATCAAGGAGGGATTGGCATGAACGACTTCCAGAAGCTTTATGGGCCTATCGAACCACAGTTCGAACTGCAACTGGTTGTACGCCTTACAACTTGGTGTTCGGTTCAGAAGCAGTGTTACCCCTTGAGGTGCAATTACCTTCCCTAAGAGTAGCCATGCAATTCATTGATTCAGATGAAAACACTCAAGTCAGATTGGCTGAGCTGGAAGCGTTAGACGAGCGTCGGTTAATGGCCCAACAAAGGCTTGAAATTTACCAAGCTCAAATGGCTGGTGCATTCAATAGGCGAGTCAAGTTTCGCTCTTTTGGCATTGGTGATTTGGTGTTAACAATAAGGAGACCCATTGTCATCAATCGAAAAACACAAGGAAAATTTGAGTCCAAATGGGAAGGCCCCTATGTAATCACCAAAGTCTTTCCTAAAGGGGCATATGAGCTCTCAAATCATGATGGCCGAATAGTATATGTCTGTGTCAATGGCAAATTTGTAAAGAAATTCTTTACTGAAAGTTGCTGGATAGTTGAATTGCATTGAACTACGGAAGGCTTGATCCCTTAGAAAGGGGGTACGTAGGCAATCTGGTTGTATGCCAGACCCAGCCACAAAAATAAATAAATCCCTCTTTTTCCCCTATATATGAGATATTTTAGATTCATGCGATGTATCAGGTGATAGTGTGATGTTTACAACGAGAATCATTACTAATTACTCTTTGCTGTGTAATTATTTTGATTTTCGTTATTTCTTAAGAAAAAAAAGGGGAGAAAAGGAAGAAACATCCAAATCTTATTGCAATAGCATGAATCGTACAATACAAAACGGGCCAAAGGCTGGGAATATAAATGCAAAATAATTAAACAAAACAAAACAAAATCTAGACATTATTAAAGGAGATTACAATGCCGATCAAATTCTTGAGACGTTCATTCTCCTTCTCCAAATCCTGTAGCTTGGAAAGTCCAGCCTCAATCAAGTCTGCCTTCACCTGTTCAGCTTCTTGTTTCCTCAAATCTAGGGAGGATTTTAACATCCTCTCTGCTTCATTTAAATTTTGTTGTTGGGCGGTCAAATCCTCTCGCATTTTTCGGATCCGCTCCTCCTCCCTCAGAATCTCCTGCTCTTTAACTTTAAGCTTTGCGGCTTCATTAGACAGGCTATTCAGCTCGCCTTCAATACGAACAATTTCAGAAGAACAAGTGAGACCTCGATCAGACAAAGCCTTAACCCGATCAACATCCACTAACTCTTCTATCTTCGCAGAGGCCTCAACTACGCCGAATATCTCCTCTACCTTGGAGGAAAGCCAACAAATCTCTATTGTGCTAAGCTTGTAAATGTCAATCATGGAGTGAAGTGCATTCAAAGATTGGAAAATCCGTGCTCTGCTAGCTAACAAGTCCTTGGCAGAGCTATGATTAGAAATAATATCAATGATCGCCCCTACTCCTCTGAGAATGCTTTCTCGGACCCAGTCTTCTTCTAAGTTGCAAAAGAGGCTTGCTAAAGAAGTAGGGATGCTTTGAATAGGCGTGGCCTCAACCAAGTCATCAAGAACGTCAGGCATAGGAATAATAGCAGTTTCTGCTGCATCGGAGTGCTCTACTGCAGCAGGAGGTATCTCATGCAAGGGTACTTCTGTTCTTTCTATGGGGGCATCTTGCTGATTCGAAACTCCTTGCTCAATAAAAGTATCCAAGTCCACAATGGGTAAGTCCTTAAATCCCATGCCATTTCCTGCTTCAGAATCGTCGGAATAATCAGGACGATTGTAACGGGCTCGCTTGAAGTTGATGTCACCTGGAGACCATTCACGAGAAGTTCTTTTCTGCCTTTGTGATTTATGGTTGTACTCAGAGACCTTCTCTTTGCCCCTTTTTGAAGAAACCTCTGCAGACTTTCCCTTGGTAGAAATGCCTACCGATTTTCCCTTCGAAGAAGCTCCGGTAGTTTTCTCTTTGGATGAAGCTCCAGTGGATCTCCCCGCAGGAACTGTATTACTCGTCATGTCCGAAATTCTAACAGGTCCACCAATAGATTGTGGATCCGGGCGTAGGCGATCAATGATAAAAATTTGTTCCCTTAAAATTGCCTTATCACTGCTGGTAATCTGGTGGATTTTCTGGACGGACTGGCTTAAGTAAGGAGTGCTAGATCTAACCCACCAACTGCAATAACTCCAAGTACAGAGTCCTTCAAAATAAACATTTGGGACGTAAAATTTGGCGCCAGTATCACGCCTATAGAAGGCCGCTACCGTCTGGGCAAGATCCATTATATTTCTCTTCTGTCTGAGAGAGACTGTAAAGCTCAAGTTGTTGGCAGGAACACCTTGGTCTAATCCAAATTGACGAGCAAATCGATTGGGATAATAAGGCTCTAAAAACAATTCAGATCCAAGTCGGATAGGGAGTACAGAAGATCTTATAGATAATAAAAATTTGAAATCTTCGTCTGATAGTTTCATGTCAATTAACTCCCGTCCTTTTGGTGATTGCTCGCAAAACGCACTTGCGCGAAAAGAAATGGATTGCCCACTTCTAAAAATGCTCCCTGCTTACGCTAATGTAAATCGCTTGGCGGACATCCCAGCATAGCGCACTAATACAGGGTAATCTGCTGAGCACTCAAAATCAGGTCGTTGAGAATATAAGGCTGAAAACATCTCCGCTAACCAGCCTACCACATAATGAATAGGAAAACAAGGATTAGCTTGGCCTGGATGGTCAGGATGACCGGTGACCTGTCCCAAACCATGGTAAATGTACCCTAGTACAGTTGGGGCCAAGGAGATTTTTTGACCCTTGGCCATTAAAGAGGCCATCACAAAAGTTTCAGGCCTTATTACTTCGCTACGATATGGTAAGACAAAGCGACTTAACCAAAAAGCCAAAAACACAACAAGCTCCCCAATGTTTGTGACATTCAAAGTTGAAAGATGTTCTCTTTGAGAGATTCGTGGAGGGTTAGAAGATGTTCTCCTTTCTGACTCTTTGCCGAAAGCACACCAGGTTAATTCTCCTCTATAAAAATGATCTAACCACCAATTCCAGTAGACATGATTGCTCTTATGAAAGCGACAAAGTTTAGCATGAATACGGAGCAACTCCAAAACCGCGGGTGAAAATTTTTCAGCATCCATCAAATCTTCGTTAAGAGGTAAAAACTCTTCATACGCATCTCCTAGCATGGGAAGACCACCAATTCTTTCCAAGTCATAAAGAGAAATGCCGACTTCTCCAGCACCGTGGTGAAGTGTATTTGTTAAAGGTCCCCAAAGTTCACAAAATGCCCTCCACACATCTCTATCAAAAGGATAGGGATAACAAGATACACCAACAGCCTCATATATGTCTGCTGATCTGAGAGTATACTCAAAATGCTTCAGGATATACTCAGTCCATTCAATAGCACCAACCATAAAGTTGGACAAACCCCGAAATTTAAAATCCACACCCCAATTTCTTCTCAGAGTAAGAAGTCGGTGGAGAGCAGGATAAAATGATAGGGTAACCAGAAATTTTTCATCCCCATTAGATTCTGTGTTGACCTTTTCAAGAACCACGGCGTCGAAAAAATTTGCATAATCTCTGCAAACATTGATGCAACTTTTCTCATCGTTGTACGTATACGAAAGGGAGCCCTTTCTCACCTTTTCTTTTCGTACCCATGTGACCCTAGAATCTGATGGAGGACAAACAGCAAGGTTTTTTAAAGAACTGGAACGCCTATAAATGGGATCATAAGTTGACTCAGCACCATTCTCGAGGGGTGCCCGTTGAGAACCACAACTTCCGTCCATTGCAATCTATTCACAAAAAAAATCAAATCAGTAAGTTAATACAATAGACTTTGTGTGCCATATGTGCTTACAAATGTTCACACACATGATACACGGGGGGCAACTGTTAAACGTAAAATTTTGAGAAATTTAAATGTGTCAAAATTGACCCTCATAAAATCAATATGATCCTATCATAAAAAGGCTCAAAATTTCTGTTAAGGGGTTATAAAATGTGGACCCTCATAAATTTAATTAAGGAAGCCACCAAGTCAAAAAAAAAATAAAAATAAAAAAATAAAAATTCTTGTGCGTCAATCCCATGATGGGAAAAATGATGATAATTAAAAAAGTGGGATTATTTAGTGGATCAATATAATCAATTCAAGGAGCATTAAATAAGCAGCTATTTTCACATTGACTATTCCACTCCCTCACTAACTTCACTCCTCTATTAACTACAATGTGGGCATTAAAAAAAACTGTTCATTGTATTATAAAAAAGAGAGGGGTCTCGGTGAAAGGGGGCAAGGAGATTAAAAAAAAAACAAAGGAAAGTGAGAGAAGCAAAAGCAACATACAGAGAAGCAAGAAAACAGGGGACGAAAAAAAAAACAGAGTGTAAAGGAAGCATCAAAAATTAGAGGAAAAGACCCAAGCTCCATCTTGTGAAAAAGAGGACAAGAAGAATTCGATCAACAACGGAGCATTCATTCTCTAGTCTACCAATTTTCTGAATATTTGAAGGTAATAAAAAAAACGCAGTCAAGTTAATTCAGCTCTTCCCTACGCCTCTCATTTGGATGTTGTGTCTTCCATGGCCATCTACAAGAGCTTCAGTCACTGTCACACCCGAAAGCGGACTGGCAACCAAAGCAAATGTATCCTCTATTACGGATTCGAAAGGATTAAGCAAAATAGGAAACTCTCAAGTTTTAAATTTGAAGGACTCTCAAATTCGGATTTGCAAGGATCCCGAGTCTAAAACAACTCACAAAATTTGATTCGTAAGGATCATGGGTTTGAAAGGACCCACAAACTTTTTTTTCTTGAAGAGCTCCAGTTTGTTGAAACCATTATTATGTTTTGATGATAACAAGCCTAAAGCAATGTTGCTCCAAACAAGATGTTTTCAAACGATGTGCTTTAACTTGTTGATTGTTGAGAACATGTTTTCAACAATGTGCTGAGAACATGTTTTCAACAATG
>JACYFF010031955.1:84322046-84361817 GCA_017589665.1 Selenicereus undatus
TTTCTTTTAGTTAGCTTAGTTTATTTTACTCGAGGGCGAGCAAAATCCTGGTGTGGGAGTATTTGTTTGAGCTAAAAATGTGCTATTTTTAAGGTATTTTTACACCGGTTTTATGCTCGTTTTAATAATATTTTTTAGGTTTTTAATTGATTTTATTTTATTTTGCAGATTTTTAATAAATGCGGAAAAATGGATGAAAATAAGAGAAAATGGGGAAAATATCGGGAACCGAAAAAATTGGTCCAAAATTCCAAGAAAACCGGTCCAGGCAGTAAAGGAAAAAGAAAAGAACCAAACCGGTCCAGGAAAAAAACTCGGTTCGGACCAGCCGGTTCAAGCAAAATCGGTTCAGCGCTTTAAGTAACCCCCCCTTTCTTCGCGTTTTTCTTCTTCTTCTCCCTCACTCGTCTGCTTCCCTAACCCCAGAAATCGATCCCCAAACCCTCGATTCTGTTGCTTCGTTCTACCCTTAACCCCGTTCACCTCCACTCCAACCCAGAACCCCTATCCGTTTACCCCGTTCTCCACCAGCCCACTGTTTTCCATTAACCCAGAAACCAAAACTACCACCTGCCCACGGTTTTCACCTCCAACTCATCCCACCATCTCTGACAACCACCAGCAAACCACCTTCGTTGGCTGCACAACCACCATCCACGTACCACCCCTTAGCTGTCCTTCCATCCACCGTCCACGCCCACTAGCAAATCGAAGGGCTGAGAGTCCAGAGCTTTGGGTATAAGAAGGAGGAGGATGACGCCATTCGAAGGGGGGCGTAGGAAGATTAGGTAATTTAGGAGTCGGTAATTTTAGGGTTAGATTAGGATTTCAATTCCGTTTCAGGTTTAGATTTAGTTTAATTTCGTTGTTAATTTCAATTTCATATTCGAATCTCAGAAATTCCAGATTAGGGTTTCGAATTTTGCAAAAGCTTTCAATGTTAATTTCGAGTAATTTAACTTTGAGTTCGAATTTTGGGTTGTAACTGATGCTTTTGGTTGATTTGGTTCATAGTTGTAGTAAAGTTGGTTTGCAATCCTTCTCCCTGTTCGTGTTCACTATTCGAATTCGGTTTTCCCCCATCCCTGTTGCTGATTTGTATTGGCTTTGTTTTGGGGACAATTGGTTCGACTTGGGCGTGATTTCTGGTATTGCTTTCGTTCCCCTTTGGTTCATTTATGCTGCTATCCTGATGTCGTCTCCTTCCCCTATGCTGATTTCTGTTGTTCTTGTTCTTCGTTTTTCATTTTCAGTTTGCTTTCGTTTTCGATTTCTGCTGCTTTCAATTTCAGTTTCGTTGCCCTCCCCTTAGTTTAATTCCATGACATAATCAGCCTTAGTTTAATTTCAGAATAATAAAGTAATTGTTCAGTTGGTTAATTTGATTAATTTCAGCTTGGTTTGGTTTAATTGGTTAATCAGTATAAGGTTTAGTTTAGGTTTTAGTTAATAAGCTAGTTTTAATGTTTAACGAATTAGGATTAGATGAGTTTAGTTGAATTAGGTTGTTAAATTGGTTTTGAATAATGTCACTTAGTTTAGTTTAGTTAATTAGTTTAATCATTTTGTTTAAATGACCACAATCTAAACGTCTTCCCTGTGGATCGACCCTTAAAGTACTACGATTGACAATCGTGGGTGCTTGAGGTTTCCTTTTTCCCTTTTTCCCTTTTTATTCACTGTAGTTTAGTTTTTAGTTATTCACCACCCCTCAAAATCCTTCAACAATGGAGCTGATGAATGGGGGCTGAATCGTCGGGTCTTTCTTCCCCTGAAGACTGAGAGAAAAGAGAGAGAAATGAGGAGTTCAAGTGAGAGGGGGGAGAAGAAGAAGGCAGCATCACGTGAGGCGCGCGTGAGATGTTTTAAGTGAGAGGGAAGCTTGTGGAGGTCTAAGCCGGCCCAGCATGAGGAGGGAAAGCAAGAGAGGGGAGGCTGGACGAGCCACTAGGCTGTATAACAAATGAAAGCTGAGCCGAAATCTTGCTTGCCCATTTCTTGCTACTTATTTATTCAACTTCAAAAATCTGATCTTACTTAAACAAGTTATTTATTTTCCATAAGTTATTTTCCATAAGTTTTTCAATTCCTACAAAACAAATAAAACTATATTAAAATTCTAAATTAATGATTTATTTCGAGCAATTATTAGATAATAAAAGGGGATAAAATATCATAATTTATTGTTGAACATAGCACTAACAATCTCATTACTTGAGTTATTTATTGAGTAATAAATTATTAAACAACAAGAAGAATTATAGTTAAAGTTGGCAAAAATTCGGGTTGGGGTCGAATTCGGGTCTGACAAATCAGACAACATCAAAATTCGGATAAGAAATTGATGTCCAATACCTAGTTTTTTCCGGGTTGGATAATTCAGACAATGCTAAATTCATGTCAAGATCAGGTTTAGAAAATAGAAATATGAAAAATATTGTGCTTGGATTTAAAATTCGGATGAAAAATTCATGACCGTATCCTGTTTTTTCAGATCGGACAAATTCAGGTATCCGGATTGGACAAGGTTTTGCCAGCATTATATAGTTAAACCATGATCCCTGAGCCAAACATTTAGTAATTCCTCATAATTTGATCCCTAGCCTTAGCAGTTTGACATGACAAAAATTGACCCGACCTGAAAACCTGACCTAAACCGACCCAAAAATTTTTTTGATTTTGAATACGATTTTCTCAGCACAAACCCGAAAACCTGGAAATTAGTTGGTCAAACGTGACCCGAACTTGGACCCGCTCGCTTGACCCGAATATCATATCTTTATTTTTTTGTATTATTCTTTAGTTTATATTTATTAACAATAATGGTTATTCATTATATCTATTTGTTTAGAGAGACATTATATAATGATCACATCCCTTAATAAATTAAAAAATAGTATCCTTTCTTTCCCAACTTCTCGTACAAAACGTCATACAAAACATATAAATTGGAAAACTGTAAAAATCGTGAAATGACGGGAAATAACTATCTAGTATTAGTAACATCAATTAATAGGAAGACAAATATTAAAAATGTGCAAGCCATACCGTATATTTTTAGCAAAATGGATATGTCTTATCATATTTTAAATGATATTACTCTATTGGAATATAAAATTTTGATGCTATAATTAAAAGATAAATGAAATATCTTGTGCTTGTCTAATATCATTTGATTGATTTATATTCTATTGGTTCAAACTATGATGCTAGTGTTAGGTCATGGGTCAACTCATGATCATGTTAGGATCGACCCACTAATAAAATGTACCTAATTAAGTAATGATCAGTTAGTTAATAAAAATATCGAATTATTAAATACTTTAGATAGGTTATGCCATAAATGATCACACCCAATACTAACCTTATTTTGATCCACAAGCGAACTCATGGGCCTCGACTCCTTATTCACTCGTACATGGCGTACACATATCATAATGAAAAGTTTGAATATTTTTTCTATTCTTTTAAGAAATTATAATGACAATGTTTTTTCATTAAGTACGAACAATTTTAAATTTCAAATATGCTAAGTCTTTAATTTTGAGAAAAAAGAAATAACTCACAAAAAAGGTGATCTAAACCCCGTTGAGTTGGCCCGTAACCCGTATAACCGAAATATGTCCCCCTGCATCCTACCCGAACCCGAAATACACTCATACACGTATTTTATCCAAACCTAAATACATTTGATCTGTATTTGACCCGTCCATCTGAATTGACAGGTCTACTAGCAACTATAGTTAAGCTCAGAAAACCTTTTGAACAAAATTCTCTATAGATTACACCATTTGTTGGACTATTTATCATACTTTTCATTTGTACTTTCTACAATAAAAACTCAAACTGTTCCCGTACTTTAAGAATAGTTTTTCCATTGAAATCAATTCTAATATTGCATTTGTGGGTGAAGAAACAAAGATGAAAAGTACAATTCAGAGTAAGTGAAGTCAAATTTTCATTTAGAGGTGAACAAAACCAGCTCCACTAGATGACTTCATTTCAATGATTCAAGTAGTTCACTTCCCATTGAGTATGTGTAAATCGACAGTGTATTTGCTCTATTTACATCCCTGAAAATTAATCTTACCTACAAAAAGAACCAAATAAGCATTAAAATTAAAAAGAAAAGAGGAAATGCCTAAAACCAAATAAGAACCTAAAGCATTCCTCTACAATTTTGCAAAATCTCTGATACAAAGCATGACTTCAGAGAGAATGCCCAAAAATCTCGAGAATCCTTCAAGCAACATAATCTGTATATGCTATGTTCTGTGCAACGGAGCATCTCACAAGTCTTCCCTTTTCATCGTACGAATCGAGGTTTTTACAGAGGGCAGGAAACACAACCCCAATCATATCACATGGCCCTGCACAAAGGCGCATTGGAAAACGTGCTTCTTATACGAAAGCCCAACCGAGAAGTCCCAGAAAGTGACATTTGTCACTGGGATTTCCATGCTGTCGTGGATTCTGACAGGCACACGAATTCCCTGTGTCACGGGGCCATTACCCTCTCCCCAAAAGGCCGGTCTGATGGGGTGTGCAGCGCTACCGTTTATAAGCCCAGGACCCTCCCACACTTTTTCTGATGTGGGACTTTTTTATCCGTGACACTCTCCCCCACCGAATCCTGTGACACCCTCATCACAGATGGGGCCCCCTACCTACCTCGCCCGTAGGAGCGCTTGGCGGGACATCGGAGTCGGGTCTGGGTTGGCTTTGATACCACTTGTCACGGGGCCATTACTCATTCCCCAAAAGGCCGGTCTGATGGGGTGTGCAGCGCCACCGTTTATAAGCCCAGGACCCTCCCACACTTTTCCGATGTGGGACTTAACTATCACGGGTTGATAATTCACTTGACTTAAACCCGTGCGGCCTAGCAAATTTTGCTTGGGACTCTTGCTTGATTTGCTAGTAAGCCTTATGGATACTTGACTTAGACCTTGAGAGCTAAGTAAGCACACTCACACTCTAAAGGAACGTAGAGAGAGAGAAAGTAGGGAGAGAGTTTGGGAGAATGTTCTTTGTATTGAACTTTAATGCTTAGTTACAAATGAGCCCCCTTGGGGGGTATTTATACACTCCCACCTCCTTAATGGACGGTGGAGATTGATTTGATCCAACGGCTAGCATTATGTGTCTAGAATTCTCTACACAAATATCTTATATTCTATACAAGTGTAGAATGATCTAGAACCATGTGGGACATCCTAGAATAATCTCTAGGGAAGTCTAGAGGACTCCAGGGCATTCTGGAGTGTTCCGGAAGCAGACCGTGACATCCTCCCCCACTTATTCCGACGACGTCCTCGTTGCCTTCTTGTCCTCAAATTGTTGGATTTGTTCCTTGAATTGCCACAAGTGTTGAACGGGCTCCCAACTAGCCTCACTCTTAGGTAGACCTTTCCACTTGACAAGGAGTTCATGCGTTGGTGGTTGGTTGGAATGACGCACCATAGGATCGGCTAGGACTTCTTCCACTTCCTTGTCATGTTGGACTTTCATGCCCAACGGTGCCCGGTGAGAGACACCCCGACTCGAATCCATGTTGTCTCCATGATAAGGTTTGAGTAGACTTACATGGAAGATTGGGTGGTACTTGATTTTGGGAGGCAATTCCTCCTTGTAAGCTTGTGCTCCTACATTCTTAATGATGGGAAAGGGACCTTCGTATCGACGAATGAGGCCCCAATGTCATGGTTATACATCTTAAACAAGCACGAGGTCTCCTACTTGGAACTCTCTCGGGGGCCTTTTCTTGTCGGTCCACTTCTTCATTTCCTTGGAAGCCTTCTCGAAGTAGGCTCGTGCCACCCCTACTTGCTCATTCCAATCCTTGGCAAACTTGTAGGCGGGTGGACTTGGTCCCTTGTAGCCTGTGGCAAGAGAACTCGGGGTCAATGGTTGTTGCCCCGTGACAACCTCGAATGGACTCTGACCCGTGGACTCGCTCTTTTGCAAGTTAAAGGAAAATTAGGCAACATCGAGCAACTTTGCCCAGTCTCTTTGGTTGGCGCTCACAAAGTGCCTTAGGTAAAGCTCCAAGAGAGCATTGACCCTCTCGGTTTGTCCATCACTTTGCGGATGAAAACTGTTGGAGAAGTTGAGCTTGGAGCCCATGAGCTTGAACAATTCTGTCCAGAAACGCCCGGTAAAACGAGTGTCCCGATCGCTTACAATGGACCGAGGCAAGCCCCAATACTTTACCACATGTTTGAAAAATATATGGGCAACTTGCTCGGCGGAACATTCCTTGGGTGCGGGAATGAAAATGGCATACTTAGAGTATCGATCCACCACGACAAGCACCCAGTTGCACCCATCGCTCGTGGGTAAGCCCACGATGAAGTCCATAGAAATACTCTCCCACGGCCTTTCCGGAATAGGGAGAGGCTCTAGAAGTCCTGCGGGTGCTCCTTGCTCTATCTTGTCTTGTTGACACACAAGACAAGTTTTCACATAGGCCTCAACATCATCCTTCATATGAGGCCAATAGTAGGATTCTCCCACAAGGGCAAGTGTGCGGTGTATGCCCGGATGACCCGCCCACTTGCTGTCATGACACTCCTTCATGACTTCCCGCCGGAGGTTGTCATATGAAGGAACAAAGATGCGCTTGCCCTTAGAAAGGATCAAGCCATCTTCTATCCAAAATCTTCGAGTCTTGCCCTCCTTCACAAGCTAGATGATGGTCTGGGCAAGAGAATCATAACAGAGTCCCTCCTTGATTCTGTCCCGCAACTTGCTTTGACGTCGACTAATGTCGGCAAGTTCACCCTTGCGACTCAAAGCATCGGCTACGAGGTTGGCACGTCCCGGCTTGTACTCCATGATGTAATCGAACTCTGCTAGGAAATCCTGCCACCGAGCTTGTTTGGGAGTAAGCTTCTTTTGAGTTTGAAAGTATCTTGTGGCGACATTGTTGGTCTTGATTATGAACTTACTCCCGAGTAAGTAATGCCTCCATGTGCGGAGACAATGTATAACCGCGGTCATCTCTTTCTCTTGGACCGTGTACCGCCTCTCGGTGTCGTTAAGCTTCCGGCTCTCAAAGGCAATAGGATGACCATCTTACATCAAGACCCCGCCAATGGCAAAGTCGGAAGCATCCGTGTGTAGCTCAAAAGGCTTGTCAAGGTCGGGGAGAGAAAGGACGGGCTTCTCGGTGATGACCTTCTTTAAGGCATCAAAGGTATGTTGGCACTCTTGGCTCCATGTCCATCCCCTTCCTTTCTTCAACAAGTCGGTGAGAGGGGCGGCTATCGCGGAATACCCCTTGATGAACCGTCGGTAGTAGTTCACCAAGCCAAGGAAAGACCTTAACTTAGTGACTTTCATCGGTGGCTCCCATTCAAGGATGGCCTTCACCTTTGTCGGGTCCATGCGTAACTTGCCCCTACCAATAATGTGGCCCAGGAAGGGCACCTCTTCTTGGGCGAAGGAGCACTTCTCTTTCTTAACATAAAGTTGGTTGGCCCTTAGTGTTCGGAACACTTCCCGCAAGTGTCCCACATGCTCCTCAAAGGACTTGTTGTAGATGACTATGTCATCAAGATAAACAACCACAAAGCAATCGAGGAAAGGAGCAAGTACCTTGTTCATAAGAGTGCAAAATGTGGCCGGTGTATTTGTGAGGCCAAACGGCATGACAAGGAACTCATACGAACCATAACGAGTCACACATGCCGTCTTTGGCTCATCCCCTTCGGCTATGCGGACTTGATAGTACCCACTCCTCAAATCGAGCTTCGTAAAGTACCTTGCATCTCCAAGTTGATCAAACAAGTCATCGATGCGAGGGATGGGATACTTTTTCTAGATAGTAACCTTGTTGAGGGCCCGATAGTCGATACATAGTCGAAGAGAGCCATCGTGCTTCTTTTGAAACAATACTGGCGCACCATAGGGGGATTTGGAGGGACGAATGTAACTGGCATCGAGTAGCTTCTTCAATTGTTTCCTTAGCTCCTCGAGCTCCGGAGGTGCCATACGGTACAGAAGGAATGCGGTGCTTTAGCTCCCGACTCCAACTCAATAGCATGGTCGACTTCCCTTCTTGGAGGAAGTCTCTTGGGTAACTCGGCGGGCATGACATCCTTGAATTCACCAAGCACCTTTTGGATGGCTTTGGGAGCTTGAACTTCCTTGGGTTCCTCCTCCATCTTGAGAGTAGCAAGGAAAGTTGGGTCATTCCTCTTGAGCCCCTTAGAAAACTGTAGAGCAGAGAGCATGTTGCCTTCATCAATACCCCTCTTCACGGGGACATGACAAGGTTGCCCCGTCTCCATGATACACAAAGTGTCGGTGTAAGGTACCAAGTGTGCCTTCACCGCATCAAGGAAATCGATGCCCAAATAGAATTTCTTATCATCTAAGGGAGCAATGGTGATATCGACCTTACCTTTCCACTGGCTGATCTGAATGGGGGTGCCCCGAGTGACTCCATGGATGGGGAGGCTCCTAGCGTTGACTCACATATCCCCCCCTTGGTATAGGGGAGGCTAACCTCATCGGCAAGTTTCTTGGCCATATAGACCGTGTCAGCTCCCGTATCTAACAATGCCTGGAGGGGCTTGCCATTAATCAGGGTCTCCACGTACATGCGCCCACGAGGTTGTTTCTCCACTTTCGCGTGGATTTCCTTGAGTAGCTTAAGGGAAGCAATCTTCTTCTCCTCTTGTTCCTCTTCCTTTTGGATAATAGCCATAAGCTTGCCCTTCTTAGGGCATTCAAAGACCCGGTGTGGTCCGTTGCACGGAAACATGAATACTACCTAGGGGCATCGGTCTTCTTGCCTTTCCCCTTGTCCGTAGCGGGCTTGTCCATCTTGAGGGACTTGTCTCGGTCTCCCCCACCTTTGCTGCTTCCACCATTCTTCTTGCCTTGTCCTTTTGATGAGTCTCTCTTGTACTCGTTCAGTGACAGGGCAGTGGCAACCGCGGAGGCGAGGTCTTGCACACCACGCCTTTCTAACTCGATCTTGGCCCAACCACTTAGGCCATCTAGGAAGGCGAATAAGGCGTCTTCCTCTCCCATGTTTGGGATTTCCAAGAGAAGTTCCTGGAATTCCCTCACATACTCCCGAAGGTGGCCTTCCTTGTGTTGGAGGCACCTCAACTTGGCCCTAGTTTCCTTCACCGCATCCTTGGGATAGAATTGCTCCTTGAGTTCCCTCTTGAATCCATCCCAAGTGGTGATGGGAGTGGACCCTCGGTTGACATCGTCGCACCTTTGACGCCACCACACAAGAGCAATATCTTTAAGAGAGAAGGAAGCAGGGTTTACCTTTTGTTCCTCATCGACAATGCCTACTGCTCCAAAGTACGCCTCAAACTTCCAAAAGAAGTTGTCTATTTCCCTTGCGTTCCTGGCCCCGTTATAGGTTGGAGTTTGGAGCGCATTCACCTTTGGGGTGGTGGACACTTGACCCGATCCACCATTACTTGCATTGGCCACCGTGGCCACGCATACTTTGAGTTGGGTTTCCAAGGCCTCAACCCTTGCCTTGTACGCCTCAATCTCGGACTTGCAAGCCACCACCTCGGCTTTACAAGATTGGAGTTCTCCATCTCGAAGAGCTTGGATCTCCTCATTGACATTGCTTACTAAGGACTTCACCGCCTCTTGCATCTCCGCACGGAACTGCTCGACATCCCCCGTGGACTCGAGCTCCTCGATGCGCTTTTCCATGTCATCCACCTTACCTGTGAGGGTCGACATGGAGTGGTTAATCTCCGCAAGCTTGTCATCTATAAGGACCGACAAGTCCTTGTTCTTGTCCTTTCCCTTCTTCCCTCCTTGTTGAGGGTTGCCAGCATCAGTGACACTTGAGGCCATGGATCTCCCAAACCGAGGCTCTGATACCAACTGTCACGAGTTGATAATTCACTCAACTTAAACCCGTACGGCCTAGCAAATTTTGCTTGGGACTCTTGCTTGATTTGCTAGTAAGCCTTAAGGATACTTGACTTAGACCTTGAGGGCTAAGTAAGCACACTCACACTCTAAGGGAACATAGAGAGAGAGAAAGTAGGGAGAGAGTTTGGGAGAATACTCTTTGTATTGAACTTTAATGCTTAGTTACAAATGATCCCCTTGGGGGGGTATTTATACACTCCCACCTCCTTAATGGACGGTGGAGATTGATTTGATCCAACTGTTAGCATTATGTATCTAGAATTCTCTACACAAATATCTTACATTCTATACAAGTGTAGAATGATCTAGAACCATGTGGGACATCCTAGAATAATCTCTAGGGAAGTCTAGAGGACTCCAGGGCATTCTAGAGTGTTCCGAAAGTGGACCGTGACACCTGGCAACGGATAGAATTGAAGCTTATGCTGATTGTCGGCAGGGCTTTGGGATCATACCTCTCATCTTGGTGCTCGTTGTAGTCTGTCTTAAAAACAATCTCGACTCTCACAAAATCGAATGTGGGATTTTGGTAGGTTATCTGGTGAATGTATCTGCCCCTTCCAGGAGCAGTTTTGATACGGACTGCTCGCCTGGAATTCCAAATGAGGATGCTCTCCACGACGACATTTGATACGCCACCAGACATCTCGCTCCCGATTGATATGCCAGCACTGCTCAAAGTTAAATCGGAATCTAGACTTGTTAATATTTGGAGAGGCTTGCCAATTGTCAGCTAAATTCATATGACCAAGAATTTTGACGTGACTATAAGCTGCAAAATCAGCTTGAAATTTGCTGTCAGATGAAAGCATTTATAAGAAGAGCTAGTTTTTTAGTTAAAGCATCTTCAATTATGATGATAACAGGAAAAATATCAAATAGTTGACTACATAAACTAGGAAGGCTGCAAGAGGGTCCAACCACTCAGCATTAGCAAAAGCAAAGCCTTCAACAAAGCATGCCTATCTTCAGCTACTCAAAATAAGCAATGTCGATTGTTACTTACTAGAACATCAAGGATCCCTCAGCATAGAACATGTGTCCACGCCAACAAATCTCACGTCACTACAGTTCCTAGAGCACTTCTAAGTTCCCATAGAAACCTTAGGTCCTTTTTTAAATATTTAGCATGAATTTGAGATTCCAAATTTTTAGTCTACATCTTTAATAACTCAAAAGCTAAAATTTTCAGGCATAGAAATTTGGACCAGCTTGGATCATATAAGCAGTAAATCTTCCATTAATCCCACTAAAGAAAGGGATTTAGAGGAACAGGAGCCATTTTTACTTTGTTCAATGCATACAGCATGGTTGCATGAATAGAAAATCAGTAAGAAACAAGCACATCCTGGATAATAGCATGGTACAATTGCTTGCCATGAAAACATACATGAGAGACCTAGAGATGAACTGAGGAACAAATATTGTCAGTGAATGGGAAACATGCTTTGCCATGGTTGTACAGATGTGACACCACTAATGGTGTGGTGGGTACGATACTGCGATACTCATATGACCAACACCATATTGGCACAGTATAGTGCATAGCCAACAGTTTGGTTGGGATCCGGACCAGGGTGCAAATAACACAATAGGAAAGTGTAGGAAGAAATAGGACTAACCAGGAAGTATACTGTCGGTGATAGTCCACGCGTATAAAGAATACCAATCTCGTCAATAATAATACTAAGCGGCTACTAGAGTCGCTTTATTGTGCCACGCCCTAAACCCGAGAACTCAATAGATGGTGTTCTAGTTGTGAGAGAGAAAGAGAGAGAAAATGAGTGAGTGGATCTTATTGTCTCTCTGGTGAGTTGACCCCCTAAACCCCCTTATATAGTTTGGGGGTACAGTTAGGGTTGTTGCCCTAGACAACATGTGTGACCGCTAGGCCTAGTATTATTAGGTTCGGCCTACAGCTCCCACTCGGCCACACAGGCCGTAAAACATATATTTTCTATGCATCACAGCTCTTTCACGCTTCGTACCAGGAATAGGGCGTGCGACCAAAAATAACTAGTAGTGTTATATTAAGTTACCATCAAACTAACATAACACTTTCGCGAAATACGACACCCCAAAACCATCCCAAAACATCACCAGTGGCATCTCTAATCCATTATGCCTAATATATCATATGATTATGTTCTCAACATAATCGCCCGAGCTGATATGGTGATAGTGGATAGATTTTTCCTTAAACACTCATGAAATCTCATCTTAGCTTAACTGCTTTCCTAACGTGTTCTCGCTGAACTGTATACATCGTGGTTCATGATAATCACATTAAAGTAGCAACATCAAGCTTCGACTTAATATCATAGCTTTAAGTCAAAGGGTCATCGTCCATAGGATCACACAGTGACAAGTGATAGGGAAATCAATTGTCACTCCATGCATAGGTCGTCTTATAAGCACACACAGTATGAGATGTGTGTCACGACATAGCTCTCACTTAGCTGGCTTCGTCACTCTTTATGCCATGCGAATTGTTAGTCTAGATTTTCACCCAAAAATCTAACCTGAGCCATTAGATCAACATACTGAATGTTAATCTTGACACTCAAGATTCGACTTTTAAGGCTTCAATATGAAAACTTATTTCATACTCGACTCCTTCAAGTCTCATCTTAGTCTTACTAAGGCAACTATATTCATTCCACTCATATACTTCCAGTGTGAGTAATCAATATTACACACCTAGTACCAATATGATTCAGTCTCATCCTGCCCGCTACTCAAGCGTCAAGGCGATTGCCTGTGTGACTAGGCCAATCAGAAGCCTGTGACATTTTAATGTGTCTAACGTACAACAATGAGCATCTTGGCCATAAAAGAAGCATGTCTATCACGTAAAAGAACATGTCTAGATACTAAACCTTATGAACTTCAAGACTCAACCAATGAGTTTTGAACACATCACTAGGAATGGGTTTAGTTAAGGGAACATATCATCTTGTTAGTGTATATATATACCTAATGGCAATGCTTTTTGTTTCTATGGTACAAGACACACAATCTACCTCCATAGCTGACATTGTTGTGCAGTTGTGCTTCTTGTTGCACCATGACATGACTCTCTCACTTAGGGTGCAGGCATGTCCTGAGGTTAACTTAGACTCATCCGAGTTACCACCCCAATCAATATTTGAGTATCCTCTCAACTTGAGGCCTGCTCCTTGATAGCAAAAGGCTGAGTTATCAATACCACGAAGGTAGCGCTTGATTCTCCTGATGACTTGTCAATCAGGAAGTCTTGAGTTACTTTGATAATAGCTTATTAAACTAACCGCAAAGTAATGTCAGGCCATGTACATAACATGGATTACATTAAGTTTACTATGATACTAAGGTTAGGAACATTTGTTTATTATCTCTATTTTGTCATCTGTTTTAGAACATTGAGCAAGACTCAAGGTTGGACCCTTCTCAACTAGACTATCTACGGGTTAGGAATCATAAACCCAAAATCGTTCCAAGATATTTTGATGCATTCTTCTTGGAAGGACTTTGGATTATTTCGACTCCCAGGACATACCTGGTTTCACCCGTGTCCTTTGTCTCAAAGACATGGAATGACTACATTTTAATGCTTTAATCAGCTCCAAGTTGTTCCTAGTAAACAGTATGTCATCAACGTGAGGAATATAATCTTTGTGTTCATCTTTTGACATACACAATGGTCTTTTGAAACCACACATAAGCCAAAAATGGCTTTATGGATTTAGAGTACCAAGAACTGGAAGATTGCTTAATATCACATATGGACCATTTAAGACGACACACATTGTCTTCTTGTCCCTTTGATAAAAAATCAATGGGTTAGTCCATATAAATCTCTTTCTCAAGATCACCATTGAGAAAGGCAACCTTTACGTCCATTTCGAACAACTCAAAGTCCGAATGGGCAACCAGGGCTAGGAGTATCCGAGCCTGAACTTATCAATTGAACTACCCACCCGATGTTTTATCTTAAAGACTTACACCAGGTTGGAGTTTCAACGAGTTCTCAAACCCTGTCATTGAGTCCATCTCATCCCTTATAACATCCAATCACTCTTTGTAATTTGGTTAACCAACTGCCTCTTGATAAGATGTAGATCCCTCAACTCCCAAGGGAATGCATAGGAATATTTCCTCTTCGATTTGAAAATATCATTGAAGAATTCTTCCACGCTTAGTCGTTGGGATCTTGGGACCTTTATTATTTGTCTGCCTCGGTGAGAAATCCCTTTCCCTCTCTCTAAGAGGTATGGGACTAGGAGTTTCTCCCCCTTTCTCTAAGAGGTATGGAACCATGATTATGGAAAGAAGTTTACTCTCACTATCCATTTGAGATGGGATCCTGAACATGGGGACTAACTGCATGTTCAGGAATAACTCTTCTCAACATTTGAAGATCTCAACATTTGAAGATTAAGGACGAATCTCATTCTTCTTGACAGACAAACCTTCACCATTCTTACCAAGTAAGGAAGGAATGTGTACCATCCTCGGTGACTTAGTGAGAATTCAAATCCTCCCCCTTATCGAGAGGTGGTTGAAGGTATTGTTGTAACGCAGACAAATTGAGGTCCTTTTAAATTTCGCCAAATGCTAGGGAACTCCTCCTTAAGAAAATTGACACTGCGGGATTTTGTTTCTCGAAGAAAATATTTATGATCTCGATTGGTTCGAAGAGTTTTAATATTTCGTCCCAATTGAGTCCTACTACCGCTATAAAGTATATGAACACATCAAGTACTTAATAACGGTAAGATTGTAGGTACATATACCTATATCATGAATATATGTAGCTCCATGACATGCTTTCATACACATGGACCCGCAGATGTCTAAAGCGAATGAACGCTAAGGGATTTGATGCCCTCGAAACCTTACAAAAAAGGATTTCCTATTACTTTACTAGCTAGACATAACTCACATTTTGCACCTTAAGCCTAGTGAGTTGGTCTTAAAAAAGAAACCATCTTTAGCTAGTTTATTAACTCTATCTTGACCCTTATGGTCAAGTCAAGCATGCCTAAAACAGAGTCGAAAATGTGACAAGGATGGAAGACGTTCTTTTTCGTCCATTGAAAACACCTTTCAATGTGACATGGCCAAACAGATCACCATTGCATATGATGTCTAAGACATCTAGACGAAAATTAAAGAAAACTAATCTTAGGAACAAAAGACACAACGAAACATCGCACCCCAGGTGCTCAGAGAGCATCGGGAAGAGACAACGTAGTCCCTTCAAGGAGCCTCGAATGACGTGTCCTTAATTCACGGACATCTTTTCCATTGTCATTACCTAAAACGACAATTTGTAAATCCACCGTGTAGTGGTGAAAGTTCATAAAAATCAACCCGTTCCCGAACTATGTGCTTGGTTTCTCCCTTATCTGCAATCCACTAAGGATCACGGTTTGCAACAAATGCTTGGTAGCACACATATTATCCAGGCTGTGAAAGAAGGTAACTCAATTGGCTTAGGATAATCCCAAGTATAAGATCCCCAATTTCCACAGTCATAGCACTTGTACGTGCTATGTGCCTCTCTTTATTTCCCTTAGTCTTTTTCCCTTTTACAATACCAATCTTAGGTCTAGAACTTTATGAGGGAATGGGTCGGACGAACCTGATCCCACACATACTTAACAATGGGGTAACTTTCAATCCCTCACTAGATTGTCATTTATGCGGTACTACAAAGTATAGCATGTTGATCAATCCATTCTCGAACCATTTTTGGTATGCTTTTAAGTTTTCTCGATACTGTTCACTAACAATACCATCTTTGCCATCCTATGAGACCTAGAACCTAATGAGTGTCCTAACGTTTCACGTTCATTAAGAAGAAACTGAATCCTCTGACATTATGTGTCATAGTCAGCGCTATCAAGTTCTTTATTGGTAAACAAATTACCAACTATTTTTTTTTAATTGCCATATCTAAAGGTATATATTTTGTAAAGTGCACATTAGGCATATTTTCAAATAAATAAATTATCAAAAACTCCATTATCCATGTTGCATGATCGAAAATTTTACTAAGCTCATAATCATCCCATACAAGCATGAATTAGAAGTTTTTATAACTTATTTATCACAATTTTCCATAAAACAAAATTTATGGAGAACATTATGGTTAAACAAATAAACATTTCAAATATATCACAAAGATATCCAACTTAATATAAATCAAATTTACATGAAGTTATCTCATTATTTATAACTACTAACATGTCATTTAGAACTCTATCAATGACATACCAAACATAAAATTCAAATTATTATATAAAGCAAATTTATATAATAAAATGAATATATATTGCGAAACATATTTGAATAATAACATGTTACAAAAGAATTTCATAAAATGCCCAAATAGCATTATATAAAACACATTTATACAATTATATATAACGTGAAACTTATTCTAATGTTATTCGCAATTTATAAAACACATTTATAATGTTACGAATTTGAATTTCATGAAACCAATTCATAAAATACCGCTAAATTACATAATTAGCAGGTAATATGCAAGTCCTAAATCAATTAGCAAATTTACTACAACTCGTGTAGTTCGTATATATAATACGAGTTTATATAATACTACTAATTGGTGATTGGTATGAAAGATATTCATGTAATCGAATGTAACATATTTTTGTAACATGAAATATATTCAAATAGTAATCGCAACTAACTATATATAGAACAGATCTATATAACAGTAAAGTTTGGATGAAACGAATTCATAGTAAGACTCGCAAATTATATAAAACGTATTCATATAATATTGCAAATTTAAAATTTATGAAACAAATCCATAAGAAGATCAAATATCTTATATATTCAAATAATAGCATGAAGTAACTACAAGAATGATAGAACATTTAAATGATTCATAATTGCTCATGTTTTTGCATAAAGTTATTAAATTATGAAACATAGTCATGTAACTAAATATTATATAAAACATATTTATATAATATAACTTATGAAACATATTCATTTATCGACCAAGGGGATCCTCATATCACATAGATATTTATCGAGTTCGAGTAAAACAAATTTACGTTATACGTACTAATCATATATATGAAATGAATTCATATAACTTCAACCCAATTGATTGATAACAAGTTACTCAGCATGAAAATTTCAAATTGACACATATATAAAATGAATTTATATACGACATTAAACATATTAATGTAACTTATGAAAGATATTCATTTATCGACCAAGGGGATCCTCATATCACATAGATATTTATCGAGTTCGAGTAAAACAAAATTACGTCATACCTACTAATCATATATATGAAACGAATTCATATAACTTCAACCCAATTGATCGATAACAACTTACTCAGCATGAAATTTTCAAATCGACACATATATAAAACGAATTTATATACGACATTAAACATATTAATGTTTTTATAACGAAATCATGCATTTTGAACTAATTCAAAATCTCAATTCAACGAATAAATTAACTACATGAAACTTTATCAACTTGAATGTTATAATTTAATTATAAATCATGCGATAACTAATAACCTCAATAATTGAGTTAAAACCCAAAACCAACAGTTACCGAAAAATAATTCAGCCCTTAAATAAAACTCTCTTTCAATTAAGGCCCATTCCTTCTCTGCCCCCTCTGTTCGTCCCTGGCATGGCCGAGTCTCTTTCTCTCTTTCTCCCCTTCTCAGTGTCCCTTTGCTTTCGAACTCTCTCCACCTTCCTCGACCCCTCTGCCCGTTGGACTTCCACAACGCCATGGCCAAAGGCACGAAGCTCCTTTTCTAGCCGCTGGCCGTCGTGACCACGACAGTCCCCACGGCCCTTTTTCGGTTTGTTTCAACGGTGCCCAAATGATGTGAAGAAAACACCACCGCCGACCCAAAAATTGCCCACGAGCCTCAATCTACGCTAGTCCGACGAGAGCCATCACCGCCCCCTTGCAGATCAGCCGAAAACCATTGTGGGGAAGGTGCCCATGCACTAGACGCGCCACTGAGGCGGCGACGCGTGGGCTCCACGTGCTTCCTAGAATCATGTTTTCCGGCTCCGTTTTCTCAAGTTTGCGTAGATCAGCGATAAGAAGGGGCTATGGGAGGAAGAAGATCGTGAAACGACCTTCGTTGGCGGCGTGTGACGATCACACGCCACCCCTTCACGGTGTTTTCTGATGGGTATGGTTCGAGTTCCGTTTTCTACCCCTTCTTCCTCCCTGTTTTTCTTTGTTTTTGGTGTTGAGAAATTGACGGATTTAGTGAAGACCACCGAGGCCTCACTGGATCCACCACCATCATTGCCATAAAGGCATGGGTGGTGGAGACAGTTTGGTGGCAGACCACCGAGGTTTTTACTGTTGCCATCTTCTCGGTGGGAAAGTTCTGTGAGGGTTAGGGTTTTAGAGTCATAGGGCAGAGAGTTGTTAAGGCTAGAGTTTCGGGTTCTTCCCATCTTAGGGTAACGGATTATACCACTAATTTATGAATCGCACATAACATAAACATGGTAGCATAATACTCAAGCAGCAACTAATCAAGTCTGGATTTTAGACTAAAAGCATGCTTGTATCAATTAACATGATTGCAAAACTGAACTACTCAGAACAAAAACTTAGCTTTTAATCATGGGAGTATGCTTGTGGAATTAACAGATTTGCATAAAATCAGACTGGGCATGCTAATCTTGAAGGAACAGATATGTCCAATAAGTAATACATCTAAAGACATAATCTTTAAGAGGATTCTGGGCATAATAGTTGCACAAGCATGCTTATGGAATTAACATATTTGCATAATCACGAAAATTAAGCAAATAATCACATAAACAAGCATAACTTAGGCTTGATAGTTTGTTAACCTAAGAATCGAGAGTAATCCGAACAGCTTACGCTCTGATACCACTGTAGGAAGAAATAGGACTAACCTAGAAGTATTTTGTCGGCAATAGTCCATGCGTATAAAGAATACTAATCTCGTCAATAACAATACCAAGCGGCTACTAGAGTCGCTTTATTGTGCCACGCCCTAAACCCGAGAACTCAATAGATGGTGTTCTAGTTGTGAGAGAGAAAGCGAGAGAATATGAGTGAGTGGATCTTATTGTCTCTCTAGTGAGTTGACCCCCTAAACCCCCTTACATAGTTTGGGGGTACAGTTAGGGTTGTTGCCCTAAACAACATGCGTGGCCGTCAGGCCTAGTATTATTAGGCCCGGCCTACAGAAAGCAAAGAGATGATGCTTAATATGATGTTATCTAGGCATAGACAACGGAACACGAAAATGTTGTCACAAGATGGTGAAATCGGGTTAGGGGCAGGTGCTGCTAGTTTGCCGCGAGGGGGTTTTCCATGTTTTTCATTCATGTGAACAAATGTGCCTCTATTGTGATCCTACTACTCAACTAAAGAGTTGTTTGGCGCCATCTCATTTGCTCACTGATTTTTCCCCCTTTTTTCTGATCATTAGTTCGGTATAATCCCAGAAAATAAAAATACCTAAGGCAAATTACAAACAACCACTGGACAACCGGCTAAGTCCTTTGCCACTATCAACAAGCTGGCCACTGTTTCCTTGCATGACACAGGTCTTTATTGTCAAATATGGTGGTGTTCTTATTCATAACGGTCACAATTTTGTTAGTCCACACTTCCCTCTTGAACGACTTGTTTAAAACTCAATAAACTCAAAAAAATAAAATAAAACCAAATCACAAGCCTCTTTGACTCAGATGACTTAACATCTTGTCTCAATTGGGAAGTTTAAATTCACATCATCTCTTAAAAAGAATATAGATCATTTTCCAATTTTAAAACAGGCAGCCTCCGCAATTCATATTTTTTTTGTTGATCAATGCGAGATGGAGCTGATAGGATAAATCCCCTAAATCCATTTTGTTTTTGTTCTTGGGGGGGGGGGCTATGTTCATCTTGAAACACTTTCACCAGCTGACCAGCCAAAAGTTGCAGCAGTGTCCTAGTTAAGATGGACCTAATTTTGCACCAAAAGGCTAAAAGATGATAATCATGTAACTGCTACGGCTTAAGCCTTCAGCTCTTAACATTAAAACCCCTAAGAGTGCTGACTTCCAATTTGCAAGAACTACTACTTAACTGCTTATAAGATAATGAAGGACAAGTGACATCTAACAGATTCTTTCAAACGTTTTGCCATGTTAACTCCCTTGACTTTAGAGCAAACAACAAGATTGTGGACGAGAATGTTTGTAGAGAGTCATCTATAAGCAATGCCATACTGATCCCAGCCACTCTTTATAGCTATTCCATCATCTCCCAAACTGATATAGCAGTCCTCAATCACCATGTCTTCACAAGAATCTATTACAGATAAGCAAAAAGCATACGAGTTAATGCCAAATGGATTTGCCAGAAAGATTTGGACGCGTATTTTACTCTAGAGAATTGTTCAATGAATTGTTCAAAAACAAACAAATTTCTTAAAAAAAACCCCTAAATTCACGTTCTCTATATATGAGATAATTAGGTCTACAGATAGATTAAAATAAGGTTTAATATTATAAGGATATCAAATCTCATAGCATGAGCAGTAAGGCTCACATAGAGTTATCCTTGGCTTTCCAATCCAAACCCACAATTCAACACCTGAAAACAGTAGTCTACTGAGTGCCAGAAATTGGTTTAGCAAGCAAGCATAGCAAAGAACTAAGTTGGGTAATGGGATTAGATGATGAACGCACTGATGAATAATCCATCCCGTAATAGGTACCAGTCTCTGATTCTAAACAAGAATATTAGCCCTTCATATTTGCCATCAAATCACACTCAAAAACTCAAATCATGTTGATTAGAACAAGATGTAAATAATAACTTAATAGGATCCATGCCATCAGTGTTCAGAGTATGATGTACAACAACAACAACACCTCTCTGTGTGGGTCCCGCTTTTGCGGGGTCTAGAGAGATCCAAATGTAAGCAATCTTACCTCTACTGACATCCCTACCCGAAGAGAGGCTTATTCCAGAAGACCCACAATATAGGAATTCGTGAAAAATATTTTATAGAAGAAGGATTTTGTGAAAACATTTTAATGAAAAAAGGATAACCCTAAGGATAAGCAGTAGAGAATAAACTAATGAATACTAATAAATTAGGTGACAAAAACGATGTAAACATAAGTGCAATATAGCAAAGGAAGGTACCATTCCTTAATATACGACGATAGGCATCAAATGCCTCTTTCCAAATGTATGTATTACCTGCATACCAACTGTGCACACCGAATAACAGCTACAAGGCCAACTCTCTAAAATCTACGACCTTAATCTTATCCTGCCATTGTCTCCTATCCTGAGTCATGTCTTCCGTCAACCCTACAACTTTCAAGTCCTCTCTAATCACCTCGTCCAAACTCTTCTTTGGTCGTCCCTTACCTCTTTTGCCTTCGAGAATGTTAATCCTCTTACATCTCCTCACTGGGGCATCTACACTCCTTCTGTTCACATGGCCAAACCATATGAGTCTTGATTCTTTCATCTTATCTTCGATGGGAGCCACTTTAACTAAATGTCTGATTACTCCATTCCTCATTCTATCCAATCTAGTATAACCACATATCCATCTAATTATCCTCATCTCTGCTCCCATCAACATTTGAACCTGCATCTTTTTTATAGGCCAACACTCCAGCCCATACAACAGAGCATGTCTAATTACCATACGATAAACTTTGCCTTTTAGTCCCACCGGTATCCTCTTATCACACAACACACCTAAAGCCCATTTCCAATTTTGCCAACCCACTTTTATGCGCTGGTTAATGTCTTCGCCAACATCCCCTTTTTGTTGGATGATGTAGCTTAGATATTTAACCTTCTCGACCTTTGGTATTGTCATCCCATCAATGGTGACTTTCCCCCGGCATCTTCCCTCCCACTGAAACAACAATGTAGGTATTTAGTCTTCGATCTGCTTATTCTAAAACCCTTCGACTCCAGTGTATGTCTCCATCGCTCCAACTTGTCATTAACTCCCTTTCTAATCACATCAATAAGAACAATGCCATCTACGAATAACACACACCATAGTAACTCATCTTGAATCTCTCTTGTAAGTTCATCCATAACTAGAGTGAAGAGAAAATGGCTTAAAGTTGAACCCTGATGCATGCCCATACCAATGTAGAAGTCATTAGTAACTCCTCCTGGTGTCCTAACAATCGTTTTGCCTCCTTCGTACATATCCTTAATAACTGGAATATACATTGAGGGCACTCCTTTCTTTTCCAAACATCTCCATAATACTTCACGCGGAACTCTATCATGCACTTTTTTCAGGTCAATGAATATCATATGGAGATCTACCTTTCTATCTCTATACAATCCCATGAGCCTTCTGAGGAGATAAATTGCCTCTGTGGTCGACCTGCCTGGCATAAAACCAAATTGGTTCTCTAATATCACAATATTCTTTCTCAACCTTCTTTCAATCACCCGCTCTCATAACTTCATAGTGTGACTAAGCAACTTTATGCCTCTATAATTATAACATTCCTGAATATCACCTTTGTTCTTGTACAATGGGATGATTGTACTATACCTCTATTCTCTGGGCATCTTAGCAATCCGAAAAATAACATTGAAAAGCCCGGTTATCCACTCTAACCCCTCTTCCCCCAAACACTTCCACTGGTACCCGGTCTAATCCCTCTACCTTCCCATTGGCCATCTTCCTTAGGGTCTCCTTAATCTCGTCCTTGCTAATAGGTTCACACAATCGAGAATTAGGATGCCTCTCACTACTCTCCAGATCCCTACTTCGAAAATCTTCCAACTCTTCGCCATTAAGCAGTTTGGAAGAGTACATTTGCCATCTCTCCTTAATTTCTGCATCCATAGACAGCACCTTACCATTTTCATCTTTGATGCACCTTACATGACCCAAATCCCTAGTTCTTCTTTCCCTAGCTCTTGTCAGTTTAAAGACTTATTCTCACCTTCCTTGGTCTCCAGTTTTTGATACAACTTATCATGAGCCTTGGTCTTTGCTACAATGACAACTTTGTTGGAGGCCTTTTTGTAGCCTTATAACTAACTCTACCAATCTCTTTCTCTTCATCTGAACCACTGTTCACGAAAACTCCGTATGCCTCTTTTTTCTCCTTGACTTTCTCGTTTACCTCATCGTTCCACCACCATGCTCCCTTCATTTTGCTACTACCTCTCTTAGAAGTACCTACTATTTCCTTAGCCAACCTTCTAATACATTCAGCCATTGTATCCCACATTATATCTGCATCCTCCACCTGCTTCCAAGCTCCTTCTCCAGTAATCTGCTCTGATAATTTCATAGCGTTCTCCTTGGTCAGATTCCACCACTTCACTCTAGGGTCCCCAACACTCCTCTTCTTCCAATTTGCACATTTGAACTCCACATCCAACACTAGCAACCTTTGTTGAGTCCCTAAATATTCACTAGGAATCACCTTACAATCTTTACATAGCCTCCTATTGTTTGCCCTAATCAGGAAGTAATCAATTTGAGCCTTGATGGAGCTACTCTTAAAAGTTACCAAGTGGTCCTCTTTTTTCTTAAGACAGGAATTTACCACCAATAAATCATAGGCCACCACAAAGTCCAGAATAGAGACTCCTCTATTGTTTCTCACCCCGTAACCAAAACCTCCATGAGCAGTATCATACCCCCCACTCCTACACCAATATGGCCGTTAAAGTCTTCTCCTATGATAAGTTTCTCGCTCCGAGGTATGTCCTTAATGACCAAATCCAAATCCTCCCAACATTGCTTCTTAATATCCTCGGCTAAACATATTTGAGGTGCATAAACACTAACCATATTTAGGATATCTGATCCCACCACCACCTTAATAGCCATAATTCTATCACTCTTATGCTCCACTCTAACAACTAAGTCAACCAAATCCTTATCAACCAAAATACCAACTCCATTCCTAGCTCTATTTGATCCCAAGTACCACAACGTATACCCATCGACTACTCTAGCTTTAGCCCCCACCCACTTAGTCTCTTGAACACAAGCTATGTTAATCCTACGTCTATGCAGAGACTTAACTAATTCTATCGATTCGCCAGTTAATGACCCAACATTCCAAGAAGCTAAGCGCACCTTTTGAAACCCAGCTCCCCTCCTAACTCCATTTCCCCCTGGAGAACTAGCTGAAACTACTACATTGCATGACTCTAGCTTAAACTACCAACACCCCCCCCCCAACAATGCCAAAAAAATAACTAATGGAGATACTACTACTAATACTAAATATGTATACACTTAATAAAAATAATAATAATAATAATAATAATAATAATAATAATAATAATAGTACTAATAATAATAATACCCACTCAGCACAATAACAAAAGGCAAACCCCAATAACCCTAATCAGATCCTATCCACAACTACAAAAAAAAAAAAAAAACCCAGTAACCAATCGGAGATCCAAAAAGTGATAACAACACCCACTAGGAAAAAGAATACTGAGTGCCACCCAGAGGAAAGCTACCACAAAATGTTAGAGGTCAGCGGGTGAGGAAAGCTAAAATAAAAGACCAAAATTACAGAAAAGGCTTGAAGAGATAGAGTGCCCTGTAATGGAATCGCAAAAAGCAACATGAACCAAATAAGAAGGAATGAAAGGAACACTATGATCAACAAGGAGTCTGAGTAACTAATTTGTTATCAAATAGAATAACAGGAAATGGGTTGAAGAAACGGAAGCACACCCCCTAGCCTACCTTGCTCTGTTGCCTCCACTCAGAAAACAGAGCCCTTAAATTACTCCAGTAGCAAAGAAGCCAATTAGATGAGAGTAACTCAGTAACCAATAATGCTAACAGATAAAATGAGCACAGAAGCACCAGAAACCTTAACAATTACAGACACCACAAACAAGTTGGAGAGCATACCCATGGCGTCGAGCAGAACAAGTCCTGTGGAGGGGACAGGTCTGGGAGGTTGTCGACACCTCCCTCCAAAAGGAGCCTCAGGGGGAACTAACCCGAGAAGCCAACTAGAATCAGGTCGCAGGTGGAGAATGATGCAAGCTCAGGGGCTCGGTTTACAACCGAAACAGAGGCAGACTCACGGCGCTCGGTGGCAGCCTCAGGTACTCAGGGGCTCGGTGGACCCCCGAAACAAAGAGAACTCAGGGAAGGACCAAGGGGAGACTAGGCTATGGTACTCACCATCGATGACCACCACTGCAGGTTACCAGTTTCTGCTGCTGGACGATACCCGAGGTCACCTAAGTGACCGTTCTATGAGTGTGCAAGCAGGCACACGCGAGAGAGAGAGAGAGAGAGAGAAAGAGAGGGAGAGGTCAAACGGACCAGTTATTGTATGGTACATACCTATGTACCATAGAAATATACACACCTATGTATAAAAGAATCCTATTAAATTAAGCCAAGATAAACATATGCTGCAATCTACATATACAAAATTGGGCCCAACTATTTCTTTGCATTTAGGTGGCCCATAAGACTAACATCTGAAGAGAAACACACGTGAAAGCTGAAGCAAGAAAATTTTGAGAAAAAACCACACGGCCAAATCTGCAAAATCAAACACTACATATTTGAATTTTGATCAAGACAATTTTGAGCAACATACATGATCCATCCTGAAAATTAGCAATACAAATCAGCAAAATCAATGGATTTTGGGTAACAAGTGGTAGCTGAAGCAAAGGAATTGCTCATTGAAGAGTTACATATGCTAGGATTTCAAGGTACGGTTCATAAAATTGCTCAAACAAACAATTTTCTTTCAATCTTCAATGCAAAGAATAGCAACCTAGTGCAACTTTTAAAGTCAAGCATGGTTGCACATTATATGTTTGAGAAAATTCCCCAAAGGTAGGATTATAATAACAAAATCGTTGCACATAAGCTCACAGAGAAGGTACACTAATTTAGGCAAAAGATTCACTGTTGTGTACAAAAGTTTCACTGCAGTGTAGAAAGATTTCACTGCATTTTTGGAAAGATACACCAAATAAATAAGAACGATGAACAGTATCAAATTCTACTATTCATAGGACAACCATAATTAAATTAACATAATAACTATTGAGGTATCACTGTACTCAAATTCTCAAATTTTAATTAAAGAAATAATGGAAAAGTTTCATTTTCACTTTATAATTAAAAGAGTAGCTCATGCGGTTTTTGAAGGCAACAAATGGTCTACGGCCTCCGGAGGATCCCAGCATGTCCAAAACTAATGTTGGAGCTGCAACTACTGAGGCAATAAACTACATAATCATTATATATTTTAACAAATATAGTTAGAAAAATTTTATAATTAAAGGACAAAATATTTGTTGATGCAGGTGGCACGTACCACGACGTCTGTCGAAGATGGTGCACTTGGAAATATTTGGTGACACTATGAATGTCAAAATTGATAGCATGAGGACACCATCATTTCTTTTTACACAGTTTAATATTTTGTGGATATTAGAGCTGATTGAATTTGTTGATGGTAGAGCTGTTTTGGTGGTTGTAGATGTGCATACTACTATTGATTCCCATTCAGTGACAGGGTATTGTTTGTAACTGTACATCTTAATTGTGATCGAATGAATCTTTTATACAATGCAGTGAAACTTTTCCCAACTACAGGGAACCTTTTCTCAATTGCAGTGAACCTTTTGTGCCAAGAAGCAAAATGGAGATGTTTTATGCAATTCAGTGAATCTTTTCCGAATTGCAGGAAACCTTTCCCCAATTGCAGTGAACCTTTTGGGCCAAGAAGAAAATTTAAATCCCTTTTTAAGACAGAGTGGTTGCTAATCTCCTCTCTTTTGAGGCTTTGTCTGAGAATGTTGTGATTGTTATGCTAGGTAAAGCTGTGAGGATTGCTGGAAGATAAGGCATTGTAGACCTATAAGGAGTTCTCCATGGAGGACCCTAAGGATTTTAAGCCTCAAGCCATATTTCTTTTTGTTCGATACATAGTTGATCTATATAACTAGACATATGAACCTTTACTACATGTAATTACACTCTCAATCCATCTGGATGTGGCCCTTGGTAAGTAGACAAAATGGGCTTCTTTAACAAGGGTGCCTATTGAGAGCAAAAAACTTGTTAAAACTTTTGATGATATAATTCACTTAATTATAACAAGAAAAAAAAAGTGAACTGACATTGAACTTCTTAAACGCGGTATTCCATTTCTCAACATCTCTCATGTACATCTCCAAGTGTCACATTGCATACACCCTTGAGTCAGGATAAGCTTTTCTTGAAACTTCCATCCAGGGTAGTTTCAGTTGCTCCAATTGCAAACTCTCTATAGAAATAGCTTTACCCCTGGTTGATTTGGGGATTTTATCAGGAAAACACTTTGCGAACCACCGAACCTAGGGAAAAAAAGTAGTATACATTTATAATAGGTAACTTCAAATATTAGAGGATTAGAATATCAAAAGGGCGAAAAGGTAATATAGAAAGTTACCAAGAGGTTGACATTTACACTAACAAAAATAGCACCATTGTCCACATTGTTATGACTAGCAGAATGGATAATCTCCACCTTCTTTGCCAAGAAATTGAAGCACACAACAAAGTAATATTCATTCTGAAATACTGGAAAGAATATCTGCATATCAACACAGCTATATAAGCATATTTACACCATTCATCTATATAAGCATATGTAAACCACATTATGATTATAGTGCAACAATGGCAACGGTGAAATATGGACAACGTAACACCAACATTTACTCCACAATTTTACACCTTAATTTTGATCCAATGAATTTTTTATTCAATGCAGTGAATCTTTTCCCAACTGCAGGAAACCTTCCCCCAATTGTAGTGAATCTTTTGTGCCAACAAACAAAATTAAATTATTTTTAATTGCTATAGGTCTGAGATTGTGCACTGTACGCGCAGCATATGTACCTAATAAGGTACATACGTTTGTAAGGTAATATTTTCCGTTCTCCTTCTCTCTCTCTCTCTCTTTCTCTCTCTCCTCACTCTGTCCATCTCCTCCCTTTCGTTATTTCACTCAACAAATCCAAAAGTTTCTCCCTCTCTCTCTTCGTTCTCTCTCTTCATTCATGGAGGCTTCAGATTGGTAAAATCCGAACCCATCAATCTCAAGTTTGTGAATTTTGCTCAACTACTTTTTCAAATTTTAACTTCTATTACAGATCTATGTCTTTTATTCCGTTTTTTTCCTCAATTTTCTCAAAAATTAGAGGTTTGATTCAATTGCAGAGATTTTAGGTTTGAGTTTGCGATTTTATGTTTGCTCCGAAAGTTGGGTGTATTTGCTCAAATCGACTTGGGTTTGTTTGTATTCAAATATATGTTCAAAATCCTAGTATTACTAGTTGATTTCTTGAAAGCAGTTAGCTTAACTATTGCTTTTACCTTTCTCTGATTTTTGTACGGTTGTCTTTGTTACTAGTTTTAGTCTAATTCCTTCTTTCAATCGCACGTATTGCTTGTTTTTTTTAATTTTTTCCCCTAGATTGTAGAATCAAGTCTTCACCTAGTGTTAAGGCTAAGAGGAGTTGGATATGGAAAGCTAAAATATTCCCCAATGTTGGTTCTGGCTTGCAAATATAGACAAGACAAGTAAGTTCTTCGCAAGTAAACTAACTCTCTCTTTCTCTCTCACCATACTCAGAGTTCAGCTACTTACTGCTTAAATCCTTATTGCTAGAGGAATGAATGTGGATAATTCTATGAAAGTAGGATGCTTGATTTTTCAGTGTTCATAGGACAATCTTTGAAGATTCTATTTCATTAGTTGTTCTGTTGCATCTGTTTTCTAGCCTTGTCTTTAGCTGTGCTATGGCTCTGTATAAAAAATTATGTCTCATCCCTCTCTTTGTACCTCTATCTAAAAGAAGAATCAACTTTTTGTATATCCTGCATCCCCACGCATAAAATTTCAGGTTTTCTCCTGCATGCCCACGCATAAAATTTTAGGTTTTCCCCTTGGTGGGTTATGTTTATTGTGTCCTTATGGATTAGGGTTTTCTCTTTGCTCGTTTTGTTTATTGAATAGTGAATATTGAAGCTCCGAATCATTTTATTATGCTCTGAGTATTGTGGAAATTCTATCAAGGATGTTTTTCAATTGTTACACTTTGAGATTACACTGAATTGTAGTTCCTCTACAAGCAAAATATGATACTTGTGTTTTTTGTTATGAGATTTTTTTCTAGATGGATTATCAATTAAAGGAATAAGTTTTGGTGATTGCTCCTACAAGTGCTTTTTTTATGTGGCATGATGATTTTCTTAAACACTATGATAGAAAGAGGTTGAAATTGAAATTAAAATCGCTCAAATCCCATGTCAACCTCGTGTCAATAGAGACATTGATAGAGAAAATTACATCAATAGTGTGTCATTATGTGGGGACAGATATTGTATTGACCAAATTTGAATTAGTCCCATGGCCTTTTTTAGATTGTGTGAAACTCTTGAAGGGAAGAGACTTCTTGCAAACACTGTGAATATGAGTATTAAAGGGCAGGTTTTGATGTTTCTACCCCTAGCAGGTCATAATATAAGGTTTAGGGCAATCGGAGGAAGATTTTTCTGTTCCACTCGGAGCATTCACAATTATTTTCACACAGTTCTTCAAGCTATCCTAAAGTTGTATCCGGAGTTTGTTAGCTCTCCTAGCTCCTCTACCCCTTTGAAGATTCTTAAGAACTCTAGGTTTTATCCATGGTTTGAGGATTGTATAGGAGCTTTAGACGGAACTCATGTACGTGCATTTATACTTGTTAGAGACAAGATAGATACAGGAACAGAAAAGGGGGGTTGTCTCAAAATGTCTTGGCGGTCATATCTTTTGAGGACTTAAAGTTTACATATGTGTTAGCTGGATGAGAAGGATTGGCATATGATTCTAGACTGTTGAATGACGCACTTTGCAAGAGGATTTTGAGTTCCAGAGGGTAGGAACTGGTAACATCTATGTTTATTTATTTACTTCTCTTGGAATATACTACGAAGATTCTATTCAAACTTTTAACCTCTTGTAGGAAAATACTTTTTGTGTGATTCTGGGTATGCCCTTCGGAAAGGCTTTCTTCCCCCATACAAAAAAGCTCACTACCATCTAAAAGAGTTTGATGAGAATTCCCCTCTGACAAATGCTAGAGAGTTATTCAATTTATGCCACTCTTCTTTGAGAACGACCACAGAAAGAGCATTTCATGAATTGAAAAAGCGATTTTGTGTGCTAGATGCGGAGTCATTTTGGGGTTTTCGAACACAAGTAGATGTTGTCCATGTTTGTTGTGTGTTACAAAATTTTCTTAGTGGCGTCAATCCAAACGACCAAATTATGAGGGAATCTAGAATTTTCATCCGCTATTCATAGACAAAGAATGTCACAAGGAGAAGAGAGAGAAGAAAATCAAGCTTGGAATACAAAAGGGCTCCTATAGCAAATGCGATGTGGCAAGATTATCAAGCTCGTGGAGTTTCCTGGTTCTGAGAAAATTCTAAATGTAATTATATGCCTCTGTGTTGGTGTTTCTATCACAATTTTTAGAATTTAATGTTGTGACTTGGACTTATATTCAGGTTTGATGTTGTTGTAGAATTTAATGCTATAACAAATGCAATGTTATTTTGTCACTGACATGTTCTGGAATTATAATGTTCTAGATGCAATTTTGCTAATTGTTTTCCCTGTTGTTGTACCTATGTTATGCCATAAGGTTTCTTATGTTAGCTAATCTTATTATTGCTTGGCTGGGTTACTACCTTTTATAATATGGAAAAAGGGAAAATGAAAGAAGTCAATGAAAAGAAGAAAACTCAATTTCGATGGTTAAAATCAATGTTAAAGGAATGGTTGACATTTTGGTCAATGAAGTTCAAAAAGAAAATCGACTGAACAACTCGTTCAAATCTTCCTCTTATGTTGCAGTGGCAAATGCCACATCGAACAAGTTTAATTTCAAATGCTTGCCTGAGCACATAGACAATAATGCAAAGGCTGTCTTAGAGGCAAAGAATCTAAGTTTGGGTGGGATGACAACTTGAAGATGATCACTATATCATCTATTATGTAAAACACATATACTAAGGCATGTAATGTTGTTCATTGTTTTTCATTTTCTTTGTCTTATGGGGTATTGCCTTGGGAGTTGAGGAGAGGGAATCAGTCCACATAAATTCTTCAGTAGGATCAAGAATAAGGGTAAGTTTATCCATCTGGGTCTGATCCATAACATAGGTTTAGTCACACTACGTAGTCATTGCCCTCCATGTTCTCTGCTTAATTTCCTACTTTTCATTTTCACTTAGGGTACAATAGGTCTTGTATTGTCCTCTTCTCCTGCTACTCCTGTTGTTGTTGTTGTTGATTAAGCTTCTTATTTTTAGCATCAATTTGTGATTACTGGATACCAATTGCAGTTTAGAATCTTCTTATGGTCTTGATATTGTCTTATGGCTTTGACTTGGATGGTTGTTTACAGTTTCAGATTCTTTTGTTTGTGAGTAGTTGGATTTGATGCTCGCTGAATGATTTCTTATCTGGATTTCTCTACTTTTATTCCTTACTCTATTGTGATCACATGTATTATGTTATGATATGATTTAATAAGTTGTTGTCTAACAGGCGAATCTAACTCATGAGAAGTATCTAAACAAGAAAATTGATATGCATGATGAAATGGCCGTTGTGGTTGGAAAGGATTTCACTTGAGAAAGTGGTGTGAAGTCGTTTGATGATATTAAGATACACTCACATGGAAATAAGATAAATTTAGAAGAGAACACAAATGGTGACACCGAGTTCATAAAAGACAATTATAAACAATCGACTTCAAATGCACCATTGGAATCAAGAAAAAGTCGAAAGAGGGCACGTCACGATGATTTGGTACTTCAAAATTCCTCCACCCAAATGGAAGAAGTCGCAATGGCTCTACAAAAGATATCCAAATCCAAATTTGACGTCGACCTTCTTTATCAAAAAGTGATGAAAACCGAAGGGTTTGAAGAGGAGTTCTTAGGTAGTGCTTTTGATCATCTCGTAGAGTGTGAAAATGTAGCCAAGGGCTTTCTAGCAAAGAGCGAGAAACTTATGAGGATTTGGCTTGAAAAATTCAAGGAGAACATTTGAATGAAGTGATATTTCTCATCCCTCTCACCCTATGCCCTTCTCTTTTTTTTTCTTTGGGTATTATTATGACTTTGTAGGGCCTCTTTGATGACTCAAATTATTGGTTATCCATTAGCTTAGTCTATTAATACTAAACAATTGGAAACTATGGTATTGGAAAATGATTTTTCATTCTACCAAATAACAGAAAATGAAGTGAAAAGAAAATGATTTTTCATTCTACCAAACAACAGAAAATGTATGTGAAAAATCATTTTCCTTGGGAAAACATTTTCCATGGAAATTGATTTTATGAGAAAATGATTTCCATCCAAACCAAACACTACCTTAATATAGTACATGAACTCCACAATAATCATGATAAGATAATAATATATAGTTTCTTCCATTCCTATTATCGAATATAACTATCAAACATTGTTAAATTAAAAAGTAGGATTTTTATCGATCAAATTAATTTATTTTTTCAAGGATCGATTGCGATAGTTATGTTGAGAGTTAAAATTTAATTTATTGAATAGTATTTTAGGAAAATTATTTACAATATACTAAAAGGACATCCATTAATTTTTTTTAAACTATTATCTACCAAAAGGATATTTAAAAATAAAAAGAACTCAATGGGAAGGGGTTTTTGCTCAAGGTGAAAGAAATGGGGAAGTAGACAAAGAATTCACAAGTCATGCTATGAATGGGAGGCCTAGGTGATTATTGGCTGCATGTAAAGTTTGTGTCACATGTCCTATAATGACGTCATTTGTTTGGTTTTGCTAGTATTTGCAACTCACGCAACAAATTTGCTCAAACTCACTTGCAAGTTGCGTGAGACCCATTTTTGTTTTGGGTTTGCCGACATTTCAACCCAAAAATTGGGTTTTAATCCTATGCGTGGGAGATTACAATAACAAAAATATATAACAAAAATATATTTGGGCTAACTCACATTTGGGTGGGACTAGATATAGGATCTATCGGAGTTGCTTTTAAAGCATTTGTATTGGTGATCATCTCACAACTCAACTTTTCTTCTCTCCTCTACATCTAATATAGATCACCAACTTGGATGACCAATAAAATATTTCTCATGGACCCTACCACTAAACATATTTAATTAGCTTTGACCTTTTATTTTGCATTATTATTTATGTGAATAAATTATACAAAAATAATTCATATATTTTTTGAAAAAATGAATTATTAATCTTTAATATCAAAATGCTTTTGCAATAAGAAACTTAATATGAAAACTCTAGAAGTCTAATATAAAAACTTCAGAAGTCAATATAGTTATTTTCGTTAATGATAGCAATCTATCGTACGTAGCAAGAGTTCGACTTAAAATTATACAACACCTGAGTTCAAGTTTAGAAATTATAAAACTTCGACTTCAAAAAATACAATAGAATAGTATAACTAAAAAATATGCTACAAAAAATACAATAGCTTTCGAGCCCAACGATGATAATGCTACATTTTTTTCAACTTAATGCCCAACTATCAGAATAAAAAAAGCTTCAATCCATGTGTCAGTGCTTGACTAGAGAACAAAGGGGAACATGAGTATGCAATCGGATCAACCCAGGTGAGTCGGATCAACCCAGGTGAGTCGGATCGCGGGGTGAGGCAACAGGATCACTGTTGCAAAGCTTGATTTTGGGGATCATGAGCCTTGCTTTTGGATTATGATCCAACCATTGCAAGTGCTCTTATTGCATTTGCAGTGTAGATCAATTTTTTTAGATCACAAGTGTTACATGCTCTACACGACCCCATAATTCAATTTTTTCTCTTCCTTTTACATCTTATAGATCACCAACTTGGCACCAAATAAAATATTTTCTGTGGACCGTACCACTAAACATATTTAATTAGTTTTACCCTTTTTTTATTTGGTGGTATTATTTGTGCGAATAAGTTGTAAAAAAATAATTCGTATAGTATAATAGCGAATTCTTTTATAAGTATAATTGCAAATTTAACATATGAAATACTGCACATTAATATAATAATTTTTGGTAATAGAAGTAGTACACCGTACAATAGTTCAACTTTTAAAAAAATTACAATCGCTAAGACCGTAAAGTGACTTCTTCAACTTGCATACCAGGAGAGGGGACGGTGGATCAAACCTAGGTGGTGGCTTCATGTAGATGTCCTCATCAAGATCCTTGTGAAGAAAGGCATTGCGTAGATCTATTTGGTGTAAACTCCAACCTTTAGAAACAGCTATAGTTAACATGCAACAGACTGTGACCATATAGGTAACAGGTGCAAAAGTTTCATTGTGGTTGACGCCTTCAACCTGATGGTTGCCCAAGACTACCAATCGAGCTTTGTAGCAGTCAATAGTCCCATATGCATGGTACCTAATCTTGTAGACCCATTTGCAGTCCAGAGTCGTTCTTCCCAGAGGTGGAGGAGAGAAAACCCAAGTCTGATTGTCTTCCAATGCCCGTATTTCTTTGGTCATCGCCTCACGCCACTGTGGTTGACTAGCTGCTCAACTAAACCTCTTAAGCCCATCATGGGAGGTGATGGCCGCTAACAATGCTTGATGAGAACTGAAAAACTATTATACGACAAAAAATTAGAGAAAGGATCAAGCATACCTAAAGAGGAGTCTTGGAGTGGTGATGAGATTGAGTCTTGAGAAACAACAGCATGACAAATAAAATCCTGGAGATGGGTGGGTGGGCGCCTATTACATTGAGGTCTAGAACTAGGTTGTCTTATGGAAATCTCCCCGTCCCAGTGATGTGGGCCTTGTGTCATTAGTTGCTCTGATACCATGTTAAATTTATGTATCAATTGGGCTTAAACAAATAGTCATGCATATAAGCTCAAGTGAGATTCCAACCTAAAATCAATTAGCAATGGGTGGAATAACTCATAAGTTTATATACATGCTCAAACCCTTAAATTTTATCAATGTGGAGCAACAACCACTTTCATATTCTTTGTATTTTTATCAATGTGGCACAATACCCACTTTTATACTCCAACACGCCCCCTTACGTGTGGGCTACTAACAAGGTCCAACATATGCACATAATTTTTAATCAAACAGGGATGGTGGCAAATCAAGATCGAGCAACCTTGCTCTACTACAATGAGAATTTAGATGTCCGGGAGAAAAACTGTGTTGGTGCTCCCATTCACCGTCGTCCCCCGTGTATTGCCAAAGCCCAAGATTACATCCAGTTATACATGATGTTATTTACCTGAAATAGACTCCTAAAGACCCTCAAGTTAGGAAGGTAGAATTAGAATAGAACTATAATTGATACAATATATTTGTACATGATATCGTGGCTCTAATATATTCATTAACACAATCAGTAGATATACCATAGGCAAGCATCCGCGAGGTTGTAGTGCACTTGATGAGTGGCGTACACCCATGCTTTCCAATTGCATCATACCTCACCTGAAAGTACTTAGAATGATTTCCAAAGGCCTCCACTATGTGGATGAATAAGTGCTTCTGTATCTAAATCTACGGTGAAAATGTTGCTAATTATAAATTGAATCTTCCGTGATGTAGTCTCTATATAAGCGCTCACGAGCTTATTCTCGATCTCTCCTTATAAATCTTCTCCTTGCTCAAGGCATGGATGAAGAGGGTCTCATCTCTTGTGCGACTTGCCTGAACTCTAGAAGGCATATCATTTCTTGGGCGTCAGTTTCATCATCGAATAATTCTTCCATAATGGGCATACTATCACTTCAAAACCTTCGATTATGAAGCTCAAACCATCTGATGACGATGAAGACGAAAAGGACGAGGACGAGGACGAGGAGGAGGAAGCAAAATCTTCTAAAAAGGGTATAATATCAACAGTGGGATTTCCATTGTTAAGCACCTGTGTAACATAATCATGATTGGGAAAAAAAAATAATGTAAGTAAAATACATATTTGAACAACTAAACATTTCATTTCATAAACTAAATGTCATTCTAACATAATGCTTTGATGGATACAAGTGGTTAAACAAAAGTTTTTCATTTTACAACTAAATGCCATTACAACATAAAATTTTCATTTCATAACTAAAAGTCATTACAACTAAATGGATACAAGTGGTTGTACAATAATACATACTAATTTTTGCTTCTAATTTGATAAAAGTTTTACTAATATACTAAGCTTGATCAAAACAACTAGAGCAGGGCAAACATTTATTAATTTGTTGGTGGGTTTCCGATTCTTTTCCGTCTAATTCTTCCTTCATCATTCCCAAACAAGATGCATCTTTCGAAGACAGAGTTGCAAGTTCATCATCGTTACCTTGTCCTCATACTGCCACTCCTTAAGTTCGTGCTTCCTGAACTCTAACTTCACCTTCATCTCCTTGTATTTATGAGCCTCATCTATGAGGTGAACTGCTTCCTGAACTGCAACTGCATTCTTATCAACTACGGTTATGAAGTTGTGGTATATTTGGTCCTTCTCAGTGGTTGTTTTGTGCAATGTAGAAAAGTGACCAGTAACCAAATCAACCATGGTGTTGTTTGCTTTTTCCTCAGCTTTTCTCGTGGAAGCTTTCTCCCAATTGGGCATATAACTTCATCAACTTCATCAACATCGATCTTTTTATTGAGGGGGTTAGAGGTACTAGAATGCCCTTCTATTTCATTTATTTTAGATCATTTTGAAGATCTTCCATCTAGAGTATCACGAAATGCCCCAATTTCGGCTTATCTTTAAGCGAATAGCACTAGTGTTCTAAAATCAAATTTCTTCTTCATCTTTGTTAGAAACGTCTCATGAGCACGATTCACGATATCTTCCATGCTTGACCCACTTATACTGTGATGGAGCATTTCATCCATGGCCCTCGTCCACTTATTCACCAATGGATAACCTCGGTTCCAACAAGTGTTACAAGTCCTCTCCGTTCTTCGCATAGCTCCTTTTGGGACATGCTTGTTAAAGTTGGTCACCACTTTAACCCAAAAAGATGCAGTCTTTTGGTCGGTCCTAGTAACGAGACAATGCTTATGTTCATCCAAGTAGTAATGAACCGTTTATCCTTTGCTACTGACCATTTTCTTCTCCCTATAACACCCACTCCACTTCATCTCCTTCAAACTCATCATTGATCGAATCATTATCAGTTCCAGAGTTCACTGAGGCTGCAACTAATTTGATTGGTGTCGATGGGGTGTTGAGTTGCTTGAGCCTAAGTTGTTATTAGGTGGAGGTGGGGTAATAATGTGCGGGGTAATATGGGGGATAATGTAGGACATTTTGGTTTGAGAGAACCCAACCACTTGACATACTCGGGCAAAATGAGGGGTAAGGGGAGTTTGGTGGTGGAGGATATGGTGGGTATGGCATGAAGAGGTTAGTAGGCACATTTGTGTTACTACGCTCGCCATTTTCGGCTCATCATCTCCATCAAGTAAACTCATAAACGAATGTGGGTTACTAAGATCCATATGGCCGCTTATGACACCTACATACATGAAACATTTTGTTTTTGATCATAACTTGAAATTATTTCCTAACATTTATCCACATAATTTACATAATTTCCTAAGGATCACACATGATATTAACACAAAAGAATTTAAGATTGTATTTAACATTTTTTTAACTTAACAATTCACACATAAATTGTCATAGTAACTCAAAAATTTAGTTGAAGATATATGTTACCTAAACTTAATTAAATTTAACACTAAATTACTTTTACATTAAAGTTCCTAACATGTAACTAATAGATAATTTAGGTATGACATATAATATTGACAAAAGAATTTAAGATTATATTTATGATTTCATAACTGAACAATTCACATATAAATTAATTATCATAGTTACTCAAAAATTTAGTTGAACATATAAGTTCGCTAAACTTAAATTCAACACTAAACTAGTTTTACATTAATGTTCCTAACATGTGACTACTAGAATATTAGGCATGACAATTAGTATTAGCACATAAGACTTTAGCATTAAGTTTAACATTTCTTACCCTAATAATTCACATATAAATTGTCGTTATAATTCAAAATTTTAGTTCAAAATACATGTTAACTAAACTTTATCAAATTTCACACTAAATTAACTTAAGAATACCAATTCCACATTAAATTAATTTAACAATGCCATTTTATGACTTAACATTCAAATATTAATTTAAACATTTTATTATAGTTATTTACTAAATATGGTAAAGCATGCCATTATCTATTAACATATAAATATAACAATATTAAGAAAAATAACAATAATATCAACATTTTAACTTACAATTAAAAGGATGACTTCCAAATTGCTTAACTTGGTGGATTATTGAAATTGCAGCTCAAATGTATCTACAAAAATTATATTAACAATAATCAATTAATTAAAATATATCATTAGGGATGAGATAATGAAATTTTCAAAAACAATCATATGAATATAAATAAATTCTAAAGTTTAATCACTTAAATTACTTATAAAATACCAAACTTCTATCTTCTCTTCACTTATCTCTTGCTCACAACATTTTTTCCACTTGACAATTTTCTTAGAGAATGTGAGATTAAGTTTTTTTTTTGTTGTAATTTTTCACAAGTGAAGTGCGGTATTATAGAAGTTAAAAATCAAAATAAAGAATTGCAAAGGCCAACAAAAGTTATTAGGGCCAGAGGCAATGACTATATTTTGCCCGAGCCCAACAGTCATACAACATTTTTATTTTTTTAAAGAATTTAAGCAACGATTAGATTTGAATTTAAAAAAAGTGTGCGGTCCCCTGATCCAACCAATGCCACTATAAGAAATAAAGTTTCTACCAACACTTAAAATGACCTCCTTCCACAGCTATGCGTGTGATAGGTTCTACTCGCCAAGCTTACGTTAAGCATGTATAGGGTATCAGTGGGGAGAAATTTGCCATGCTTAAGCGTGCGAGGCTGTATAGTATCCATCCTAATATTTGTGGAAGACAACAATCATTGCCACACTTATATTAGTTTTCCCCATGCATATGTCCATGGGTATATTTCTCTTCCGATTAAATATTATTGCCCTAATTGCAACACCTGTATGAGCGGTGCGGTTTATTTTATAACTAGCTTTCAAACAATGTGTACAATAACTAACTTTAGCATGAAGCCTTTTTTTGTGAGGAGAGGGACAACACTTTATTTTAAAATATTTATATATTCGATTGTTTTACAAAATTCATATAATTTATTTTTGACAATTTGATCACACACACACAGACATACACAAACACACCCTTGATAAAACATAAATATTACATTTATAAAAGAAAACTAATTCTTATCATTTAAGTTCAAAAATGTGTTGGTTAACTATACAGAATGTAAAGCACGAGAACCATCCAAACAACAGCTACTAAATAGGTTTCAACTTGCTTATTTGCGCATCCAGTAATCAAAAGCTAAGTTCCCTTACCATAAATTTGAATCAAGCCACGGTAGGGTATTTCATTCCACAACAGAAATCCATAAACCCTTTACCATCAACAAATCCAAAAAGTCAATCGAGTTCTCTAATTGACAAGAATATACCTATACATACACACACACACACACACACACACACACACACACACACACACACACACACACATATACATACACACGCATACATACATATATATACATATATGTATACATATACGTATATATACATATACATACATATATACACACACACACACA
>JACYFF010031955.1:84362217-84374204 GCA_017589665.1 Selenicereus undatus
TATATATATATATATATATTTATATATATATATATATATATTTATGTTTCACCAAAAGATATTCATATGTCACAAGTACACAAACTACACAACAACACATTTGAATCAAGCCACGGTGGGGCATTTCAATCCACAACACAAATTCAACTACCCTTTACCATCAACAAATACTAGAAATCAATCGTGTTTTCGTCTCCAACTTAGGTAGGCTACAACAATCTTTACTCATAATCTGTCTAAAAATATGCTAACATGTATTCTCAGATAAATATACCGTAAAGACTAAAATCAACGTGTAGATAATGTTTTGACCAGTTGGTAGAGGTAACTGAAGTTGCACCCACAAATTGCGCAGTTAAAACATCAAATCTACCATGGAAGTTGGGATATATCAAGAGGTATTATATTATTGCACTTTATTATTGCACCTTTTCTTCTTAGTCTTCTTATTCCCAGAACACTAAACTTGTAAATTCAAATATGTAAAACAGTTCTGTAAAAGACTGTCAAGCTTGTTGACAGAAGAAACATGCAAACATCTGGTGAGACCTATGTCAAAGGATGACAGCATCATTAGCACAAAAACGAACACTAAAGTAATATATGTTGTAGCCATCTTGATAATGGAAACAACATCACCAATTTGATTCCATACTCGCAAGGCACTTACAATAATGAAACTTGGAGCCTTCGACTGATATCACCCAACAAAGTGGAAACATTGCGAAACATATGTGAAGTTTAAAAAAATTCATACTCGTAAGGCACTTACATATATGCATTTCCCCAACGCTTTCTATACATCAAAATTCACACCATTGAAGTTTAAAAAAAGAAACCAAGCAAGCTAAGTTCATAAATTCTCGTTTTGTTTCCATTTAAAGGAGAATCTGTTTTTGCTTAATCATTTCATTCGACTTATTAAGAAGAAACTGTTTGTACATATCAAGCTATAACGGTAACCCCGTGAATATAAAACACTTGTCTAGTTCATCCCCTAAGAATTGCAAGGCTGTTGCAAAGGGGGTGTCATCAATCCATTTCCAACAATTGCTAACAAACAAAAGTCCCAACCCATTGGTTTTTTTTTTTTTTGGCAGTTGGTTTCTCCTTACATGGCATAATATCATTGGTGGTTTAACATCTAATCAAGAGCCAATGCTCTTCAACTTATGTCCAATGCCAAGGTTCCCATTTCTAGCATCTTTGTCAAAGGGTAGACTGAGCTCTTGTACACGCTTCCTAACTTGCCTCTACCCACAAGGAAAAATCAAACTTCAATAAAAACAGGTTTGGATAAAGTTAGCAGCACTTACTGGTCGTTCATGGTTAACATTCTGCTTCCATCAATTTTATTTGTTCCCAAGACTAACCTATGATTCTAGACAACTAATGTTTACTTCTGATCCTCCTACTCTAGTTAATTCATGCTTCTGTTTAGGGTTCATCCATAAAGACAAACAAGAATGAAAATAAAAGGAGATTCATTCATATAAATAGCTTCTAATATAAAGGTACGTTTATGATGCACCTCAAATCACTAGAAACCTTGTCAATAGCTACATTAGGACTAAATGCTTGAACCATATAGTATGTAGAAACAATCATCTAGCTTACATAAATAGTGTGATTTGGTTTCAAAAGTATAAAAAATGTAGCGCACAGGATAACAGAGCTAGTTGATTTCAATTACTTGCCTGAATTGTATTGTTCACTATATATCACATCTTGCTTTTATTAAAGTTGATGACAACACATTCCCAAGGTACTTGGTTAAGGTGGATGATCATCTCCTCTACAATGGGGCATGGATAAAAATTAATTAGAAGAAAACCGAACAATGAACAACCTGACAACAAATAGGTGACATCCAGTAGGAATCAAGTAGCATCCTCAAGTTTAAGGAGAAAAACAAACCTTCAAAATCAACTGTCTGGTTTTGAATATATGAAGACATCTCATAATGAATATCATTTGAATTTTGCTGCTCAATGTAAATATGTTTGTACTTCTCATCTTTTACAAGAAGGTTATCTTGAAAGGGAAAAGAGGTGATGTTGAATAAAGCTCAGTTCATGGTCCTCAGCCAGCGAGTGAGACGACATTGTTCACTGATCACCTCAATGATCAGTTCTATGAGGGGAGACAATGCAATTTGGAGGCTTGTTTAGGGGGTCCTTTCTTTGCTAGTCACCATATCAGGTCCTTCAAGCAACCAGAAATTCATTTTGAGGCTAGCTAGTAGCCTTAGTCAGTTCAACATTAATAAGGTTGTCTGAATTCCATTGTATTCCTAAGTTGCTCTAACAGCTATTGGTGAATTATTTTGAGTTAAGGAGCATCAGTCCCTTTTGGAAAGTAACCTAGCTTATCTTTTAGCTCTTAATTCAGCTACAAAATGATAAAGGTTGCTTGATTTTCTACTCAGGCAGCCAAGCAGAACAACTTCAGTTCAGCAGCAGTTTTAAGGGATTAATTTTGGATCCAACTTAGCAGCTCATTTTGGCTCGTTTAAGGACTTGAAAATGTGTTCAAAATATTATCAATGAAGGTCCTAAAGTGGCAGAATTAGATTGTGTAGCATCAGCTTTTGACCACTACAAACTCACATGAAATTCTATTTGATCCAATGGGTTGAAGGCTACTATACCTGATGTCCCCTGATTGATTAGTGTGCTTATTAGTTGCAAATTGCATCCAAAATCCATCATTAGAAGTCCTTTGATGCTACATTAGCTCAACACCTCAATAACGAAGATTAGCAAGGTCATTAGATGTCAAAGATCAAGGCATATCTTCTATTTTTAAGTTGTGTAGATTCAAACTGTTTTTGCTGTTTTAATTCCTTTGTAATTTCAGTTGTAGTTGTTGTTATTGTGAGTGAGGCTGAGTATAAAGGCCTAAATTCTCATTGTATATATCAGATTATGATTATGAAAGACCTCAATGTGCTGGTTTCAAGCAAAACTCTCTCAAAATTTCTCTAAACTTTATCCTCCTTTGGTGGTGTTTAAAGAGTGAGCCCTTTAGCTGATCTTTTGGTGCTTATGCTTTAAGGAGGTTGGTGGTGATCTCCCTCAGTCTTAGTTGGTGGTTTTTAAAACCTTTATTTTGGGACATATCTTCCTTGTTCAGTTGCTAGGTTTGGTTGAATCCAAGCTTACTGACCTAACATTCATTAAGTAGTAACAGAGCTTAACTTTGATCCTTGGTGAGTTTTCTTTACCTACTACTAATACTTTCTTCATTCTAAGTTCATTCTTCTCTTCTACATTCAGGAACTTGTTGCATTAGCCACAAAAGAACCTTGAACCCAAACACCATCTAGCTACAAAATTTTGAGCTCCTCTAGTAGCCATAACCACCCCTTTTTCTCACCTGCACTGCATGACTTAGAGGGATACTACTTCTCCCCCTTCTCAACAACCTGTTAGAGTTCCTAGAGGCCTTTCTTTAGAACAGGCTCATGAACTCAGAAGGGATAGGGCCATCTTGGATATTCAAGAGAATATCATAACATTAATTGCTCAAATACAACAGCTTATGACTCAGGCCAAGGGCTGGGACAGAGAACCCCCTCAGGACCCTCATGATGGTTTTGAACCCTCCCTGGATTCTCACTATGGCAGTAATTCTTCAAATGGGGAAGTTAAGCCTAGGAGAATAAGAGTGCACGGGGATGATCTTAAGGACTTTAGAGTATAGGCTCCTGAGTTTGATGGAAGCTTAAAGCCCGATGATTACCTTGAGTGGGTGCAAGCCATGGAAAGGATCATTGAGATCAAGTGATATTCAATAGAGAAGGCTTTCAAACTTGCTATTTTGAAGTTAAAACAGTACATTTCACTCTGGTATGAGAACTTGAAGAGAACCAGAGCATTAGAAGGCAAATCTAAGATCAAAACTTGGGTTAAACTGAAGAAACCTATGGACAAAAGGTTTCTACCAAACATATATAAGCAAGAGCTTTACTTGAGAGTCACCTCTCCTTAGCAAGGAAGCATAAGGGTTGAAGAGTATATCAGGGAGTTTGAGCAGGTCCAAATTAGATATGGCTTGAGGGAAGAACCTGAACAGACTATTGTAAGGTTTCTCAAAGGGCTAAATCCCACTATTCTGGACAAGGTTGAACTCCAACCTTTCTAAACCTTTGAGGATGCATGCAAACAAGCTTTTAAGCTTGAAAAGTAGCTAAAATCCATAAGAACTTAGACTCCTGCCCCAGCCAAACCCTCTATTCTAGTCAAAACTTTCGACTCTTACAAATCGGACCTTACTCCCAAAAAAGACAAGGACAAGGGCAAGGGCAATGAGATAGCTAAGGAAGCTCCTAAAAACCATAAGAAATGCTTCAAATGCCATGGCTATGGCCATTTCCAAGTAGACTATCCAAACAGAATGGTCCTTACCATTGAGGAAATTAAAAATCTGGACCAAAAGGAGGTAGAGGAAGATGAGGAAGAATCAAATGAAGAAGGAGAGACCTCTTACCTGCCACAGAAAGGGGAGAAATGCTTATGATCAAAAGGATACTTCATGCTACTGAAGTTCCACTAGAGGGAAACCGAAGAGAGTAAATCTTCCACTCCTAGATGTGACGTAGCTAACAAAACTTGCAAATTCATCATAGATGGAAGAAGCTGTACAAATTTAGCCTCCATTGAAATGGTTAGCAAACTCAATCTAGCCACCATTGGGCATCCCAGGCCTTATACCTTGCAATGGCTCAAAAAAGGAAATGAGGTAATACTTTCCAAAAAAAAGCTTCAGTAGCTTTTTTAATTTGGTAGTACAAGGATAAAGTTGTTTGTGATATATTGCATATGGATGCTTACCATCTACTCCTAGGTAGGCCTTGGCAGTATGATAGAAACGTCCTTCATCATGGTAAGTCCAACACCTATTCTTTCAAACTGAATGGCAAAAGAATCAAATGAAGAAGGAGAAACCTCTTACCTGTCACCAGAAGAGGGAGAAATGTTTATGATCAAAAGGATGCTATTGAAGCTCAACTAGAGGGAAACCGGAGATAGCAAATGTTCTACTCTAGATGTAAGGTAGCTAACAAAACTTGTAATCTGATCATAGATGGAGGAAGTTGTACAAATGTAGCCTCCATTGAAATGGTTAGCAAACTCAATCTAGCCACCATTGAGCATCCCAGGCCATATACCTTGCAATGGCTCAAAAAAGGAAATGAGGTAATAGTTCCCAAATAAGCTTTAGTAGCTTTTTCAATTAGGTTGTAAAAGGATGAAGTTGTATATGATATATTGTATATGGATGCTTGCCATCTACTCCTTGGTAAGCCTTGGAAGTATGATAAAAATGTTCTTTATCATGGTCAGTCTAACACCTATTCTTTCAAACTAAATAGCAAAAGAATGACCTTCACCCCTCTAGCTCTTAATCAAACACACAAACCTGAAACTAGGAGAAAAAAACTCAAGAAAAGTGCCTTGCTTGTTAATGCGGGAAGAGTGGAAAAGGCTATCTCCAAGGGAAAACCTATATTTGCTATTCTTATGGTGGAATCTACCCCCAATACAAACCCCACATCCTTTCATTCCCTAGTCCATCCCTTGCTTCAGGAGTTTGAGGATGTCTTTCCTCAAGACCTATCCCCTGGCCTTCCTCTCGAAAGGGGGATTGAACACCAAATTAACTTGACCCTTGGAGCCCTTTACCTAACAAGCCTACTTACAAATGCAACCCCATTGAAACTAAAGAGTTACAAAAGCAGGTTCAAGAATTGATTGATAGAGGTTATGTGAATGAGAGCATGAGTACACGTTCAGTGCTAGCCCTCTTGGTGCCTAAAAGGATGGACATTGGAGAATGTGTGTGGACAGTAGGGCCATCAATAACATTACAGTACTAGGGCAACCAATAACATTACAGTCAAGTATAGGTATCTTATTCCTAGGCTTGATGACATGTTGGGTGAGCTTTATGGCTCCAAGGTTTTCTCTAAGATTAATCTAAGAAGTAGATATCATCATATCAGAATGGGGGAAGGAGATGAGTGGAAAACTGCCTTTAAAACCAAACAATGGCTCTATAAATAGCTTATCATGCCATGTAGGTTGTCTAATGTCCCAAGCACCTTCATGAGGCTGATAAATGAAGTGCTCAGGCCCTTCATTGGTTTGTTTGTGGTAGTTTACTTTGATGATATTTTGTGTGTAGCAAAACTGAGCAAGAACATGTTAGCCATCTGAAACAAGTCTTTTATACTCTTAGAGAATAAAAGTTGTATGGCAAGCTTGAAAAATGTGAGTTCTTTTTTCCAAGGGTTGTTTTCCTTGGATATGTGCTCTCTTGTGATGGCATCTAGGTGGATGAAACCAAGGTTGAAGCAATCAAATCATGGCCGGTTGCAAACCCAATCATAATAGTGAAGAGTTTTCATGGCCTTGCCTCTTTTTATTGGAGGTTTATAAAGGTTTTCAGTTCCATCATGGCTCCACTCACAGAATGCATAAATAAGGGTTGCTCCTCTTGGCCTCTAGTAGCTTAAAAGGCCTTTGAAACCATTAAATAGAAGCTATGTAAGGCACCTGTTCTAGTATTGCCTAACTTTGAAGAGTTATTTGAGGTGGAATGTGATGCCAGTGGAGTAGGCATTGGGGCTATTTTGACTTAACTCAGGAAGCCCTTGGCCTATTTTAATGAGAAACTCAGTGGCCCAAGCTCAACTACTCAACCTATGATAAGGAATTTTATGCAATAGTGAGGGCATTGAACCACTACAACCACTATCTCAAGCCTAAGTTCTTTGTTCTTCATTCTAATCACCAGGCCTCAAGTTTCTCAATGGCCAACCTAAGCTCAATGCTAGGCATGCTAAGTGGGTAGAGTTTCTCCAAGCCTCTACCTTCTCCACAACGCACAAAAAGGGCACTGAAAATATGGTAGCTAATGTCCTTTCCAGGAGCTATGCTCTTATCTCTGTTTTGGGAATGGATTGTAATCCATGCAAACCTACTATTCTAAAGACAAAACATTTCAAGATTTGATGAAGAATACTCTAGCCCAACGACCATATGTGATGCAAGATTGTTCAAGGGGAACAAACTGTGTGTCGCAGCTTGTCCTCTAAGGGAATTTTTAGTCAAGGAGGCCCATGGAGGTTCCCTTGCAGGTCACTTTGGGTTGAAGAAGAACCCTGGACATCCTCTAGGAGCACTTCTTCTGGCCTAAAATGAGAGAAGATGCTGACAACGTTGTGCCTAGATGCTACATCTGCTATAAAGCCAAGAGCCAGTTCCATCAAGGCCTTTACACCCCATTTCTAGTTCCCTTAAGGCCTTGGGAAGATGTCAGCGTGGATTTCGTAGTGGCTCTGCCAAGAACACAAAGCGACAAAGATTCAGTTATGGTGGCTGTTGATAGGTTTTCAAAAATGGCACACTTTGTAGCCTAACACAAGGCAGATGATGCCTCTCATGTTACATATTTACACTTTAAGGAGATAATCAGGCTTCATGGAGTACCCAGGACCATAGTGAGTGACAGAGACACCAAGTTTCTATCCCACTTTTTGAGAAGCTTATGGCATCTGCTAAGAACCAAATTGTTGTATAGCTCCACCTCTCATCCCCAGACTGATGACCAAACTAAGGTCACAAGCAGAACTTTATCCACACTCCTCAGAATATTGGTCCAGAAGAACTTTGAAGAGTTGGATCTCAAACTCCCACATGCTGAGTTAGTATACAACAGAATCCCTACTAGAGCTATTGGTTGTTCTCCATTTGAGGCATTATATGGGATCAATCCTCTTACTCCTATTGACCTCATTCCACTGCTTACTAAGTGCAAGGTCAGCTATGAGGCTGAACAAAGAGCCAAGGAAATGAAGAAGTTGCATTAGAAGATTAGGGTTCACATAGAAAAGGTCAATGAAGCATACAAGATCAAGGCCAATAAGAACATAAGGGAGGTTGAGTATCAACCAGGTGATCTTGTTTGGCTCTATCTCAGGAATGAGAGGCTCCCCACCAAAAGGAAGAACACACTAATGGCTAGAGGAGATGGTCCTTTCAAGGTTTTAGCTAAGGTAGGAGCCAGTGCATACAAGCTAGAACTCCCCGGAGATATGGCTATATCAGCCACCTTTAATATAAGTGACCTGACTCCCTATGTGGAGGATGAGATTAACTATGGGGATTTAAGGGAAAATCCTTTCAAAGGAGGGGAGGATGATGCAGATCAAAGCTCAGTTCAAGGTCCTTCGCCAGAGAGTGGGAAGAAATTGTTCACTGTTCACCTCAATTATCAGTTCTATGAGGGGAGACAATGTAATTTCGAGGCTTTTTTTAGGGAGATCCTTGCTTTGTTGGTTACCATTGCAGGTCCCTCAAGCAACCAAAAATTTATTTTGAGGCTAGCCAGCAGCCTTAGTCAGTTCAGCATCAATAAGGTTATCAAAATTCCAGTGCATTCCTAAGTTGCTCCAACTGCCATTGGTGAATTATTTTGAGTCAAAGGGCATTAGTCCCTTTTGGAAAGTAAATTGGCTGCTATTTTTAGGCTATTTAGATTCAAACTGTTTTTGCTATTTTTATTCCTTTGTAATTTCAGTTGTAGCCATTGTTATTGTGAGTGAGGCTGAGTATAAAGGCTTGAATTCTCATTGTATGTATCAGATTATGATTATGAAAGACTTAGTTTGCATGTTTCAAGCAAAACTCTCTCAAAATCTCTCTAAACTTTATCCTGCTTTGGTGGCGTTTAGTGAGTAAGCCCTTTAGCTAATCTTCTGGTGCTTAAGCTTTAAGGAGGTTGGTGGTGAGCTCCTTTAGTCTTGGTTGGTGGTTTTTAAAACCTTTATTCCAGGACATATCTACCATGTTGAGTTGCTAGGTTTGGTTGAATCCAAACTTACTGATCGGACATTCATCAAGAGGGCCTTTGCAGTTCTCTTCACATTTTCTCTCTTAGTCTATTTTGCAATCAAACACATACCACAGACACTCAATTCACTACATTTTCCAACTCAACACATTTTCCAAACCAAACAAATGGAAAATCCTAACTCAATTGCATCACACAAGTTACATCAAAAGGTTTAATAATTTCATCAATGACATGGAAAAAATTAGATAATTTCTCTTGCAAAATTTTGAAGTTGAAACCCTAAAAATCAAAGAGTGAGAGAAAGACGGTGATTACCTCAATGACCAAAGCCAACACCAGTGCCTTTGATTTCTCTTAGACGAACCTGGAATATTCGATTAGTGCATGGCAAAGCAGAGAGATGAGCATGGGCGAACTAAGCAGAGAGATGAGCAAGGGCCAGACAAAGCCACGATGTCAAGGCCTGGAAGCCTTACCACCAAGCAAGAGCACCGCCGATGGAACCTCGTCGACTTCCTAGCCCTAACCCTTGACAGTACTATGATGTGGATGAGTTTTTGTGTCTTAGTGTGTTGAAGAGTAATAGAACGAAGGCAGCAACGCTGATCAAGCAGGTCAAAATCTTAGAAGTCCTTTTTTTTCCTAATTCAATGGTTTTATCACTAACTTGGAGGTGAACCTTAAATTAAAAAAAAAAGAAAAATAAAAAGGGGTAATTACATTTGGGTACCCTCACGTTTTAGCTATTAATATTTTCAACCCTATGCTTTTTGAATTAATATTCAAGTACCTCGATGTTTAAGTACCCCCCGTTTATCTTTAAGCCCCTGAACTTTTAAAATTTGCAATTTAACCCTAAAAAAACTTACTTTCGAAAATTTTAATTTTGTGCATGTACATTTTCTCCCATTAAGTAGTATTTTCAATCCTCTTCCATATAGTATTAGAGTCACGTGACCAAAAATAATTAGGATAATTAAGCTAATTAATGACTAATTAAGCCAATTAACTATAATTAATGCTTGAATCATCACCTGCTTACCCTGGTCCTAATTACTCATATATTGTTTACTCTCCAGAAGGAATTACTTCACGAGCACCTTAATTAAACAATGTCACCGATATAGTTTTACAATTAAAAGCAGAATTAGCTAAAATTAAGACTAAAGTCAAGGAGTTTAAGAATCAATTAATTATAGTCCATTTCTCCCTTATTAACGAAGTTAGGAATAGCGGAGAATCTACTCCAAGTATTAGTACTCCATTTCAGCATAAATATCAATTCCAAAACCCCAAAAACAAAAATCCATTTCCTTTACAAGATATAAAAATCCAAAAAGAAGTAGGAGAAAAATCTGGTGAAAAATCGGCTGAAAACAAAGAAAAAGAAGATGGAGTATGAACAATATACTCTTGAAGAACTACAGAAAATGTTTGAGAAAGAACAAAATCCAGAAGAATTAAACAAGATCATGAGTGCAATTAGTGATAAACATGACATGCTATCTAATGATAATGTAGAAACTACTAATGTTCAATTAGAAGAAAAAATATATTAGCAGATGAACCTTATTAAACTAGAAGATCTTAAAGTAGTACCTTTAGAAGAAGTCAGAAGAAAACTGGATAAAAAAATATGGTAAAATGGCTATTGAAGATGAGATTAATGAACTTGGAGAAGAACTCAATTTAGGCGAGATAGAGACCAATCTGGTTAACAATGTTGTTCCTAAGCCTGAAGAATTTGGTAAGCACCTTCTAGAAGAAATACTCATTTTATAAGGCTTAAGTACGTTCCAGCTGGATGTACAACTAATTTTTCCTTCGGGTTCATCCCAGGGAAGACTACAACTTTTGAAGAAGCTAGCCTTACCACAATTAGTCAAACGGGATACATCATAAACATAGATGGAGCTTGTAATAGAGAATAACTATTTAAACATTGGAAAATAGGCACGAATAGTGTCTTTAAACCTAAATACTACCTAGACTTCTCTAAATTTCCTAAACTACATTGAACATAATTTCTCTGGCACTGTAGCTGACTGGTATGATTCATTAAGTGAATATGGTAAAAATACATTAAGAATGATGGAAACTCCAAATGCTATGTTCAGAAATTTATGCAAAGAAATTAAAACCGAATTTATCTGGGCAAAACTTAATTATGAAGCAAAAGCAAGAGAATGGCAAAGAAAGATTAACAACATTGAATTATGGGGCATGAGATATCTAGAAAATTATCTTGCTGAATTCAGTCAATATTATTACAAAATTGGGCATAATGAAACTAATCTTGGTATGTTCTATGACAAATTGCCATACCCGACAAATTTCATAATTAACAAAAAGTACATGGCATGGCTTGAATGAACGGATGTCGTTGATACCCTTGGTTCAAGAATCTCATATTTAAGAAAATTAGTTAATGAACAATGTTTTGATCTCCAAAAGCAAAGGAAAATTAATAAGCAATTCCTAACGTATTGGGATTCACCTCATCAATGGGGAAAAGACCCTGAAAGGAGAAGAAAAAGAAAATTCTATAAGAAAAAGAGCTTTAAGAAGCAAATGGAAGAGAAATATAGAGGAAAATATTATAACAAACCAAGTCCGAAAAAACGTAGATTTTTTAGGAAAGTTGCTTATTGCCCTGCACTGAAAAACAACTGCAAATGTTGGGAATGTGCGAAAGTAGGACATTGTGCTAATGAATGCAAAAATAAGAAGATTAACAAACTTATTGAAACCTTGAGAAGCTTAGATTATGTTGAACTTAGTAAAGATGAGGCATTAGATCTAGCCCTAAGTAACAACAAAGGAATTGTTGAAATTATATTGGACAATGAATATAAAGAAAGCGATTATAAAGTAATAAGTCGTATCATGAAAAGTAGCTCAATTAGTCTTGGTGATCTTCAGGGAGAAGAGTTTGTTGTAGACAATGAAAACAAAGATGTCAAAGGAGATTGGATCTGTTAAGTCAAAAATCATGCATGATTTTTATAATTATTTCGAGTATATTATGTATATTATTTCGTTTAATTGGTTTTGTCTTATATATTTTTTTCAGGGTCAGTATCAATTTAATAAAGATGAGAAGAGAGGACGTCGAAGCTCGGAAA
>JACYFF010031955.1:84384204-84439204 GCA_017589665.1 Selenicereus undatus
TCGTGGATCGATCCCTACTTCCCTACGCTATAAAAATTATATAATAATCGAAGTAGTGGTTAAATTTGTAGCCCTCGACAAGCTTTACAGGATCCTTCCCATAATCCAGAAAGACATGATCTATAAAAAAATCCATCTTTCAACTAAAAAGCAAATATGTAAGTAAAATGATGGAAGGAGATTTGGAGATAAAGGATTGTGAGTATGACGTTGGAGAAGTTAATCTCATTAATACGGAAAGCATCCTTCAGCATAACAAAGATAGAAAGTATAGGTATATACATATCGAAAGTGTCCAAGTTCGAATAACCCCATTACAATATTATGGTAAAGATATTAATCTTTATGCTTTAATTTGTGACATTAGGCATACTAAATTCATTGATCAAATCATCACAGGGATAAAGACTAATTTATGTAATGAGTTAGTAGGATTTAATTGCCGACCAGGATATTATATGAGTCTAAAAGACGAATTTGCTAAAAATTTCTTATCTCTTAAGATAAAAATAGTTGGGATGGACATGTAAAGAGGAGGATATCCTTTAATGATATTTTGAAAAATTATCTAAAAATTAGATAAAGCAATAGACCCAAAGACTAAGGTAACAATGATAGAAGCAGAAAAATTTAAAAGTCCTACTCCTATGCAAAAGATCTAGAGGATTAAGTCTAATCCTCAGGAGATAAAAATCGACTGTTCATGGATATCTAGCTTTGTCAACCCTACAAAGATCAATAAGAAAAATATAATAAAAATTGATGAGGAGGGTAAAATCACCATTAAACCCCAATTATTAAGAAGTATGAGTACAAGATCAGATCAGAAAGAAGAATCATTATCAGCTAAAGAAGAACTTAAAGAAGATGATACAATTAGTATGACCAGTGAAATGAGTAGAATGGTTTTGAATCTGTAAGACCCAGTGTAGATCGAAGTGTGAGTCTTGAAAGAAAGGTCATTGGATACAAAACTAGAACTATCAATGAACCAATCTATGAGGAGGAATTAGACAAAAATATGACTATGGAGATATGCTATAAAGCTACTAATACAAATACTAATAGCATCTATATCTCAATAAAGGTATGCTTAGAGGGATATAATAAATATGCGTTGTGTGCCTACATTGATAGTGGTTGTTCTGTATGCTTTGAAAAAAGATCATTATTTTTAGAATTTATATGGAAAAAAGCCAAGAATCCTTTATAAGTAAAGATAGCTGATAATAGTATTATGAGCCACAATGAAGCTATAGAAGGGTTATCTATAGAATTAGGATGAGTTCAATGCATTATACCAGTTCTATACACTACTGATAAACCCTGTCATGATATGATTATTGGAAATAATTTTTAGACATTATATTCTTCATACACACAGACCATAAACCAAATAATATTCACAATTAATGGTCACTCAGTTCCTATTAAAAATTAAGTAAGGCTTACACTCATCAGAAAATTGAGTTTACATGCAGCTAGCGTGGTGAGAAGGTAATGCCAGCACAATGTGAGATAGCATTGACAATCTCATTGCTTAAATTATCTATTAAAGAACAGATTATTGAACAACAAGAAAAATTATGCAAAGAACTCTACTCTGATAATCCACTAAAATTTTGGGATAAAGATAAGACATTTACAAAAGTTACTTTGCTAAATCCCAAGACTATTATTTGAGTCAAACAAATGGTATATACACACCAAGATATCCAAAAATTTGATAAACAAATCGAAGAACTTCTGGATAAATGATTAATCGGAAATAGTAAGAGTCCTCTCACCAGTCCCGCTTTCATGGTAAGAAATCATGCGGAAGAAAAAAGAGAAAAGGCAAGAATAGTAATCAATTATAAAAGCTTAATGACAATATTGTGTTTGATGGTTATTATATTCATAACAAAACAGTCCTTTTTAACAGAATTCAAGGAGCCTCTTAGCTCTCGAAAATATATTGCAAAAGTGGATATTGGCAGATAAAGATGGATGGGGAAAGCATTCATCTAACTACATTTAGTATCCCACATGGACATTATGAATGGATAGTAATGTCATTTGGTCTTAAAAATGCACCTCAAATATTCCAAAGAAGAATGTATAATATCTTTAAAAACCTTAATCATTGTTGTTTAGTTTACATCGATGATATCCTTGTCTTTTCTAAAACCATAGAACCACACAAAGATGATGTCTTAGTTGTCACCCAAAGATTCATTGATCATGGCATTATACTTGGTAAGAACATGTGCATTTATCCGGAACAAGAAATTGAGTTTTTAGGCCTAGAGATAAAGGTTGCACATATCATCCTTCAAAAGCATATTTTAGGAAAAATAGAAAATTTTCCTGAAAAGATTGAAGATAGAAAGAAATTAGAAAGGTTTCTTAGATGCCTCACCAATGCTTCAAACTTCATTAAAGATTTAGCTAAACTGAAAAAATCATTGTTGCAGAAACTTAAGAAAGAAGTAAATTGGACATGGACTGTTAATGATACAAAGATTGTTCAAAACTTCAAAAAGATGTGTAAAAATCTTCCTGTTCTTCATTTTCCTAATGAAGGAGATGATTTAATTCTTGAGACAGATGCAGCAATGAGCACTGGAGTGCGGTACTCAAAATCAAAGAAGGAAAAAAACTCTACAAATATTGTAGTTGAAGTTTTAATAAGGCAGAATGCAACTATCCCACAATGAAAAAAGAAATCCTTGCAGTCATAAGGAGCATTGAAAAGTTCTTAATCTTTTTGGCGCTAAAATCTTTTCTTATTCGAACTGATTGCAAAGGAATACTTGGTTTTGTGAAAAAGAATTTATCAAATATGCAAGCGCAAGGGCGACTCCTACATTGGCAATTATGGCTTAACCAATTTTCCTTCTCTATTAAACATATGTAGGGATTGAAGAATTCTCTGGCAGATAGTTTAACTCAAGAACTTGCTAATGGCGATCATCAAAGCCGACATCCTACCAGAAAAGGAGGAAATCCATAATGAAATGTCATTCCTACTAGAATGGGTTTCTCCTTCTAGTAAAGTTCTCATTGATAATTTAGAATTCCATATAAAAGGTAGATCACGTTTGGTCTACTATCTTCTGCCTATCTAATAGCTCAAAAAAAATTTCCTTCTAGAGTTACAAGTCAATTACCTTAGATGTCCTTATGATATCCAAGAGAAAATAAGCTCTCATGTTAAAAAAAAATGGTTCAATGAGTGGTATGCAGCTTGCATAGATTATTATCATAACTGGTCTTGTGATATTTGGGAATCCTAGAGTATAATGATCTATTTTCCTAATAAATCTGGAGTTGGTGGTGTTAGTTTCCTAGCAAATTCAATCTCTCCAAATGACCCCCTCATTAAAGCCTGGGAATACGGGATGACAGTTTACTTTATAGAAATCCCAGATCCAAAGTTCCCCTTTTTCTCAATGCTAACCAAATTCCAACAATGCATGTTCAAGAAGATCCATTGGATTCTTACATCTCTTGATGGTCCAACAAAAATTCCATATAGCAGACCTCTATATTTGGAGGTACATTGTGCACTAACCGAATATGAAAATGAAAAAGTCAAACCAGCCCATTATCTTATCCAGATCATTGATTACAATGATCCATATGATCAATGACAAGACTAGTTTTCAAAACTATTTGTCACTGACCCTGCTTTAGCAAGAGCCATCGGTTTTTACAACATTTATCATCAAACTTGGGCATTAATTGAACAAGGAAAAATAATATTGCATTGTGAAAATACTACTTTCTCCTACAACAATGAGTTTAAAGAACACATGAAGGTGGAAGGAGCAGTCTCAAAAAATATCTTTGATTATCTCCTTGATGTTGGAGCTGGAAAATTCTTATCAGAAAAAGGAAAGAAACATCTTATGGAGTTATTTAAGAAATGGGATCCAGAGCATCTTCAATTAGATAAAGATTTTGATGATTATCCAGATAATGATGGTCTGGAAGATATAATTGGAAATAAATGCATGCAGAATCTCAATAATGATGAGTAATCTTGTCATCATGAAAAACTCTAAAAAGTGGTTACTCCATTATTGTACTATTTTGACAAATGACTAGCCTGTAAAATAAAGCAGTGTACTATAACCATCAGTATGTACTATAGCCACGTGAAAAATCAATGTGTACTATAGCCAATAGGGCATCCGATTTACCCCATCCCCTCTATAAAAGTATAGGTCGAGTGCTGAGAAGGAATACGGTCATTTGAGCATTCTTGAGTACAAGAGAAGTCGGGATTCTCCATTTCTCTATAAGCAAGCATCTCTAATTATCTTAGCTTAAGTCCATCTTCAAGATTTTCATTGTAATATTTCCACTTTCAAGCTTTCAATAAAAGAAGTTTCCCATTAGGGAACGTTATCCAATTGAACATATGTCTTAAATATTATAATTTCTTGATTAAATTTTCACTATCCTTTAAAATATAAAGAACTTCATTAGTGACTATGGTCCAAGGTAGAAAACGAAACGGATCTGTGTTGTGCCTGATTTAAGGAAGGTGCAGTTGAGATTAGCAATATCTGTAAACCGGAAGCTAGAGGAACATCCGAGTCCAGCGCCAAATAAGTTCAGGTAATGGTCGAAACTCGCTAATTAAGTTTTAATTATTTTGCTAAGCATGGTGGGCCTATAACCACATAAAGTACAATATCTAAGATATAAGTAGTAGATTGTGATAACTAATACTAGTAAAGTCATGATAAGAAGTTTAATCATTAAGAACAAGCATATTTCCTAAAAAAAAGCTTATTTGCCTAAGTTTACCCAATTCAGGGACCTTTCTGCAATTTTTAAGAGTTTTGTGTAAAAGAGAAAAGGTGAGAGGTGTTAAAAAACTAAAACAAGTTTTTGAAGGGAGTTGAAAATTATTATCAATAGGTGAGGGGTTAAAAAATTATTTCAAAAAAGGTCAAGGGAGGTAAAGGTGACTGTTTCAAAATAAAAATATATGGGTACCACACTTAATATTTGCGCTAAATGTGCATTATTCACAAGATAAACACGCTTAATATGCATTGATATAGCATAGGTAGTTACTACCACCCTTATAAGAGTGGTTATAGTTTTCCTCACTTATTATGTGTGGGGATAGTCCTAGATGCTCATTTCTACTTATTTTTCTATTACACTTAGCCATGTGTGGTTAAATAATATTGATAACATGACCCTTTTTTTTGTAGTGGTGGGCACTCTTAGATTAGTGACGAATCCTAGATTGGAAGAAAGGGGGTCATAATTAATTAGATATGACGAAAGTTTACCCGATCTGAAGCCACCTGATAAATTTAGGGTCCTGGATAAGATTTTGAAATCCGAATCCCTTTGGGTCAAACCCGTTAGGGCTAGTGTTGACCCGTTTGGGTTTGACTATTTTTTTATGAAAAGATTTTCTCACGCGTAAGTTCTATTTATCCAATTGTTTGAGTTGGCTTTTGGTCTTTTGATGAGCACATGGTAAATCAAAAATTCACTTTGAAAGACAAAATTTCATACATTTCTAACCTCTTTCAAATCTTTTCTACTTTTTTGTCTTCCAAGTTGTCATTGTTTTGATTACAAAAAAAGAAGTTGACGCTATATTCTATCAGCATTACTAGAATACCATGTTCATGACGCACTGCTATTAATGCTTTCTAACTTTTCCCAAAGAACAATCAACCATCTCATCATAATCAGACAAATCTTGCTATCGTGTAAAGTAGTGCATGCTGTGAAAAATAAGAATGATATGTAATTGAACATCTCAAGGTCATTAAGACGGACACATCCACATCATTAGGCATTTAAATTTTTGTCAGAATTTTGGCATACGTAATAAATTTTTTTAAAAAAAATTTGGTTTTATTTTATTGTTGAGAAATATATATTCTAAGAGATTCAATAAATCCTATAGTTTGTGCATTGGCCCTGGAAAAAGGCTTCAATATCAAAAGATTGAAGTTAGGAAAGCTAAATTAACCTTTTTATTTAATGAATTATTTTTATGTTTAAAATATCCACAGAAGAAAAAGAAAATCAACAATATGCCTGTAACTTGTTGGGTTTACCCAAACCTAAAACTTTTGGGTTAGGGTTTGGCATTTTGAATCTTGAACCCAATGTATAACCGACTGCATTTTACTTGCCTACCCGAATTGCCAGGTCTATAGTTAATTATTAGGTATAGACCTATAATTTATATCTATGACCTTGTCCCTATAACTTTATAATAAAAGCAGTAACAAGGGATTAGAAAGTTGTTGTAGCCTGAAGAAGATATCGTAGAATTAAAATTAAGGGTAATGTCGTAGTTTAACTTCTTCTTTTTTTCAATTGCTGAAACTTTGAAGTTGAGAAGAACACTATAGCTATACCTTTGTCACATTTAGGTTGACAACTCTATTTCTCTTTCCTCCCCCAGTTTTGATCATTTTTCTATTAAAAATCCTTTCAACATTTTAGGTTGGGAGCTTTGAACACTTTTCTAGTCATTTTTCTAGTCAACCTTGTGAAACTTTGTAGTTGAGAGAGAAAGCTACTTTGATGTTGAAAAGAACAAATGGAGGACATTCTAGTCATTTTTTTACAAAAGATCTTTTCAACCTTTTGGATTCGCAACTCTGCTTTTGTTTTGTCCTCAATTTCTCAAGAAGTAATTGAATCAACACACATCCTCCTTTTTCTCTCTGCCCTCTGCATCTCTTTTCTCCTCACTTTTTAGTCCTCCCTCATTTCTATGAATCTCAACCATTTTTGTAGTTCACTTTTCATTTCTCAATTTTATCTCTCCTATATTAATCTTCAATCACCAGTGATGTCTTCCTCTTCAATTCTTCTTCCTCTTTATCAAAGCAAACTGAAGTCACAAAGATAGAGTTTAGAGAGAGAGAGAGGGGCGGAAGGAGAGGGAGGGAGGGAGATGGATGAAGTTCATCGAGACCCACTTTGAACTTTCGATCATTTGATCAACCCACTAGCCTAATTCACTATTTAAGGGAGCACAAAAGAACCGTACTTGAATATATCACAAGTTGACATATATAAGGACGTCATGTCTTAATCTTCAATGTTAGATAGGTGTGCTATAGGTTTTTAATTCATCTTTTAAAAATGGTGCTTTTACATTTTTGCATAATTATGATTTTTCTTTTTTGTTTGCTTGTATTTTTGATAATTACTTAAAATTCATTGCAATGTTCAATATACCTCTTTTCTAAATAGTTCCAAGTTTGCCTGAGAATGAATTACTTGAGTATGCCCCAGTGAGTGTGAAGTACACCATAATATTATCAAGTTTGCATCTTTCCTTCTTCCATTCATGGGAATTCATAGAACATCAAGCCGCAATTTTTGTATTCTCGCTCTTTTTATATAATTTGGCTTGTGGTACATAAGAAAGGAGTTGAACCTTAGCTATGTAAAAGTGTGGTCATAGAACTTGATGTCCACGTCTTTCTATTTGAAATTTTAATTAGATTAATTTTTAATCTCGTTGGTTGAGGTCCTATTTATATATTCTTCTATTTTCATACGTTTTATAGGAGAAGTGGATAAGAGTGAATATGAGAGTAAAGGAAGAACAAGAAAAGGTTCTGGATGTGTAGAATTTAATGTATTGTTTCAAAGTTGATGTGGCATTTTTGTGAGTTTCTTTCCATCGTACTTTAATTTTAATGCGAGTTTCTTATAAAGAATGATTTCTACTTTGTCTCTCTCAGATCCACCAATGTGTTGCATTAAATTCACTTTGATGGTGGCTTATGTGTTTTCTTCAAGATATTTAACTCTGTTTTCTAAGTCAAGATTTTTGATAATTATGATGGGCACGTACTTTAGTACTTCATTTATACTAATTCCTTCTGAGTTTAATTAATTGTTGCCTTTTTCTTTAACAATCCCTCAAAACTGGTGCAAATATTCAATTCTAAGTCATCATTTAAAATTAGATGCTAATTTGATTTAAATGACTTAATTTAGAAAAAAATTAGAGAATGAATATATATTTTGATATTATGTTATATGTTATTTGAGTTTATTTTGAAAGTTAAAAATTTTGATGACAACTTTTATTCTTTTGTTTATTTTAAGGTGGTATTTGTGTTAAGTTTAGATTTCTAATATACAATATTAGTTCAGGTCGAAGGTCAAAGTGCATTTTAAGAGTTCTTCACTATTGGATAATAGAAAAACAATATAAAACTTTTGAATAGTGAGAAATTAAGTTGAGTATGTTTGCACTTTTCGCTAGCACTAATTCCTATGTGTACATTATAAACACCAAGTTAGATGAAATACGTACAAGAACAACAATTCTTCCTATCATAGGTCACTGCAATCTCATGAGTTAGGTTCGAACCATTCTTGGTTTATTACTTGTCCTACTTGGTTGTCAACAATTACGATGACAATTTTTGTTTCTATTGGATAAGGATTTCGAATTGATGGTGGCCATTAATGATCTAAAGGTTATCATCACTCTCCAACAAGGTGAATGCAAATGTTATTGAATTCTTTTGCCAGGTTGCTAATATAACATTATGCCTGTTAAGGATTTTGGTGCAAATTACATAGTATACTTGTGATATTCTGCATCACACTTTATCTAATGGTTAATTCTCTTATCTTTAGGTTAGGTTTGACTCTATTTTAATGGTTGCAAGGCATTGTCATACCAGGAGTTTCATGAGATATGATTTGTGAGCTTTTGATGATAAGCCAATGAAAGTAATGTTCCTATTTAAGTTGTCTTTTCTTTTCTCTTATTCATCTCATATTTATTTTTATTTTTTTCGTTTTTTCTAAATTTTTTTTTTGGTGGAAAGGTGAGGTTGGGGCCACTTGCTATGGGTAGTTGAATTGCTTTGGTAAGTTCATTTCATAAGCTTGGTTGCTTGAATGCAGTGGACTTGTGCTTGTACTCCCTACCCTATCTGAACATAAGCCAAGGGGTTGAAAAGGGAAAATTATTCACTACTCATGCTTATTAAGTGTTGCATTCAAGAGTAGAAGCCTATGCTTATTTATGCTTTAGCAAATATTTCAATGGTTTGATTTCTTTGACAATTTTAAACTTTCAGGTGTCTAAAAATTTCTTATAGTGTGTTGATGAATATTTGGCAAATATTTTTATCTAAACTTTGAAGGTCTACATTTGGGTTCAATCTTTCTTGAAATTACCAAAAATTAATGAGGCTAAAGCAAATGGTTGAAATTGGCCTTGTAGAGCTTAATTCTCTTTTTTTCCCTTTAGGCCTTGCTTTTTTAACTTTTCATTCTTAATTCGAACTCCATTGATTGTTGTTTGTAACTTGGCTTGTTTAATATGACGTTGATGTGTGAGATCCACTAATGCATATCTTTGAGTTGTCAATATGTTCGTCGTATTGATATTCAACTTACTAGAAAAGTTAAGTATATGTCCGCTTGTGACTAAGGAGAAAAAAACTTGTTTTTCAATGCTATAGCTCAACATAAGCAATTCTAGCCCAAGTGGTTTCTAACTCTATGATGTTTATTAAATTAGGATGATATGTCACTTCCACAAGAGGAGATATTTGGTCTTGTGCAATCTATTTTGAAATTTAGGCAAGATAAAAATCTCACTCCTCAATAAGTTTGAAACTGTTGTTGCACTAGAAAAAAATTGACTTACGCACAATAATCTATCAAAATATCTCAAACAATACCCAACTAATATTTTGGAAAAAGATAGCCAATTTTGATTCAAATTAGGATTCAGTCAAGTGCCCCTAAAACTTAAACTGACTTGAAAATTATTTTATTGGTTGCATTTCCTTCATATACTTGTAGAAGCTTCTGACATATACAATTTAAAGGTAACTTAAACTCAAGTCCTAATCCTCGTATGCTTTTCCTATTTGACCTTGACTCATCTAAGGATCTTGATTATGCGATACATAGGGCGAACATACTCAATATGGGCTAACAGAAAGTGTTCACAAAGGGCCTCAACACAGCTAAACATTGTCGCAGGGATTTATGATATGTAAAGAGTAGGTAAATTGCGTCTATGTGTTTGAGGCAAACATTCATTTTGGAAGGTCTAAGATGATCGAAATAGGAGGGAGAAGGCATTTACAGCCTCAATAAATACTTCCAGATCAAAGATGTTGTCACTTCCCTAAGAGATTCTACTTGGTTGTAAGCTTAGCTCATAATTTGACCTTTGTGCAGGTGTGAGCTAACCGTAAAGCACAATAACACAGAGATCATGTGTAGATGAACATGAGAAATATAACATTTTCACGAGTTGACGTTGCACTTCAGAGGACATACCTGGCCACTTCGTTGTCAATGAGACCCTTAAGATACTCAAGGAGCATGTTTATTGGCCCAAGATAGGCCAAGACATCCATAAGATGATCATAAGTTGTGCAACTTACCATATGGCCAAAAGTCACTTCTATAAAGGCCTCTACGCTCCTCTACAAGTTCCTATAAGGCATTGGGATGATATTAGCATTGATTTCATGGTGGCCCTTCTAAGAGCTTTTAGAGGGAAATATGTTATTATGGTATTGTTGATAGATTCTTCAAGATAGCTGACTTCATTGCTTGCCACAAGTTTGATAACTTAGATTAAAGATCTCAATTTTCAAGATATTGTGAGGCTACATGAAATTTTAAAGACAGTTATTAGGGCACCAAATTTCTACATCACTTTTGAAGATACCTATGGATAGTGATGGGAATTTAGTTGCTTTTAGCATCACATGCTACCCTCACTCCGATGGTTAAACAAAGGTTGAAAATCAAACTTTTACCAACATGCTGAGGGGTAGGCTACGCAAGATCTTACAGGATTGATGCACCAAACTCTCTCATGTCCAATTTACCTACAATCGGGCTCCGTTCTATATTACCTCTCATTCACCCTTTTAGGCGTGTTACGACCTTAGTCATCCGGTTTATGTTGTTCCCATTCTTTATGAATCCAATGCGAGTTTTGAAGCTAAAATAAGAGCTAAGGAGATGAAGAACTTATATGAGCAAGGGCATAGATTAAGAAAGTGTATACAAGTCTCAGGCCAACAAGAACCGCACTCATCTTGACTTCAAGCAAGGAGATCTTATATGGTTACACTTGAGGAAAGAAAGGTTCCTTGAAGGAGGAAATACAAGCTAATGGCTAGAGGTCATGATCCTTACAAAGTTGTGCAAAAGGTGGGAGAGCATGCATAAAAGATAAAGCTTCTGGGAGACATGAGTATATCTGCTACCTTTAATGCTGACGATTTTACTCTGCGCATTGAAGACAACAACAACAACATGAAGATTTAAGGGCAAATCCTCCCCAAGAGGGAAAGGTTAATGCGGAGCCAACTACCAAGTTCAATCTAATCAACCTTGTCAAGGCCTTGATGCAAGTGGGTGCCATGATGACTCAAAGAGATGGGGCTCTTAGAGTTGATTCTTGAAGTCCTTATTGACTTGGTGCCTCTAAGGGAGTATAAGAAAGTTAGACGATGGTGAGGCAATTAGCATCCATAAACAAGGAGCTTAGCTAATTTTCTCTAAAGTCACTTTGTATTTACTTTTCCAGTTTTTGGGAAACATTTGCTCCAAGTTCTAGCTTAGATTTAAATGGCTAAACGAGCCAAAATTTTGCAAACTTTATACTGATTGCCAGCTCGGATGTCTATTTCCAAGAAGTTACGGCATGCCTCCATATTTTGAGCATCAATCAAGTTATGAAGCAATAACCAAGCAAGGGTTAACGCAGGTTAGGTTTTTGCACATTTTTTAGCATGAGCTCTTTTAGGCAATAAAATTGGTAAACTAGCTGCTAATCTATTATGAGTAGTTAAAGGACATCCTCGTCTAGTTTTTTGTTGAAGATAACCACTAATTTCATCTATTCATGTTGGTTGAGGATGCCACCAAGTAAAGACATGTGTGGAAAAATTCTAGCTCCTATAATTTAATTAGTAACCCCTTTTTTTTTGTACAACTAGCTATAATTTCATTGGTTGTTTTTTTTTTTGGGCAATTCTAGTGGTTGTTTCTAAACTTGGAGAGGAGTACACCCAACTACACATTGGCTTGAACTTGTAAAATTTTTAGATTTGGTATTTGAATACAAGGAGCTTGTTGCTCAGTATCTCTTTCTACAAAAATCTCATTTTCATTATTTCTCATTGAGTGGTGAATGTGAGTCTTTCCTTTAAGTTAACTCTTGGTGCTAAGGTTTTATAGGGTTAATTGGTGGGTTGATTTATCCAAGATTGCGGATCACTTTGCAAGCTTATTGGATTTTAAGTGTATTCATCTTGTGGTTTATCTATTGGTTCTTCTTGTGGATTTTAATCTTCTTCTTCATTGGAGTTCCATATTTAAGATTTAAGCCTTATTTGGCCAAAAGATTTCTCTCATGGTTCTGAACTGTAATAACATCAGTAATTCAATTAAGCCATTTTCATATAATTTGTAAATGTCTTTGCTGACTTTAAGAAATGTATGAAATTCCTTAAAATTTTGTTCTATTTATGTTTTATATTATCAATAATATTATAACATATTTGAAAAAAGGAAGAAAAAAAGTGCTAAGTATATAATTGTGATTATGACCCAGATACAACTTTTGAATTACTTTTTTAAAAAAAAATTACATTTATGATTGTAATAGATTATGTAAGTTTGGAATTAGCTTAGGAGTACCCAAACCTTCAAAAACAATATGTCATTTAGACTTAGGTGTTCCTTAAGTACTTGTGTTTTAATATACTTATTAATTTTACATGCATATAATTTAAAAAAAATAAAGGTGATTTTATTAAGGGGATAAGATCAAAGGGATTGCCTTTGGTAAAAAGGGTGGATTATAAAACATAAGTTGATGATGAACAAAATGACTGACGCTCTCGTTAACCACATCAATAAGGATAAGCCCAAATTGAAATAGGAGATTGACCTCCTGGATCATTATTCTAGATGATTCAAAAGAAGAAACAATGGTAAGCATGTCATCTAGGAAAAAGAAGTGCAAGCATATTATGCAAGGGCGGCTCAAGGATCTTCAGTGAATGAGGCAATAGGTCTACCAATCCTGTTATCTCATCTACAAATAAAGTGGCTATTAATAATCCTCACATGGCTTTTTCATCATTCTATAACCCTCTCTGGGTTAAGAATGATGATGTTTTTTTATTTGAAAATGACCCCAAGGATCTAAATTAGGGGACGACCCGCGATGTCCAACTATATGCCTCATAAAGGAGTAGAAAATAGAATGTTGAAACCTTGGTGTTGAGCAAAATTTTAATAAAAATAAATTATGTGCACAACATAAATTTTCGATACACAAAAATATCTATCAGTTTATTTGGGGTACGACCCTATTCAAGGGAATAGACCTCCTTAATAATGTCCCCCTTTTCAGAAGACCATCTTTTGATTCCGCTTCATTCTGTTTTATTTTTCTTTCTATGTTTTACTTTGCATTAAGAAGACTCTATACAATTTGGATTGACTTATCATGTTTTTGATGTCAAATCGCCCGTATTCATCACCAGATAGTGGTCGTATAGGCACCTTCTAGGAAGTGTACTACATGTACACATTCTTCATGTGCAGGTTAGGAAACAAGTAATTTTATTTGACTTGAAAATTGGGTTGCACTCACTTTTTGTTGTGAGTTGCCTACATACCTCTCTTATAAAGCATCAAACCAGTTGTAGTTCTTTTATTTTACTTGATTTGAGTAGTATTGTATTTTGGTTAATTTAATAACCATAAATTATTTTGACTTTGGTAATGAATATTATTTATTTGAACTAGATTAATGGCCCAACTTTGATTCAATTTTATCATTTGATTTTTTTTACTTTAATGGCTAAGTTATAATAACTTTTTTAGCAATATTGAAACAAAAAAATCTATTTGCCAACTTAGTCCTTTTTTGGTTCGGTCCATTTATTTTATTTTATTTTATTGACTTCCGATTGGACCAAAAAGTTATTTCTGGGCTTCTCCGGAACTCTTAACGAGATCAAATCGTCGTAGTTCTTAATGCGAAATTTGATTTTTAAGACTACATCATTGGGGGAGGGGGGATTTTGTGGGCTTGGTTGTATATTCAGCTTGGGTCTGGTCCATTTTGCCGACTGAGGATTTGAGAAGGATTTGACCTTTTCAGAAGCTTGGTTTTTTCATTTGTATTTGTTACATAATGTGTAACCAAGGGTTATAGAGTTATAATTTGGTCTTCTATAAAAGGGGAAGATCCATAAGGATTTTTGGTCTATTTCATGGACTTCGGAATTTGAGGAGGTCAGATTCTTTATTGTGAGACTTGGTTTTTTGTCTTCTACAAAAGAAGGGGATGTCGGTTTGAGTCCATTTGAGGACTTCGATTTAGATTGAACCCAAAAATTTTATATTCGCATTCTTAGTAGAATCAAGTCATCGTAGTCCTAGTTGATGCTCCACTTAAATATATTTTTTATTTTCCTCTTTGCAGATTTGGCTTCAGGAGAAGCATATAAAAACCTCTTTGATTTATTGTAAAATCATCTAGTTAACAACAGGATGACCTCGTACTCATTTTCAACATTGCCAAAAATGAACTACGCCAACTTAGTAAGTATCAGCTTTTTGATTCATTGATGTTAACTCCATATTGGAGTTGTATATAAAACTAGTTGAATACCCCCCTCCTATGAGAGTAACGTATGAAGTTCAATCAAAATGATTTTGCTTTATTGGCAAGCACATGCTTTTTAACAACCTTAAGTCAAACTTTTTTGTACTTAGCTGCTAATCAAAATTTCAAATTAAGTGGATAAGTTATAGCTTCATAGGATTATGATTTCTTCATAACAGAATCATATTCCCAGTCATCCTTCTCTATTAGTGAGTCTTGGTTTATAAATACTACTCCCATTTTTTATCATCTTACTCCCTTTCCCTAATCGGCAAATTACCTCCCCTCCTTCACTGTTTTGAGGTTTCACAAATAAGTGAGACACTTATCCCCTCCCCCAAAATCAGTCCGTCAATTTAACAACCAGACTCAATTAAGGCCTGTAGATTTTGCAAATTGATAGACTGCGTTTTCTTGCCTCCGTCCTGTTATGTCTTTTAGTATCTTAGTTCCTAATATATGGTTGCATATTTTTGCAGAGAATTGAGTGGATGGGCATGATTTGGAAATCATATATCAAGTTCGCATAGGCTATTTTGCTTTTTTTTTAATTAAAAAATTATGTTTTTAACCACCATTTTTGGAGAATTTGGGAGCTCTGCTTCTGATTTAACCACAGTGGGCTCTTTTACTTTGTAAAAATGGAGAAGCCCATCTTTTAAGATCTCTAATTTCTTCTGATGGTCTAGAATTTCTATAAAAAGAATAAAAGCTTTCTGGCCAAAGACAAATAATAAGTCTTTATTCAATTATTCAAGTATCTCAATACTCATGAACTCACAGGTTTCATCAGAAATTCTTCATTTAAGGGTCCAACAGGATCTTAGGATCCGGCAAGAACCAAGGGATTTGTAGATCCAGCAGGAACCATTAGTTTTGTAGTCCAGCAGGATGAAAGATCCGGCATGATCAGAGTTTGGTTTTAGAGTCCAACTACACCTGAGTTTGGGATTAGAATTTTGAAATTGAGTAGGATTTGAATCTTGAATACTGTAGTCGGTCTTTGTCTTGTATGCTCATATTATCGGTTCTTCTTTCTCATCTTTGGCCATGAGTAACATGAACACTTGAATATGGTGACTTCAGAGAAACAGAGAAGATGAAAATAAGTTTGACCTTGTTGTTTTCTTACCTTTAAGCTTCAATTTATAGAAGACGTTGATAGGGTTCTGTTGCTCCATATTTTTCTTCCTTCTAACTAGACCTGTCAATTCGGACGGGTGGGTTAAATATGAATCGGGTGTGTTCGGGTTCAAGTAAAATACCGGATGGTGTATTTCGATTTTAAGGGTTTCGAATCAACCCAAAGGGTTTAGAACGCCTTTTCTGTGAGTTGTTTTTCTTTTTTCAAAATTAAAATTCTACATATTTATTGCTTAAAATTGTCAGTATTTAATGAAAAGACATAATGATTGTAATTTCTCAAAAGAATATTAAAAATATTCAAACTTTTTATTATAATATATGAACATCTTGTATGGGTAGGCAAAGAATCAAACCCCGCTTAATTTTAGGTAGATTAACTCGTACATTTAAAGAAGGTCAATAGTGGGTCGGTCATTTATAGGGTAGCTCGTCTAGAGCATTTTAATGGATTGTAGTAGTTTGATTGCTAATAACCTATTTAATAATTTAATATTTTTATTAACTAATATACCAATGTTCAATCAGGTAAAACTTTATTAATGGGTCGACCCCAATACGAATACGACTAACTTTTTTCCTACCACTAGCATCGTAGTTCAAGACAAGTTATAACAAATCCAAATAAAATTGAATAAAAAAAATGCAAGATATTATCTCGCATTTATAACATCAAAAATTTAAATTATTACAAATTAATTAATTTAAAAAATAATTAGACAAATTTGTTCAACTAAGCATTTAATGGTATGACTTGCGCATCTTCTTTTAAATAATTTTTTTTTTAAAGATTAGATAATTATTTTATGCACTTTTATACCAATTTTTAACGTTTTTTTTCATTTAAAAGTTGTGTATGATATTATTTATAGAGAATAGAGAAGAAAAAATAAGTTTATTATTGTTTAATTTGTAAATAGATACAATAGTTATATAATGTCTTTTTAAATTATTCGATAAAAATGACTAACCAGTTTTATTAAGAAGGATAAATCAGAGAAAAATAAAAAAACTAAGTATATAATGTTCGGGTCAAGCGGCCGAGTTCGGGTTCCTGTTCCGGTCGGATTTGACCCGTTAATTTGCTGGTTTTTCGGGTTCGGTTTATTTCGAGTTCGTGTCGAGAAAATCATGTTGAAAACCCAAAATTTTCGGGCGGGTTCGAGTCGAGTTTTGGGTCGAGTCAATTTTTGGCAGATCTACTCAAAAGATTGAGCTAGAGGATTAAGTAGGTTAGGTACAATCAAGACATCATAGTAATATCTTGAGGTGAGCTAGTCTCTGGATAAGTTAAGGGATGGAGACACAAGGAGATCATTCTCTCTCCCAAGTATAGTCAAAGATGTATCGATTAAGGACTCAAACCTAGAAGAAACAAGATACTCAAAATCAACATCGAGACTAAACTTAGGCCTAGAAGATCCTAAACAAAAGTCAAACTCATGAGCATTATTATCACCGCTAGTCTGATTCAATTAACTTTCAAATCTAGAGAGTATAGCGAAGAATAGAAAAGCATAAGTCACATGACTCAATACTGTGGAAATAATCACATATAAGAAGGATACATGAAGTATAAAGTCATTTATAAGATGTATCTCCAAACTGACCTTTACCCAAAGGTGTATCATGCATCATGTAATGACCGGGACAACTAAAACCCCCCTAACATTTTCACCTCCCTTCTATCATGAGCAAAATATTTAAAGAAGTCCTAAATTTCAGCTAGACACTTTAAAGACAAACCCCTTAAACCCCCAGGGTACATGGTTTCAACATGCTCGCAGTACTCACAATTCTGTCCCTAAATTTTTCATTCTTTTGAGATTTTTAAATTTTTTGCCAAACATGAAATACAAGCAAAACAATTGATAGGATACGAATCAAAATTAACAAAGCAATTAATCTAAACACGAGAAATTATGAAACTCTTCAAGAAAGTTATCAAAAACAAAGAGTAAATTATGAAACTAGTCAAGAAAATTATCAAAAATAAATAGTGTCCTAAATTCAAACCATTGTCCCAGGCAATGGTGCCAAGAATGTATATTCTCATAAAAGGAGGTATAGTCTTACCACAAGCATACAATTGTTAGCAATAGTACTTGAAGGTCAAATCCACATAGGCAAGGGTGAATTCAGGTCACCCAAAGTAATTGTAAACCATTCTAACTAAATTAAAAACAATAAACATAAAAATAGAAGTTATTTAACCTATAGAAATTGAATGTAACCTGAACATAATTGCATGTATGGATTGAACAACTATTAGTAGGTAAATTAGCAGAACTATTAAGGAAGTAGTAAACTTGAATGTTGATAGTATTTTTGGGTGGTAAGAAAGGGTCAAAAGTCATCATCAAGGATGATTTTTGACGAGCTTAAGACTAATGTAATTGAGATTTTGTTTTCAAATTTAACTACACTAAACTATTCTAACATGCAAATTCAATCTACTTTTCCTAGCAACGAAGTCCAAAAGCAATAATAACAATGAACAAACTAACCTAGCTATTGTTCTCTAAACACATTGAAAAACACATAGCTTGTAAAAACAGGGTGATCGGGGCTCGACATGCCTCGTGACACAACATGACCTCTAACAATACACCAGCATTCCTCAAAAGATCACCCCCAAAAAAGAAGAACCTAAACTAAGCTACTACTAACCTTAACTAGTGCAATAAAAAGATAAAAGAAAGAAGATTACCCATATTTTCGCATCCATTAATGATCAAGGTCATGCACTAAAACCATCATCAAGTCTTGATTAGCTCCTCTAATAATGTTTCTTCAAATTTACAAGAACTTAATCTATCCTAATGGTGTTGATGATAAAAATAGAAGAAGGAAAATCAACAAAAAGAGATGTTTGAGTTTTGGGAGGTGGATTTAGGTCTCAAATCCTTTAGGATTCAAATCCTTTAGGAATAAAACCTAAATCTCCCCACAGCCTCCAATACAACAAACCATGTTTGGAGAGAATTAAGGGTGCTTAAAAGTAGAATCTTTTGGGGAATTTGGGAGAGAGAAGATGAGATTATGCAATAATGAAAGGAAGAAACAAGAAATTTGCAATAAATTTAATCCAAGACTTAAACTTTGAAGGTTTTCATTAATCGAGGTCAGAGAGAGTTCACAATAACTAACCTAGAGAGAGAAAATAGCTGCTAACCTAAGCTACCCTAAAAAAATCCAAAATTTCCCTTTTAAAGCCCTTACATCATCACTTAAAAAAACAGCAGAGCCCAGGGGCACAGTCATGCCACATAGCACAGTGCCCCCGTGCCAGATTTCTGTCCAAGTCTTCTTCGTTTTTCCTATTTCATGGTATGCCCTTGATGAATCTGGCACTCCCTTGCTGGATTCGAAACTCTCTCTTAGCTAGGCTTCAAAATGAGTTCGGTTTTGCTCCAAGTGGACTTTTTCTCTCATTTATACCTGCAAAACATAAAACACCATTAATTAGCTAATTCAGAGGTTATTTGTGAGCTAAAATCTAATGTAATGAAGGTCAAAACTTTGCCTGATTGAGAACCGAACAAATACCTCCACACTTAGATTTTGCTCGTCCTCAAGTAAAACATGAGGAAATCACCTTTTCGTAGGACTAACGGTTGCAATTAGCATATGCAACAAGTCATTTTAACCCCTTGATCCCCCAAGTAACATCAAAATGGGTAATCATGCATTCCTTAACTTAATAACTCATCCTAATCACCAAGAGTCACCAAACTCATACATAGGGGGAACAATCGAGGTTGTTGGTCTTCCTAACTAACAACCATGCTTTCATTCCAACCCTTGTTAATGACGAGTAAGCTACGATCAATTCACTTTAAGTCATGTAGAAGTTTCCTTTCAAGTGTTTAAGTCAATGATATGGATACACTCATGCTCATCACGAAAAATGCACTCCACCATAAGTTTGGTCTAGTTATCACTCTCCACTACGTAGTTGCACATTCACTTTGATGATCAAGAGGACTTTTTGAAGGTTCTAATGGGGCTAGGCTGACGGTTGAGGAAGGGATCATATTTTTGGAATGAGGAGTTAACTAGCTGCGCTAATGAGTTGTCGCATTCACCACATCAATACATATCCCTCACAATCACACCCTAACCCGTAACTTAAGACGATGACTTAAGTACTCTAGATGTCACATAAACCATCAATGTTAAGACTTTTATTCATTTTCTTCTTTTCTTCTCTCTTTTTTTTCCTTTCTTTGAAAACAAAGCTTTCATTTTTGCTTTGTTGTATTTCATCATTTTTTTCCCTTTTTTTCCAAAACAAAGGAATGAAGTTTTTTATCCAAATAACTTCTTCTCAATTTTACAAGGTCTCAAGTCAATCCCCATATTTCACTCTTCCTTTTTCATATACTAGATCATATACACACTCCCTCAAATTATTTCCCTACCCCTTCATCATTGTGATACTCATTTGTCTTGGCTTAAGTGGAGATTATGTTCGAGGCTAAAGGCCAATAAAGCGAGTCATAACAAGAATAGCGATAAGTAGGGCTCAAAATAGGTGACAAGGGATACAATTATGCACAAGGGAGGTTTTTTAGCTAATGTGGCTACAATGACGCACAAAGAATACCTCTTTCCTCTCATCAATCATGCAAATGCAATATGTAGTTTCAAAGAGAGCTAAAGCAAATTCTAGAAAGTGACAACTTTAAGTGAGCGTCTCATGAAGGGAAATAGATGACCACAATTGATGAAACGATCTGATTAGGCTCAAAAACCTCATGGATCCAGCTACCACACGTACTGTCATCTGTTGGGTCAAACTAAACATGTATTGTCAAGAACTTGGACCTTTTATCGATCATATACACCCTAATTATGTGCTACTTGAACCCAAAGCAAAAAGAGGTCATTGCCAATAAAAGTCATACATTTTCCCCGTAAAATCTCTATTTACTAGAAAATGGAAAATCTTTTTGAGTTTTCGCAAAAAAAAAATTCTCTTCTTTTTTCTTTTTCAAAAATCATGAAAGAGAGCTTCCTCACCCCCACACTTAATGTGCACAATTTCCTTTTGGGGACAGTAGTGACTCTCTTAGTTATGCACAAGTCTTTAAGAAAACGAGGATATAGATATGGGTCATTTGTTGTGTCACATCAAGTAGGGGAATATTGATCTTGACTTGGGAGAAAATCTCCCTAATCTTATCAACATGAGATTGCACTTGCTTCCCCTTTAATCAGTTAGAGAAAGGAGGCGTGGGCTTAGGAAAACAAGCAGAATGAGTAAGAGTATCCCTAGGAGAGGTAAAATCATGGATTGACGTGCTCTCCTTGGGGTCATCTGCTTCTCTTAGATGGAATTGAAGCCATTAGGGAGGGAGGCACATCACCACCTTGAAGGGAAGGAAGAGAACATAAAGGGGAGGGGGAACTCATTTTGCTCACTCACATGGGTGTCAATCTTTTTACCCGACCGTAAAGAAATTACGGCATTCACTTTTCGAACATCACCAGGGTCAAATGAAGAGGAGGATCTTTCTCTTGGGTTTACCTCTGGTTTACTAGGAAAAACCCCTTCCACCTTATTAGACATTGCTAATTGAGCAAATTATTCACTCATTGTCTTCATCATTGTCTCATTTGACTCCTTAAGTTTTCTAATCATTCTCTCCATATAATTGACTTTCTTATTCACTTTATCCAATTTATTATGATCGGGAGGGGGATATGATTGACCCACATGTGGTTGAGGAGGAGGTCACCAAAATTATTGTATGCCCCTTAGAAGGGTGGCTTTTGATATGTTGAAGACGAGGGGTTTCCTTGAAAACCCCTACCATGATTGTTAGGCATCAAAACATTAGACCCCATCCATGAGAAATTAGGGCGCTTAGCTCATCCCGGATTATAAGTAGTAGAGTAGGGATCAAATTTCGTCCTTTGAAAGGCCGCTTTCACTTGACCTTCCTCTTGGCTTATAGTCAACTATTAAGCAAATAGGGGGCAAGCACTTAGAGAGTGATCAGTGGACTAGCATTGAGAATATAAGACCATTTGGGAAGGGGAAAAGTTGGTCGATGCTTGAGACAACACAAAACCCTTCAACATATTTTCAAGGGTGGCAAATCTACTGTCAATGTACATGGTATCTGCCATCGCATGAACCCCTCCTTTCTAGCTATTGATCCTGGCACCTAAACTGTCACCCTTAGTGGTTTCCCATTGTCAGGTCTTTTCCGCTAACTCTTATAGGAAATCCCAAGCCTCAGTCTCACTCTTGTTCAAGAAACCACCTTAGCACATAGACTCTACTATAGTTCTAGTGGCTTGGTCAAGACCCTCATAAATGATTTGGCACAAACGCCAATGTTCTAGACCATGGTGTGGACATTGACCAAGCAAGAGCTTAAACCTTTCAAAACACTTCCAGAAGGACTCTTTCTCGAGTTAGACAAAGTGGTTGATTTCATTCCTTAATTTCACAACTTTACCACTTAGGAAACACTTTCTCGAGAAAACCCTCACAAACCCGTCCCATATGGAAATAGAGTTTTGCTGGGAAACTATGCATCCACTTTTTCATCGAGTCTTTTAACGCAAAAGGAATGAAATGCAACCTAACAATGTCTTGGGGCACATTAGGGAATTGCATCAACGAGCATACTCCCTCAAATTCACTCAGGAATAGGTAAGCATCACCATCTCCACTAAATTTGGGAGGCATCGTCATGTATTGAGGAATGAAAGCGAATTGGACATCCCCATCAAGTTGTGGAATTTGAAAACAAGAAGGATTAGTGGACCTTGGTGGGTAAAAGATTTTGTTAAGGCTCTGAAGTAGGAGGATGGGGTGGCCCTTGAGCTTGTTGCTCTGCTATTTCTTTGAGATCAAGTGCTATGGTTGGGATTGACAAAGTGTGGGGTGATCTTTCAACACGAATTAACCTCCCACAATTAGGCAATCGAGTTTAAGCACTCATTCAATCTCGTTTTTCTCATTTTATGGTTTTATTTTTTTATTTTTTTGATTTTTTTTCAAAATGATCAAAATTAAACTATGTACAACAGTTAAGTCTAAGTCAATAACAAATCTATTGACCAAATTAGTGTGTAAGATTTGGATGATAACAATCCAAATGTAGTAGTCAATACGTTGTGCTTGAGTTGTGTGCTGAGACAGGATTCGGAAAATACTTGGAGCGGTTCGAATGAGCGTAGAGCATCAAAGTCAATGCATGTGCAAGGAGTCCAGCTGATAACAAGAGTCTTAGGTTTTGTATGTGCTTTCTTTTTCTAGATTCTTGTTAATATGCCAATTAGAAGATCCTTGACTTAGCGTTGGCTTTGAATGGTTTCGAGGCAGCGTTCTGAGATACCTCGAAACCATTCAAAGCCAACGCTACCTCAAAATAGTTATGAGAAGTCAGGTCTGCAGTGTTTTGAGGCCAAAAATAAAAAAACGAGTTTCAAGGTTTTAAAATGATTTTTGACTGTCGAATTTCGTGAAATAATTGGGATTAATTTTTCTGATGTAAGTCGAGTCCAAGAAAGGTTTACCTCTTTAAAAATAATGATGAAAGATTTCAGCCTATTTTTAAGAAAAGAATACTTATCAAGTGGAGAGATTTTAGGGGCTTGAGAGATTTTATCCTATCTTTAAGGGAAGAATACCAAGTGGAAAGATTTTAGGGGTTTTGACCGATAGAGTTATTGAGTGGAAGTGATCTTCTCTTTTTCCTAATCTTACGGCACAAGCACCTACTTACATCTCTCTATTTAAGTCGCCTCTCTCCTCAAGGTTTGGTAAGGTTTTCCAAGGGTTAAAAATTGTCTTTGTGATCTGAATTTTCTGAGAGAAAACCTTCAAAGAGAGTGCTAAATCGAGTCTTCAATATTGGCATAATAGGGATTGTATTGTGCCTTACATTCAGCTTATTTATAAGCATTCAAGTAAGGTATTCTTCTTTTTCTCTTTTCATCAGTGAGATAAGAGAGTGTCCAAATCTTGGGAGACGTTGGACATGGCATTTGTAACGAGGGTCTCGGAGTAGACTAAGTTATGTGATGTCTGTAACGAAGGTCTAGGTGTAGACTAAGTGCGTGACTAAGTCACGTGTAGTGTTGTAGTTGTAATGAGTTCGGTCCATCTAGTAAAAGTATTGCTGAAATCCTACAGTGGTAAGTCATGGTTTTTACACCTCAGTTGGGCCAAAGGTGGTTTTCCACGTAAAAATACTGTATCTCCTTTATTATTTCTGTAATGAGCTTTGTTTATACTTCACTCCAAACATGCAGTTCAAACAATTTTCACGAGTGTTCTGAAACAATCGAAAAAGTTGATTGACACAATTCACCCCCCCCCCCCTCTTGTTTCCGTGTGCATTTAAATCTAACAAGTGGTGTCAGAGCAGAGTTCTCATACCTAGGTTAACACCTTGAGTGATCCTGAAAAGATGAGTGCACCACAAGGAATTTTGTAGGATCAATATGTGACTCGACCACTATACTTCAATGGACAACATTACAACTGGTGGAAGAATCGTATGGAGAATTAGATTCAGGCTAATGACTACGAGCTGTGGATGATCATTGAGAATGGTCCTTACATTCCAATGAAGACCACAGAAGATGGCAAGACCATCCCTAAGAAGTCAAACGAGTTCGACTCGGATGATTTCAAAAAGATGGAGAAAAATGCTAGGGCCAAGAAGTTGTTGTACTTTGGCCTTAGACCAAACGAGTACACTCGTATTTCAAAGTGTGAGTCCGCGAAGAAGATATGGTATGCCCTCCGCATGGCTCATGAAGGAACCAACCAGGTCAAACAGTCCAGGATCGAGTTGTTAATGAGAAAATACGAGTTGTTCGAAATGAGCGACAAAGAGACAGTGATGGATATTTGCACTCGTTTTACCTACATCACTAATGAGCTGAAACTGTTGGGGAAATCCTTTACCACTGAAGAATTGTTAAGGAAGATCCTACGGTTTTTGCCTCAATCATGGGAAACGAAAGTTACAGCCATCCTGGAAGCAAAGAAGATGAACAAGATCTCTTTAGATGAGCTCATTGGAAACCTTCAAACATACGAATTGAGGAGAAGCTCCCAGGTGAAGGAAGAAACAAAGAAAGATAGAGGCCTTGCTCTAAAGGCTGTGGAAAGTGATGATCGGAATTGGATGAAGAAGAAAAAGCCATGATAACCTGGAAGCTCAAGAAATTCTGCAAGAAGGCTGAAGGGAACCTCAAGAAGGGAAGTACCAGCAAACCAAGGAGTAGTGATCGTGATCAGTTCTCGAGTTGCTTCAAATGTGGGAAACATGATCACATCGTGAAGAATTGCCCCATGCAGAAGGAATAACAGGGGCCAGAACAGTTCCGATACCGTGGCAAGAAGTCGCAACAAAGAAGCTCCGCAAAGCGTTTCACCAAGGCCATGATGGTAGCCTGGGGTGAAACTTCGGAGGAAGAGGGTTCTCAAGAAGAAGAAGAAGCTGCAGTAGCCGTCATGGCCAGAAGTGAGTCTGAATCAAACTTTGAACCGGTCGAAAGCCTGTCCCAACTCAAGGATAAGGTACGTGGTCTTAGCAAAGCTAAAATTGAGAAATTACTGCTTACTTTAATGGATGAATGTGATGCAATTAATGCTAAAAATTGCATGCTTAAAGAGGTTTGTTCCAAATTGAAAAAGGATGTTAGAATGCTTGAAAGGACAAATAAGAACTTGAACGTGTGAATGAAATCCTAAAATGTGAAAAGCTTAAGGCAGATGAAAAGATCCTTACCTTATGCAAAGACCTTGACATGCTTAAGGACCTCATAAATACGAGAGAGAAAGTGTTTAACACTGATCTCTCAAGTTTGAAAAGTGAGTCCTAGACCGGAAACTTAGTCTAGAATCCCTGGTGAGCGAAAACAACCAGCTGCGTGAAAAGGCTCATAAGGCCGAATCTGATCTTGCTCAGAACAGGCACTGGAACAGTTCTTCAAAACCGCTTAATTGGTTAAACACTCACCATAACCGAAACCAAAAAGGACTAGGATTTGTGAATAGACGTGTCATTAAACCAGTAAACAAAAAATATGTTAGACTTCAAGAAAAATATAATTTGTTTTCACTGTGGAAAGACTAAGCATTACCGATATATTTCTCCTGTGAGATAAAGCGTCATGGAGAGAAATTCATTGTATGTTAAACAAATGTGGATTAGGAAAGGTGAGTTAACCTCCATGTCAAAGAAAATGGGACCCAAGTGGATATGGGTTCCCAAGACTAACACTTAGCTATTTTGTAGGCTAAAGTGAGAGGAGGCAATCAACTATGGTTCGTGGATAGTGGTTGTTCCAGGCACATGATGGGAGACAGATCAAACTTCCTCTCACTTACAGCCTTTGATGGAGGGAGTGTGGCATTTGGAAACGAAAAGTCTGGGAAAATTATCGGTGTAGGTAAGATAGGTAAATCACTCTCTCACTCTATTGATAATGTGTACTTGGTAGACGGTTTACAACATAATTTGCTAAGTGTGTCTCAATTGTGTAATAGAGATAATCATGTTAGTTTCTCTTCCTATCAATGCTTGATTACCAATATCAAATCTGGTGATGTTGTGTTGAGGGGGAAGCGACACAACAATGTGTATAAAGCATGTGTTCTTTCACTTCCCAAAACTATTTGACTTGTTTAAGTGCTCTTGATGATGATTGATGCTTTGGCACAAGAGGCTAGGCCATGCAAGCCTCTCTCTTTGGAATAAACTCGCTTCTAAGGACCTAATAGTTGGACTACCTTCCATCAAGTACAATGATGACAAGGTGTGTGATGCTTGTGCCAGAGGAAAACAAGTTAGGACTTCTTTCAAGTCAAAGAACTGTGTTAGCACTTCTCGACCTCTTGAGCTACTACATGTTGATTTGTGTGGTCCTATGAGGATCACAAGTAGAGGTGAGAAGAGGTATATGTTTGTTATAGTGGATGATTACTCTCATTTCACTTGGACTCTATTTTTAGCATCGAAAGATGAATCATTTGAAAAGTTTCTTGTGCTTCTTAAGAAAATTGAACAGAGAGTAGGACACTCACTGATAAGTATGAGGTCTAACCATGGCAAAGAATTTAAAAACTCAAGCTTTATTGATTACTATAATGAATATGGTGTTGATCATAACTTTTCTGACCTCAGAACACCCCAACAGAACGGGGTGATAGAGCAGAAAAATCATACTCTAGAGGACATGATTAGAACTATGCTTGTCGCTACTAGTCTTCCTAGGAACTTTTGGGCAGAGGTGTTGAATACATCGTGTTATATTATTAATAGATGCATGATCAGACCCATACTTAACTAAACTCCTTATGAACTTTTCAAAGGACGAAAACCCAATATTAAGCACTTGAGGGTGTTTGGGTGCAAAATGCTACGTGAACAATAATGGGAAGAAATCCTTAGAAAAGTTCGACCCTAGAAGTGATGAAGCCATATTCCTAGGGTACTCCTCACACAGTAAGGCATACAAAGTGTTTAACGAAAGAACCTTGTGTGTTGAGGAGAGTTTGCATGTACTGTTTGATGAGACTAACTCCTTGATTGAGCATGATACGCAGGATGAAGAGTTCAAACTTGATCTTGTGAGAACAGACCTCTCGCTCACTCAAAGCTCCATGGTAGATAATGGTAAGGCTCCTGAAGGTGAACCAAGTCCTGGATCTGATAGTGTAGAAGGTAGGCAGGGAGTAAACCAGTTGGGAGGAAGCATTGCTAAACCTGATTTGGAATAGAACTGGCCCACTCAGCCTAATCTTTCCCAAACTATTGTGGGAACAGGCTCTAGAACAGATCCATAACCTATTTCATCAAGTATCTAGGGGAGATTGGAAAACGTGTCTGTGAATCCATCTACTCTACGACCTTGGAAGCACCAGAGTTCGCACCCCCTTGACCAGATTATATCTAACATTAACACAGGGGTGCAAACCAGATCTAGACTTAGAAACTTTTGTGCTTTCTATGCCTTTTTATCTAACATTGAGCCAAAGAATGTTCATGAAGCCCTTGCAGATTCTGACTGGGTTACTGCTATGCAAGAGGAGCTTTATCAATTCGAAAGGAACAAGGTTTGGCACCTTGAACTACGGCCTAAGGACAGATCAATAATTAGTACCAAGTGCGTGTTCAAGAACAAATTGGATGAGTTCAGAACAATCACTCGGAACAAGGCCAGGTTGGTGGTTCAGGGTTACAACCAAGAAGAGGGGATCGATTATGAGGAAACATTTACACCTGTTGCAAGGATCGAGGCTATCCGCATTTTGGTGGCTTTCGCAACCCACATGGAAATCAAGTTGTACCAAACGGACGTCAAGAGTGCATTCCTCAACGGATACCTTAAGGAAGAGGTTTATATAAGCCAACCCCCTGATTTTGAAAGTCATGATTTGCCTAACCATGTTTTAAACTTGACAAAGCTCTTGGGTTTAAAATAAGCTCCTAGAGCTTGGTATGAACACTTGTCAAAATTTTTAATCGATAATGGTCTTCAAAGGGGCAAGGTTGATAATACCTTGTTTTTCAAATCAAAGGGGGAACATTTGTTGATTGTTCAAGTATATGTCAATGACATTATATTTGGTGCAACCAACAGTGATTTATGTAATGAATTTTTAGAATTAATGAGGAGTGAGTTTGAGATGAGCATGATGGGTGAGCTTAACTTTTTCTTAGGCTTGCAAATCAAGTAAACTTCAAACGGAACTATGATACATCAACAAAAATATGCCAAGGAATTAATTAAGAGGTTTGGAATGGAATCAACTAAGGCCATAAACACACATATCTCTCCTTCAACCAGGTTGGTTGTGGATGATAAGAGTCCTTTAGTTGAGGAGAAATCCTATAGGGGTATGATAGAGTCGCTTTTATACCTAATCGCCAGTGGACCTGACATAGTTTTCAGTGTTGGCTGTTGTGCTCATTTTCAGTCAAATCCTAAAGAAACACATTTGAAAGCTATAAAACGAATTTTGAGATATTTGAAATACACCCCTGACTTAGCTCTATGGTATCCTCGAGGGTGCAATTTTGATCTCATTGGGTATGCGGATGCTAATTATGCTGGATTTTTGGTTGATAGAAAAAGCACCTTAGGTATGGCTCATTTTCTCGGACCATGTTTGGTCTCTTGGGCAACCAAGAAACAACACTCTGTTGCCATGTCCATAGCAGAAATCGAGTATGTAGCGGCTGCTTCTTGTTGTGCTCAACGTTTGTGGATACGACAACAACTTAAGAACTTTTCTATTGACACAGGATGCATTTCCATATTTTGTAACACAAGTGCAATTAACATTGCCAAAAACCCATGTCAACATAAAAGGACTAAGCATATTGACATACGTCATCACTTTTTGAGAGACAGTGTTGAAAAGGGCTTAATTTCAATGAATTTTTGTGCCGCCGATAAACAAATTACTGACATCTTTACCAAGGCATTGAGTAGAGAGTAGCTTGAGAGGAATATACTTGAATTGGGTACGATTAAAAGGACTTGGGCATGCTTATTTAACCCCCAATGATTGATTAGTTAAGGGTTTTTAGGCCAAATAAATTGATCCAATGGATGCATTCAATTTCTGTGCTATTATTGGCATATGTATGGAATATAACATGGTGACACTCATTGAGGTCTAATGATATTGCCCTTAGTGTCCGTTGTCACCGAACATTTACTCGTAAGAACAGGCTCTAGGAACAGACCTGACCACTGTTTGTATCATGTGCTGACCAAGTGGCGTTATTAAAGGAATGTTGGAAACTGAATTTTCCTTTTTATTGCACATAACCTATAATTTATAGCCTACCTAGTGGGCAATGATATATTGCATGCAAAAATTCTCTCTCCTCAAAAGGGGCCGAAATAAACTCTCCCAAACCCCCTCGATTTTTGGTCAAATCATGTAAACATTAAATCTTCCCATTCTCTCTGCACAAACCCATTCGTCCATCTCTCTCTCTCTCACAAAGAACTCGATCTCCTTCTTCTTCCTTAAACTCACTTAAACCCTAACTTCAAATCTCCCCAATTCCTCAAAATGGTAAGAACTCGTGGCGGCAAAGAGTCCTCTAAGCGTAAGACTTCACACCCGAGATCACTACGGGGCCAATTATTGAGAAAAGGGGAGGAAGCTGGATGGGTACTGAAGGAGCATCACTGGCGCCTCCATCGCCACAAGAGATTTTAATGGGTATGGAAAACACTCCCACGCCTTCTTTTTCGATTACTCCTTCTGTTTTTGGGTTCTTGAAGAGTTTAGACTTACACTCAGTGGGCTTGAATCCTTATATGATACCGTCGGTAAACCCGATTACGGGATGGGAGATAGTGGTGTATGACCCGGTTGTGGCGGAGTCGAGATTGGGGGGACATAAAGCTGACTCAGTTGGGCAATCTAAGGATTTTGGTGTTGAGAATGTTGTTGAGAATCTTTTGTTTAATGACTGTGTTGTTGAAGATGCTGAAGATAGTGATAAGGATGAGACCATTTTACGATTCAAAAGGAATGCCCCACCATGTCCCAAATAATGACTAAACCAACCATTAAATGCCAAAGAAAGACTACCACCTCACCCAGCGTGCCTCTCGCTGCACCCCTATCACGACCTCGAACTCGAAGTTCAGGTCCTCTCATTGTGTCGCACTTGCCAGAAGACAGAGTTGAAAGCCCTGTCTAGAAGAAGAAACCGGCTTGTAAATCCACCAAACCAGCTCTATCTAAGAAACCTGCCCAAAAATGGGTGGCACTAGAACAGGTGTTAGAACTGGTTGAACAATCTGATGAAGCAAAGAAAAACAAAGTTAGGAAAAACATGACACTTGCTGAGAGATATGAGCACTTCCACTAGAAATCCGTGGTTCGGTGGAAGGTGGCTAAGGTGTCATATTTTCAGGAATAAGGACTGGGGGTGTTATTAGAGAAGTTGGAAGCACAGGGTTGGTTGGATCTTTTCATGAACACTAAGAGAGGGTGTTCTGTTCCAGAATTGGTTGAGTTTTATGCGAACTGTGTTGTCACCAATGGAGTGGTAACAAGCACAGTTAATGGTCATGAGGTGCGGTTTGATGATAGGGAGCTACGCGAGTTGTTTGGGGTGTTCTCATAAGGTTTCGATGTATATGTGCATGAGGACAAGAGTGTCCTAGGTCATGAATGGTTGTTGGAGTCGACCTAAAATCTAGCCCAAAAACCTCATCTGACTGAGTTCCAGTCTGTGAGAAAGGGGAAAATGATGCCTTTGCATCGATTATTGTTTTGGTTTGTGCTTAAGATTGTAATTCCCTGAGGACAGGGACGCAACCTTACTGATTCCATAGATATGTGTTACACTAACATGATGGATCAGGGTGAGAGAATTAACTTGCCTGCCATCATAATTAGCCACATTGCAAGAATTTCAAGCATATCCAAGGATCATGATCTGGGGTATGAGTTTCTTCTGACTTCAGTGTTTGAAAAACTTGGGATTCCATTGCAGAAGAAAGTAGGCTTTCAGGTCAGTGATCAAATTAGCAACAGTACCTTGATTGGGTGTGGTTTCAAGGTAACAAAAGGCGGCAGTGTAACTTCAGAACTGGGGCTCCAAACACCCCTTGGTCCTATTCCCAGTGAAGCCTCCACATCTAGCGCTCCTATAATTGACATACTGTTGCAGGACCAGATCACGTTGAATGGGGAGATCACGTTGAATGGGGAGATAGCTGAAGTAAAGCAGGCACTTACAGAGGAATAGGCTCTCAATGCAAAATGTCACGAGGATCTGCTGAGTGCCCTTCTTGCCCTCACAGCTAAATTTCCTCCTCCACCTTCCTTTGCCTGACTCTGTTCCTTCCCCTGTTTCCAACACTGTTTTTAGAACACTTGGTTATGTATGTGACTGGTAGTGGTTTGTGAATGTTCTTCGATGGTTTATGCATTTGTGCATTTATGCCTTTGTTGTTGAATGTGTTACTTGTTTGTGTGTGACTTGGATGGCCAATATCATTACTGTATCGTACAATTGAGTGTATCGCTGTTATTTCCCATATTACCGCTCTGGTGGTGATTGCATCCACACTGGATTCCAACTTTCGGCCTACTCACCCTTTTCGATGATGTCAAAAAGGGGAAGATGATTATGACCTCGTTTTGATTAGTTTTCCTAAATTTAAGTTGACTTCTTAACTCTTGCTTTTGCTCTTGTGTGGATTGAATAAACCATTTTTGCACTAATGTATTTTGCCCTGTCATTGATGTCGACTAACAGACATTTGGTTTGTCATTATCAAAAAGGGGAAAATTGTTGACCCAATTAGTGTGTAAGGTTTTAATGACAACAATTCAAATGTAGTAGTCAATATGTTGTGCTTGACTTGTGTGCTGCGATAGGATCCAAAAAATACTTGGAGCAGTTCGAATAAGCGTGGAGCATCAAAGTCGATACATGTGCAAGGAGTCCAGCTGATAACAAGAGTCTTAGGTTTTGTATGTGCTGTGTTTTTCTAGATTCTTGTTAATATGTCAATTAGAAGGTCCTTGACCTAGCGTTGGCTTTGAATGGTTTTGAGGTATTGCAGAACACTAACTCAAAACAGTTCTGAAAAATCAGGTCTGCAGTGTTTTGAGGCCAAAAATAAAAAATGAGTTCCCAGGTTTTTAAAATGATTTTTGACTGTCGAATTTTCTGAAATAATTGGGATTAATTTTTCTGATGTAAGTTGAGTCTAAAAAAAGCTTCTCTCTTTAAAAATAATGATGAAAGATTTGATCCTATTTTTAAGAGAAGAATATTTATCAAGTGGAGAGATTTTAGGGGCTTAAGAGATTTTATCCTATCTTTAAGGGAAGAATATCAAGTGGAAAGATTTTAGGGGTTTTGACTGATAGAGTTATTGAGTGGAAGTGATCTTCTCTTTTTCCTAATCTTGTGGCACAAGCACCCACTCACATCTCTCTATTTTAGTCGCCTCTTTCCTCAAGGTTTGGTAAGGTTTTCCAAGGGCTAAAAATTGTCTTTGTGAGTCTGAATTTTCAAAGAGAAAGCCTTCAAAGAGAGTGCTAAATCGAGTCTTTAATATTGGCGTAATAGGGATTGTATTGTACCTTACATTCAACTCGTTTAGAAGCATTCAAGTAAGGTGTTCTTCTTTTTCGCTTTTCATCAGTGAGATAAGAGAGTGTCCAAGTCTTGGGAGACGTTGAACGTGGTGTTTGTAACGAGGGTCTCGGGGTAGACTAAGTTATGTGGTGTCCATAACGAAGATCTAGCTGTAGACCAAGTTGCGTGTGTGACTAAGTCACATTTGGTGTTACAGTTGCAACGTGTTCGGCCCATCTAGTGAAAATATTGCTGAAATCCTACAGTGGTAGGTCGTGGTTTTTACACCTCAATTGGACCAGAGGTGGTTTTCTATGGAAAAACACTGTGTCTCCTTTAGTATTTCCGCAATTAGCTTTGTTTATGCTTCACTCTAAACATGCAGTTCAAACAGTTTTCACGAGTATTCTGAAATAATTGAAAAAGTTGTTAGACATAATTCACCCCCATCTTGTGTCCTTGTGCAATTAAATCTAACAAAATCTAACGCACATCATCCCCGGCAATGGCCCCAATTTATTTGATAGTATTTTTAGGTGGTGAGAAAGGGTCAGAAGGCGTTCTCAAGGATGATTTGTGATAAGCTTAAGATTGACTTAATTGATATTGTGGTTTCAAATTTAACTACACTAAACTATTCTAAAATGCAAATTTAATATACTTTTCCTAGCAATGAAGTTTCAAAGCAAATAACAACAATGAATACTAAACTAACCTAGCTATAATTCTCTAAACACATTAAAAAAAACGCATAGCACATAAAAGTGGGGTGATCGAGGCTCGACATGGCTCATGCCACGACATGGCCACCAACAATACACCAACATTCCTCAAAAGATCACCCCAAAAAAAGGAGAACCTAAACTATGATACTACTAACCCTAACTAGTGTAATAAAAAGGTAAAACAAAGAATATTACCCATGCTTTTGGATCCATTAATGATCAATGTTAAGCACTAAAAGTCATCACCAAGTCTTAATTAGCTCGTCTAGTAATGATTCTTCAAGTTTACAAGGACTTAATCCATCCTAATGGTGTTGATGATCAAAATAGAAGAAGAAGAATTATAAAAAAAAAAAAAGGAGACGTTTGAGTTTTGAGAGGCAGATTTAGGTCTCAAATCCTTTAAGACTAAAACTTAAATCTCCCCACAACCCTCAATACACCAAATCCATACTTGGGGAGAATTAAGGGTGCTTAAAAGTATAATCTTTTGGGGAATTTAGGTGAGAGAAGATGAGATTGTGCAATAATGAAAGGAAGAAACAAGGAATTTGCAATAAATTTAATCCAAGGCTTAAACTTGAAGGCTTTCATTAATGGCGGTAAGAAAGAGGTCACAACACTGAGCTAGACAAAGAAAATAGCTGCTAACCTCAGCTACCCTAAAAAATCTAAAAAATCCCCTTTTAAAGCCCTTACATCATCACTTTAAAAAAAAGGACAGAGCCAGGGGCACAGTCGTGTCGTGCCAGATTTTTGTCCAAGTCTTCTTCTTTTGGCCTATTTTGTGGCACTCCCTTTGTAAGAGTCAAACCCTAAATTATTTAATTCTGTTTATTTATTTAATTACCCCATGTTCATGAATATTTGTTTTCTCATATTTATTTATCGCATTTATTTACCCCTATGGGGAAAATTTTAATTGGGCCCTCACTTGACAATTCGGATTTTATTTGTTCATTTAATTGATTAACGAAAACTTTTGGAAAATTAATAGTAGGCCCTAACAAGTTTAATCTAAGTAATTTATTTTGTTTTTCATAACATTACAAAGATTTAATTTTGAGTTTTGTAAAAACGTTATCGTTACGAAGCATTTTATTCCCCGAATCCAACTTATTTCGGTCGTTTTGAAGCCCAACAAGTTTGCTTATTAACCTAACAAACTACCATGATTAAGCTTAACCATGGCTAGCCCAAAAAGCTTACTTTACTAGTTAAAAACTCAGCCAAGAGAGTTAGATTGGTCAACAAAACACAACTCAATCCAAAACTCCATTTTCTCTCTCGTCTCTCTCTCCCCCCCTGGTAGCAGCTCCCAGCAAATTCTGGCTGTTTTCCAGCTAGTTTTTCGGCCAACCCCGGTGACCTCCGACCCCCCCCCCCAACATCCTAATACCTCTAGCTACCATCCTCCGTCATAATAACCACTAAACATCACCTCCATCTCTACTTATCTTCAAGCAAAGTGAGTAATCTTGAACTTGATCTTGTTGGTTTTACATTTTATTTTAGTTTTGAATCTTGTTTTGATGTTTGTGAGCTTTGATCATGATGTTTTGATAATAAATAAGAGTTATTTTGGTGTTGATCATGGTGGAGTTGAGGTTGGGTTATGCTAGGGTTAGGGTTAATCCTTGATCATGCAAGCTTGACGATAAAGTGTTGGATTTTAATTGTTTTATCTTTGATTTGGTCATTTTCTACCCTATTGGTGTTTATGATGATGTTTTTGATGATTTAAAATGAATTTGAGTGAGTCTAAGTTGGCCACAAACTAGGGTTTTGGCAAATAAGGTATGGTTTGGATTAAACTAGCTTTAATCTTGGTTTATGTGTGCACTTGATTGAAAAGTGATCTTTATTGGATATGATTATGAAGTGAATTTGAGTGCAGTGATTTTGTATGATGTTGGGATGGACTCAAAGCTTGTTTACATGATTTTAAGGAATGGTTTAAGTTGAGAATTTGTGTAAAAAGAGAGGGAAAAGCTAAAACAGTAAGGGCTGAAAGTTTCAAGAAAATAGGACAGACTTCACGGTTAAACTGGTACTGAATGGGCCTTTAAAAAATTATGATTTTGGGTGGGTAGATATTTCAGTGTGTCAAGTTTCAAGTTCCTTTTGAATCACCTTAATCCGAGGTATGTTGAAAAAGTTATGGTCATTTTACCAAAACTGTGCAGAATAGACCAAAACTAACATGTTTGTGTTCTAGCCACATTTTAGGAATTCTATTGTAGGAATCAAGCTTGGTGTTCTAAATGAAAGATTTTTGGGACTTCCTGATCTTTTTATATTGGGGTTTTGAGTCTGAATCAGAGGTAGGATGATTAAGTTTCGAGTCATTCTTTCTAAGCCTTTTTTATGCTCTTACTTTTCTTTTTTTAAATTATTAACTATGAAATAAATATTTTTGCTAACCGTATGTTCCAATAACGATAATTTTGTACAGAATCAGGGCTAATCTATCATTCCTTCCACTTTTGTGCATAATATTATTTAGTGAGCTTACATTTAAAAATCTTAGGTACGTTCATTGTCTGTATCTTTAGAAATCAGACGTGTTTATCAAAATTATAATGTTTTGGTAAGTACATCAATGAATCAGTTTAATCAGTGATTTATCACATAATTAGTGACCCCATCAATTATCAGTTACAAGGCATAGTCCTTAAATTACCCGTGCGGCTTTAGGCTAGGTTCCGATCTGCTTGGCAGGTGTACACCTATCTTCAGATCGTATCAGTTACTAGGGGTTCACTATCAGACAATAATTGACAATGCAATTTCATATTCATCTCATTCCATGTTTTTAATTAAAAATGAATTGCAATTTAGGCCCAACCAGTTTTTCCATGAACGTTTAACAATACAGGAATGCATGTACTGAGCTTCGACTCACAGTTCGAAATTTTTTCATGTTTTGTTTTAGGAAAGTGTTTAGTGAATCGCCCTCCGGCAGGTAGGACGGCTAAAGATAATAAGTGAGCTAGCAAGCCTATTTGGAATGGTGGTGTATTATCGTTGAGATGTTTATAGCACCGTATTGTGATATATTCTAGTGTGAAAACTGTATATTTTATTAGAATTCTATATGTTGGTGTAATCCTTAAGATATTTGAATGGGTTTGATGTTTGAACAGTTTCTATATTTATCTAAATGATTTGATGGGTTGTGATGATGTGAATGCCTTTGATGGTAAACATTGATTACCATGGCTAAGTTTATCATGTATAAGCAAAGCCTTATCCTTGCTGAACGGCGGTAATGCCTGATCATTTGGATTATCATGTCTAATTGGGAAAACTAGTGAAAGAATCGCAAACAATAACTTATGTACATTTGGGGCGTTACAGATTTGGTATTAGAGCTAGGTTGAGATTGTCTTTGTGGAATGAGGAGTTTAAAAATAAGAGGGTGAGAATGGTTGGTGGTGGGGGCCATTGTATACTGCTAGAGTGATATTAGAAGTGTAGTAACGATATTAGAAATTCACGTTGCTTACATTTGCATGTTCCTTAATTATGGTTATGTATGCCTCTCATATATGTCTTTTCTTTATTAGATGGACCCTTATGGTGTTAACATGATATCGCGCTACTGCATGCTAGTATAGAGGCTCATGCATAGGACCCTTTCTATGAGTTTCACAGTATTACGGTCCGTGCACGTAGACTGCTCTGGTCCTTACCCGCAGTTCATTTGTGGATGGAGTTTAGGCTCCGTTATCATCATTATATGGTAACAAGGAACCCAGGTTGGGACGAGCCTAAGTTTAAGGCCCAGGGGGCTTGGACTACTATCGCTACAGAGTTGTTGTTGAGGAAGGAGTTTGAGCAGAGGGGAATTACCATGGAGACTCTACAGCATGTCTTCCCATTACATCAGGCACATCCCCCACCTACAGCCCCAGCACTAGCACAGGGACCACCCTCCCCATTCACACTAGGTACCCCACTGATGCCTGACAGTCCTGGGGAGGCTCATGTGGTGATAGACCTCCCTAATACACCAGAGATAGTGGTGGTTAGTTCTGAGGACGAAGGCCATCCGGAGGAGGAGGATGGTCCTGAGGAGGATCAGGACATTGATGAGGCGACGGTAGAGCAACAGTGGAATCAGGATATTAACGTGATAACAATGGAGCAACAGGTTGAGCATTAGCAATAGGTTGAGTAAGAGGTTGGTGATGCCGAGTCAGAGGCATCGACTAGCAGCTTCGATTCAGGCGAAGAGCCTAATGATGAGTTCGACCCGGATTACGATCCATCTAGGGATCGTTAAGTGGTTCTAGGGGTTGGTGTTAGTAGTTTTCTTTTTGAGCCCTGTTTGTTTATAGCATGGTCGGTTTGGATGGATGTATTTTGTGTAGGATATGACATTGTATATAGTTAGTTAGATCCTCTCCGACCGTGATGACATGGTCCGTATCTCTTTTCGGTCATGTGACGGACCTAGTGTTGGGGCTAGTCAGTATTTCGGGTTGAGGTAGAAGTCAAAACTGACTTTGCCTAGTCAATTAGATGTAATATATTTTGCTGATCATGTTTATAAACAGGCAGTTATGTATATAAATAATCAGTTATGAAATGATATAATGAAGCTTTGGGTTTGTTTTCAATAATCCTTGAGTTATATTAAATGTATTTGTTGGGCATGCTTATCTTATATGTTTGAGCATTCAAGTGATTGAATTGTCTCGTTTAATGTATTATCAGAGTGTCCGAATCGGTGCAAAGCAATGAAGAGGTTCATATAGAGGAAATCTCGGATCATGGCCTGGGATCGTGTGATCAAGCCTCCCATCATGTGCGACCAAATTTTAGCCAAATGCCACCAATTCCATCTGAGTTAGATAACAACATTGGGGACTCGAACTACTGGTCGGCCTTAGTAGCTGAATTGGTGAAGCATATTTCAAGTACCCACTGAAACCCCTCCTAAAGAGGATAAGTTAGCAGATAGGGTAGCACGACGCAACCCTAAAGTTTATGATGGAACTTATGACCCAGTAGTATTGGAAGAATGGATAAGGGGAATGGAGAAAATTTTTGCAGTGGTAGAAGTGTCGGAAGAAAAGAAAGTAAACATTGGGACGTATTATTTGACCGGTGAAGCTGACATTTGGTGGAATACTGTTAAGGATAAGCTCGTATGGCCTGAATTCACCTGGAATAAATTCCTGAGTGAGTTAAGGGCAAAATTCTACCCAGTTCAGGTCCAAAGGTAAAAGGAGAAAGAGTTTATGGAGCTGAAGATGAGTGGCACCGTGATTGTGACGTCGTACGCCAGTAAATTCACAGAATTATCTAGGTTTGTTCCTGAGTTTGTATCATATGAAAGGTTGAAGATGAGAAGGTTTGAAGAGGGTTTGGCTTTCTATATTCGGAATCAGTTAGCTGGGCAACCCATTTTAACTTACCAAGAGCTATATGAGCGAGCGGCTAAAGTGGAGCGAGTAAAAACAGAGTTGAGAGCACTGAATCCAATCAACCAAAAGAGAAAGGGGTTTGAGCGAGGAACTTCGAGTGAGAGTGTGAACCAAAAGAAACCTTCTCCTGCTCCTCTAATTAGCCGTCCTACAGGCTCGACAACACCCTGTGTGAAATGCGGAAGGACAAATCACACCACCCCTGAATGCTGAGTATGAACTAATAAGTGCATGTGGTGTGGAACTCCTGAATACCTTATTACCACATGCCCCCAAAGGTTGAAGGCCGTAGATAAAGGGGCAGCAAAACCCTTGGCCCTACCTCCCCAAGGGGCCCCACCACCAAGGCCTATAACAGTAGGACGGGAATATATAATGAACAAGAAGGAAGCTGTCACCTCTGGTATGGTAGTCACTGGAACTCTCTTTTTAAATTCAAAGCCATTTTGTGTATTATTTGATTCGGGTGCTACTCATTCATTTATATTCACTCGATCTGCCATGCAATTGAAGCTGGAGGATAGGATGATGGAAACCAATTATAGGATCAAGCTACCCAATGATTATGTGATTGCCCCATTTCCTACAAACTTGTTCCCATTATCATTGGTGGAACCACCTTCCCTGTGGATTTGATTCAATTTGATTTATCTAACTTTGACATCAATCAAGGAATGAATTGGTTGCACACCTATGGAGCTAAGATTGATTGTGAGGATCTTAAGGTTATTTTGAAAGATGAAAAATAAAGAGAAGTACTCTTTTATGGGCAGAGAGAGGAAGAATCTTGTTCCTTGATTTTTGCTATGAAAGCAAGTAAACTGTTATGTTAAGGGTATGGGATATTGGTGTTATGCTATTGAGACCCAAGCAAAAGAAGAGAAGGTCGGAAATATTCCTGTAGTCTGTGAATTTGAGGATGTTTTCCCTGAAGAGTTACCAGGATTGCACCCACAGAGGAAAATTGATTTTGGAATTGAATTAATCCCTTATGCCCAACCTATTTCCAAAGCCCTATATCGTATAGCCCCAACTGAGCTTAAGGAACTAAAGTTTCAATTAGATGAGTTGTTCCAGAAGGGCTTTATTAGGCCAAGTGTGTCACCATGGGATGCCTCAGTATTGTTCGTAAAGAAAAAGGATGGAACTTTAAAGCTATGTATTGACTACAGGGAGTTGAACAAGATCACCATCAAAAATAAATATCCTTTGCCATGAATCGATGACTTGTTTGATCAATTGTAAGGACCAGGAGTCTTCTGTAAGATTGATTTGAGGTCAGGGTACCACCAACTTATGATTAAACCTGAAGACATTCCCAAGACTGCGTTGAGGACTAGGTACGGTCACTATGAGTTTATAGTGATGCCATTTGGCCTCACAAATGCTTCCGCAACCTTCATTGATCTTATAAACAGAGTCTTCAGATCCTATTTAGACAAGTTTGTGGTGCTATTCATAGATGACATTTTTAACTATTCTAAGGACAGAGATGACCACGTTGATCATTTGAGGATGGTGTTACAAACCCTGAGAGAGCATCAACTTTACAGCAAATTAAAGAAGTATGAATTTTAGTTGGAAGAAGTGAAGTTTTTGGGACTCGTGGTTACAAAAGAAGGAATCAAAGTTGACCCCCAAAAGGTGAAGGCAATGACGGAGCGGTCAAGGCCTACTAATGTCACTGAGATTAGAAGCTTTCTGGGTTTAGCAGGTTATTGTCGAAGGCTCATCAAGGAATTTTCAAAAATAGCTTCACCCTTGACTAATCTGCCGAGGAAAGTGAATAAGTTTGAGTGGACTGACAAATGTGAGAAAGCTTTTCAAGAGCTAACGTAGCGACTAACTACCACCCCAATCCTAACGCTACCAATAGAAGGTGAGGAGTATACCATTTATAGTGATGCTTCAAAGAACAGATTGGGGTGTGTTCTGATACAGGAAGATAAGGTAGTAGCTTATGCCTCTCGACAGCTCAAGCCCTATAAGAAAAACTATCCTACCTATGACTTAGAGTTAGCAGTCGTGATCTTTGCACTGAAAATTTGGGGACATTACTTATATGGAATGCCATGCAAGATTTATACTGACCTTCAAAGTTTGAAGTATATCTTCACCCAGAAGGAGCTCAACTTGAGGCAACAGCATTGGCTTGAGCTGCTTAATAATTATGATTTGCAAATTCAGTATCATCAAGGAAAAGCAAATGTCGTAGCAGATGCCCTTAGTAGAAAAACGCAACATAGCTCAAATACTGTGGTGATTACTCAGCTGAGTCTCTTGAAAGAACTTGAGGACTTGGTAATTTAACTAGTGTCCCATGGGCAAGCACATGTTCAATTATCAGCACTTACCTTACAGCCTTCCATAGTGGAGGAAATTCGAGTGAACCAAGAAAGTGATCCTGAACTCCAAATAATAAAGCAAAATTTAGAGAAAGGAAAGTCTCTCGGGTATGTAGTACATGAGGATGGGACCCTGCGATTCCAAAATCGCTTATGTGTAACCCGAATTGAGGAATTAAGGAAACAAATCTTAGAGGAGGCTCACAATACACGCTACTCTGTGCATCCAAGAGGCACCAAGATGTACAGAGATTTGAGGTAATACTTTTGGTGGAATAATATGAAAAAGGAGGTTGCAGAATATGTAGACAAGTGTCTGACCTGCCAGAAAGTTAAAGCAGAGCATCAACGCCCGTGGGTGAATTGCGACCCCTAGAAATTCCCACTTGGAAGTGGGATTCGATCTCAATGAACTTTGTTATGGGCTTACCCCTTTCTGCCTCAAAGACGAATGCTATCTGGGTTATATTCGATCGACTTACCAAGTCGGCCCATTTTCTGCCAATCAAAGATACTTGGGGAGTTGAAAAACTAGCCTAGTTGTATGTTAAAGAGATAGTTCGAGTACACTTAATCCCCTTATATATAGTATCAGATAGGGATCAAAGATTCCAAGCCTGTTTTTGACAAGCACTTCAAAAGGCCTATGGGACCAAATTGAACTTTAGCAACTCTTATCACCCTGAGATAGATGGGCAACTGAAAGAGTGAATCAAATTCTAGATGACATGTTAAGAGCTTGTGTATTGGAGTTCCAAGGGAAATGGGAAGATGATTTACCTTTGGTGGAGTTTTCTTATAACAATAGCTATCAGTCCACCATCAGAATGACCCCATTTGAGACTCTATATGGGAGAACATGTAGAACCCTACTGTGCGGGAGTGATTTGGATGAGGCATTGATTATAGGCCCTGAAATGATCCAGGAAATTGTGGAAATAATAAGAAGGATTCGAGAGCGTATTAAAGTTGCCCAGAATCGGCAAAAGAGTTATGCGGACAAGAGAAGGAGGCCTTTGGAGTTTCAACTAGGCGATAAAGTTTTTCTGAAGGTATTGCCAACTAAGGGTATCAAGAGGTTTGGGGTACGAGGCAAATTGAGTCCAAGATATGTTGGACCATATGAAATCATTGAAAAGTTGAATCATATAACTTATCATTTGGATCTGCCGATAGAATTAGAACACGTGCATAACGTGTTCCACATCTCTCAACTGAGAAAGTACATCCCAGATCCAAACCACACTATTGTATCTGAACCTATTGAAATCACTGCGAATTTAGTATATGAAGAGCAACCAATCCAAACACTAGATTGCAAGATTAAGCAGTTGCACAACAAGCAGATACCTCTTGTCAAAGTGCTAGGGTCAAATCATACCTTCTAAGAAGCTAATTGGGAGACTGGAGAGGAAATGAAAGCCAAATACCCACAATTATTTGAGGTAATCTTGCATTACATGATAAATTCATAAGTTTCGACGCCGAAACTCTTTAAAGGGGGAAGGTTGTAAGAGCCCAACCCTAAATTATTTAATTACGTTTATTTATTTAATTACCTCATGTTCATGATTTTTTTTTCTCATATTTATTTATCGCATTTATTTACCTCGGTGAAAAAAATTTTAATTGGACCCTCACTTGGCTATTCAGATTTTATTTGTTTATTTAATTGATTAACGAAAACTTTTGAAAAATTGATAGTAGGCCCTAACAAGTTTAATCTAAGTAATTTATTTGTTTTCCTTAACATTACAAAGATTTAATTTTGAGTTTCGTAAAAACGTTATCGTTACGAAGCATTTTATTCCTGAACCCAACTTACTTATGCCGTTTTGAAGCCCAACAAATTTGCTTATTAACCTAACAAATTACCATTATTAGCCCAAAAAGGTTACTTTACTAGTTAAAAACTCAGCTAAGAGAGTCAGATTAGTTAACAAAACACAACTCAATCCAAAACTCCATTTTCTCTCTCCTCTCTCTCTCCCCGCACGGCAGTAGCTCCCAGCCAGCTCTGGTTGTTTTCTGGTCAGTTTTTGGCCAACCCCGGTGACCTCCAACCCCCCCCCCCAACATCCTAATACCTCTAGGTACTATACTCCATCATCAAAACCACTAAACATCACCTCCATCTCTACTTATCTTCAAGCAAAGTGAGTAATCTTAAACTTGATCTTGTTGGTTTTGCCTTTTATTTTAGTTTTGATTCTTGTTTTGATGTTTGTGATCTTTGATCATGATGTTTTGATAAGAAATAAGATTTATTTTGGTGTTGATCATGGTGGAGTTGAGGTTGGGTTATGCTATGGTTAGGGTTAATCCTTGATCATGCAAGCTTGACGATAAAGTGTTGGATTTTAATTGTTTTATCTTTGATTTGGTCATTTTCTACCCTATTGGTGTTTATGATGATGTTTTTGATGATTTAAAATGAAGTTGAGTAAGTCTAAGTTGGCCACAAACTAGGGTTTTGGCAAATAAGGTATGGTTTGGATTAAACTAGCTTTAATCTTGGTTTATGTGTGCACTTGATTGAAAAGTGATATTTATTGGATATGATTATGAAGTGAATTTGAGTGTAGTGATTTTGTATGACGTTAGGATGGACCCAAAGCTTGTTTACATGCTTTTAAGGAATGACTTAAGTTGAGGATTTGTGTAAAAAGAGAGGGAAAAGCTAAAACAATGAGGGCTGGAAATTTAAGGAAAACGGGACAGACTTCACGGTTATACCGATAATGATTGGGCCATTGAAAAATTATGATTTTTGGTGAGTATATATTTCAGTGTGTTATATTTTAAATTCTTTTTGAATCGCCTTAATCTGAGGTCTGTGGAAAGTGTTATGGTCATTTTACCAAAACTGTGCAGAATGGACCAAAACTGATATGTTTGTGTTCTAGCCTAACTTTAGGATTTCTATTATGGGAATCAAGCTTGGTGTTGTAAATGAAAGATTTTTGGGACTTCCTAAGCTTTCTATATTGGAGTTTTAAGTCTCAATCAGAGATAGGATGACTAAGTTTTGAGTCATTCTTTCTAAGCCCTTTTTATGCTCTTACTTTTCTTTTACTAAATTATTAACTACGAAATAAATATTTTTGCTACCGTATGTTCCTGTAACGATAATTTTGTACAGAATTAGGGCCTAATCTATCATTCCTTCCACTTTTGCGCATAATATTATTTAGTGAGCTTACATTTAAAAATTTCAGGTACGTTCATTGCTTATATCTTTAGAAATAAGCACGTATTTATCAAAATTATAGTGTTTTGGCAAGTACATCAATGCATCACTTTAATAAGTGATTTATCACATAATTAGTGGCCCCATCAGTTGTCAATTACAGGGCATAGCCCTTCAATTACCCACGCGGCTTCAGGTCAGGTCCCGATCGGCTTGGCAGGTCTGCACCTGTCTTCAGATAGTATCAGTTACTAGGGGTTCACTATCAGATAATAATTGACAACGCAGTTTCACATTCATCTCATTCCCTGTTTTTAATTAAAAAAGAATTGCAATTCGGGCCCAACCAGTTTTTCCATGAACGTTTAACAATACAAGAATGCATGTACTGAGCTTCGACTCATAGTTCGAAATGTTTTCATGTTTTATTTTAGGAAAGTGTTTAGTGAATCGCCCTTAGGCGGGTAGAACGGTTGAAGATGATAAGTGAGCCAGGAAGTCTATATGGAATGGTGGTGTATTATCGTTGAATGTTTATAGCACCGTATTGTGATATATTCTGGTGTGAAAACTGTATATTTTATCAGAATTCTATATTTTGGTGTAATCCTTAAGATATTTGAATGGGTTTGATGTTAGAATAGTTTCTATATTTATCTAAATGATCTGATGGGTTCTGATGATGTGAATGCCTTTGATGGTAAATATTGATTATCATGGCTAAGTTTATCATGTGCAAGCAAAGTCTTGTCTTTGCTGGACGGCGGTAACGCCTGATCATTTGGGTTATCATGTCTAATTGGGAAAACTAATTAAAGAATCGCAAACAGTGATTTATGTACATTTGGGGCATCACACCCTTGCTGAATTTGGTACGTCCTTGCTGGATTCGACATTCCCTCTCAGCTAGGCTTCAAAATGGGTTGGGCTTTACTCCAAGTAGACTTTTTCTCTCATTTATACCTATAAAACATAAAACACCATGAATTAGCTAATTTAGAGGTTATTTGTGAGCTAAAATCCAATGTAATGAAGGTCAAAACTTTGCTTGATTGAGAACCGAACATTGAATCAAAAAGAGAGCGAGAAGAGAAAAGCACTTACAAACTAATTGAAAGAATAAATTGAAAATATAATCTACTTGATTGATAGAAACTCTAACTTGAATTAAATCTAAGTACTTGAATCAAAGGCTTTGAGAGAGAATTAAACTAAACTAATCTACTCCTAAAATCTAAACTAAAACTATTCCAAGATGATTAAGTATGGTTTTCCAAACCTCCTTTTATAATGGTGCTTGCCTTCCCACTTTCTAAATTCTGGTAGGAGTATATTTCTTATTCTCCAATCATGGTCAATAAAGGAAATTCACCATAATGAGGAAATTGCTTGGAGTCCACTTGATTTTCAATTCTCACTTAGCCATAACTTTCAAGATCTAAGTCTTGAATGCCAAGCCAATGACTTGAATATTTTACCACATCATCATTCCCCACAAAAACACACGAAACCTAAATAAAATCAAAAAATAATCTTGAATATGATAAAAACAAGTGTCTAGTAGTATCTGTTTAGTCACTTTTGGTGACCAAACCTTTTACAAGAAAGCATGCTTGCCTTGATATAGGCTTGTGCAATGGACAATGGTGCATCCTCTTTTGTGAAGCTAGAGAGCAACATTGTTTAAAGAACTAATAATCAATGCCCACTCCTAATACCATCAAACCACTCCCGATATCCATTACTATTTTTATTTTCCCACGGGTCGACTATCCCATCAGAAGTTTAAATAGTGCTTAAGCAAGAATTGGAAGCAATACAAGCCTCTCTACCCCTTCTTTCTCAAGCTTTAAATGCCCTCAAAATATGGAACAAATAGCATTTAAAAAATTTGTTTAGATAGAAGGCTTCTAGCAAAATTAGAGGTAAAGATGAGAAAAGATCTAAATGAGACACATGATCAACTCAAGATTGTCTAGTTTCAAAAGTCTAGAATCGAGTCTATCAAGTTACCATTTGAGTACAATAATCCAGCATTATACAAAACGCATTGAAGCTTTGCAGGACATTTATAGGGAGAGGTTTTATAAGGACAATAATATTGGATCTATGGTTTAGTATTTGTTTATGGATCTTTACATGGATGAGGAGGTGTCTACATTCCTCATACCTACCTAATAATTGCTATCCAGTGCTATCCGTGGAAGATGGGGTCTCTATTGAAAGACCTTTCATGTGGAGTGAGGTAAAACTAGGTAGTCTTTGACACGAATGGATGCTCTCAAGGAGCAAGCCCATACAGATTCTCTTATGGAGGCTCATTTTGGTTAGTGCATGCTAGATGTAATTATGTAACGCATCTCAATGACCTCCTTAATATTTTTATGCATAGAGCTTGTAAGGATGGCTTCACATCATCATGTGACATATGTTAAGGGAACTCTTTATTTTCTTACATCATTGTGTTATGCATTGGGAGATTAAACCATTTGATTGAAAATGCTATTAAGACTAACCGATAGTACCAATTTATGCTAGCAAGGGAGGACCTCCTAAAAATTTTATTTTTTTGTTATAGTTAAAGCCGCAAATGCACGACGTAGATATAGTTAGCTACCGGCAAGTAAAGGTCAATCCTGCAAGGAACTTCTTTTGAATCAAAACTAATTAAACTACTCAATCTAGGCAAATCAAATTTAGAGGTTTCAGTTATCAACTAAGAAAATGATATCAACTAGAAATACAAATAAGAAACCAAAAGATTAAAACACTTAGGTTGGACTTAACAACACATTTATACTAGCGAATCAATTACTAACCCCATCAAACTTACCCAAGCATGTAATATGGATGGATAAATCACCAATTAAGCTCATCCCTTCCTTGTTTCAAGTGTCGAAGACTAATCCTAAAACTATAGTCACCTATTTTTTCAAAGGACTAAGAATCGAAGGATTATAAGGTTCACAATCTCAAATCCCAATTAGAATTCCAATTATTTTTATGTCAAAATCTTAACTGTCTACTAAGTCATGCTAGGTAAAGGCTTCATCTTTCAATGCTCCCCTAAACCCTAATAGAAATAGATAAATACTCTTTTAAGCAATTCATTGAACACGAGGTGAGCGGAGTGGAATTCAATAACACAAATATGGGATAAGTAGTTTGGGGCTAAATCATGGTTCAACTAGGCATAATTGGCATTAATCCCAAACCAAGTTGGGAGATTTAGTCACTAAATATTGTGAAAGTCACAAAACAATAATCACAAGACATCACATTAACAACTACTAAAGAACTAAAACAATGAACGATAAAGAGAGGTTAAGAAGACAAAGTTAGGAACTGAAAATTTAAAAGAACAACAGTTTTGAATCCAACAACAATAATCTTCAAAAATTTCCAAGTATTAATGTGCTAGAATGTACTTAGAACCCTAATTGAAAACCTAAAGAAAGATCTCCTCCAAATAAAAACACCAAGCCCCTTTTTAAAATGAAAGTAGCAGCCGACTTAAGAAGTCGCATGACCAACATGGCTATGCTAAACGCACAGGTACCATGTTGCACCTTTTTCCTAAATTGTGGCATGGGTGACATGGGCGCGCTGAATGGTACGACACCCAGTGACACTGTCTGGAATTGACCATTTTACACAACACCCAGTGGCATTCCTTTCAATTTTTGCTTGTCGGCATGAACGTGTAACTTGGCACAGTGGCCCGTGTTGCCCTTTTTTCCTTGCCTCCCACTTGATTCTCATTCTCCTCTCCTTGTCTTATCTCTGATTACTCAATATAGCCGTTAAACATTGGAAGTAAGGCTAGATCACCTGCAAAGCAAGAGATTAGAACCAATTCAATAGTTTTGAAGGGCCAATTCTCTAAATTAGAAAAGAGAAATAGGGATACTAGGGGGGATTCAGGTATGGAAAAATGGGTAAAATGTAGGTTTAACAACTCCCCCACAAGACTAATACCTTAAATGATCAATAGAGGGAGATGAATATCTAATCGTACCCAGTCAAGTAGGGGAATAATAGTCAACTAGTCAAGTGCAATCATGCATCAAAAGTAGCTAAGTCAAGTGTCCAAAACATTTTTAGTAAAACACAAACACCACCATTTATAAATCACACTACTAAATGCAACACACTAATAACCCCATATTAAATCACATAGCGAGATGAAACATCCTTTAACAAGTAGTGAACAAGTGTGACCAGTAGAACCTCACTTTGGGATAACGCAGAACACGCGTCTCAAATGTGTTTAGATGTTGAACTTAAGCACACTTGATACTCAAACCAATCATGCAAACCAATCACTTGATACACAATTTAGAATGCCAATCATGAGGGCTTGCAAAAAGGGTATAATAGGGCTAAGGTTAAGGGTGAAAACGGGAATCAATTTGGGAATAGTGAAGCTATTAGCCAAAAGACTAAAGAGCAAAAACATTTTCATGACAATAAGCACCAAAACACCAGCTTCACAACTGAATTGAAAAATAAACACAAACCCTACAATAGATTATAAGGAAGGAGTTGAGATCAACATATTGGTTTAATCACCATGCCAAATTCTTTATTTACAACTTCTCTCTCTTATCACTTGTTTTCATTTTTCATAACTTGACCTTTTTTTCCTTCTTTTTTAGAAAGTAAAACCAAGATGTGTGTGAATGGCTTGGGAAATACAAAATCTAAACTTACAATCCCTTAAATCATAAACCACCATTGAAAACACCTACAAGGCAGTTTGGACCTAAGAAACTAGTCTAGAAAGAAATATAGAAAATTAAAAACTTTTCCATATTTGGAGTCAGGAAAAATGAAACGAAAAAAATAAGGTTGGAAACTCAAAAGAAAATTAAGAAAATATGATTCTAGTTGTTTTCATCACAAACCCCATGTTGCCTCACTCTCTTCTTGCCTCCTCACGCTGCCAAGCACTCTCCGACAGCGCTTGATTTTGGCGAGATTCTACTTCGGCATCTTCATTTGGTAACCCTCTCTCTCTCTCTCTCTTTCTCTCTCTCTCTCTCTCTCATTATGTGATTATAGGGTTTTACTAAGGGGTTTAAATTGGGCTTTAGTGGGAAAATTTCTATAGACTTCCAAGCATTCCGAAGTTATTGAAGGAGTTTTAATGATTTTGTGTCAAATTTCACTGATTTATTTTGATATTTATGAATGTTACGATGAATATGATTGGCCTTTTTTGGACCTTTTTCTTTGGGCATTTGAGTATCTCAAGTGGCCATGTGATATCTATTGGTGGGCAACAGGCATATCTCATCATTTCTACTTTCTAGACACCCCTTCATTCATGGCATTTGTGATGTCTCTATTGACATTAACAACAATTATATGCAATGGTTGGTTTGTCTATGTCCTATAACTCTTTTTCATTTCTAAATTAGTCAAACTTTTCCTTGTTTGATTTTTATTTTGTATGTTTGTGGTAGATTTGAAATCAATTTTGTTAAATTGATGATCAATTGCTTTGTTCTGTTATTATGTCTTTGATGAATGATGATCTTTACAGTGGTGGTGTTTTTCCTTAATTGGGTCTTGCTGGGAAAGTTCAATTGGGTAGAATTTGACATTATTGAAGCTTTTCTCTATTTTCCTTTTTCTTTTCTATTTTTTATGGGACGGGGATAGGGTAGGGTGCCAATATGTTCGAGTTGGCCTTTCCTAAAGGCTAGACACAACCCTGGCCTAAAGGAAAGACTCATTGGGACTTGCACCAGACCAGCTGAAGTTTAATTATTATCTATAAATTATAAACTAGAAAAATGGATTTTTTATAGTGGGCATTGGATTGGAAATGTTGAGAACTTGGAAAATTTGGGACAATTAGCTTCATATTAGTCTATCAAATAACTTTCTTGAAAGAAGGAAAGAATGTCAACTCTTATGTATCCCGCTTGGGTTAAAATCAGGCTATCTGCCTGCTTTGTTCGACACGTCTTGAGTTGGGTATTTAATTGGATATAGATAAATTTGGCCATCTCCACTACTGAGATTACTGCTTAATTCTCCTATATGCAATGAACAACAAGTTGGAGCATATGTTACGAATTTAGCAAAATAAAATTTATAGCCCGTTGCACCTCATTTTCAATTGGATTAATATGTTGATAGTAAATAGAATTGATCCATATGCAATCCGTTAATCAAAGATATTGACTATGTGTTCTCCTTTAAAACATAGTTAGGATTACTTTATTGGGAAATTCATACCCTTTGTGGTGAGTGTCCTCGTGAAGGCTTGCGAGGAGTCAGATGTTCCACTTTAGGCGTCTACCTACCTCTGGCTCTTGTCTCTTATGAAGTTTGTTGTCTTTGTAATGCTGTGTGATTCTCACTGTGATGTTGCTCAGTTAGGCCTATCCAAAGCTATGCTTATTCACTGTCTAACCTTTGGCCTCCACTGATAGTTACGTTTGTTAGTTAAGTTATGACACACATTCTCATTAATCGATTCTTTTTATGTCAATCTCTTGGACATGGTCATCAACGTAGTACTGAAATGTGTTTGTCTTGGTGTTGTGTCAATGCTATGTAAGTGATATTCCACTCGCTATGTAAAATTTTTTTCAAGTACTAACATGGGTGTATTAGTTAGAATTTGGAAGTGACTAGCATGTTTATTGAGATTCGTGACAGGGAGAGGAAATGCACATCATGTGAAGCTGGAGTGTCTCACAAGACTTGATGGTCAAATGTGTATAGAGTCTAACTTATGCAAGGAGTTTGATCTATGCACATGGAGCAAGAGCATGCACACTCGCCACTGCCTTTTATACACTACTTTGTTGTTATTGACAAGACCGACCACTCCACCTTCTTTTCCCTTACACACACCACCTCATTTATAAACATCTGTACCTAGACCTTTAGGGGGTTGATTCATTCCTCTTATCAAATATCATAACTGTGGTAGTTTCACTCTGATATTGAGTTAGCTTCTTAAACATAAAGGATTTCTAACTATTTTCCCATCTTATTCAAATTTGAAGGTTGGTGTGAAGATATCTTGATATTTCATTCTATAACTAGGAAAAAAAATTGCATTGTCTATTACAAAAGATGATAAGCACTTGTATTTATGTGTTGCTTGCATGATGTATTGAGGCAATTTCTTAAGTTTGTTTGAAATCAACATTATGTCAAATTGTAATGATTTAGCTATTAATCTAATACCATTTTGATGTTATACTTATAGGTTGAAGGTTTGACTGAGATATCACACATAAAGGTCTACCAAGCTCTTTAGGTGGACTCTAACCTAGCTAGAGCATTTCTTGCTTGTCCAGTTGCTCGTCATGAGTTATGGTTGGAAAACAAATGAGGCAATGAATTCTTGGTGTAACTTAGAATTTTGGAATTTTTGAGCCTGTAGCTCGGTGATGTTACTAGTTCTATTTATGTTGCTACAACTATTTTCAAGTACAACTCATAATTTTTATAGATAATTTGATTTGAAGTTGTAAATTTCTATAGATTTTTGTAAATTTTGAACTGTAACAAAACCAAGGAGTTTGAAATAGCAGTTTGCATTGGAATGGGAAAGTTTGAAAGGTGACCCAATTGTATGTCTTCCCTATTTTTTATAGTATTGTTTTAGGGAGTTCCGTTGGCATTGGCTAGTACAGGGGGACTTCCTGATCACATAACAAGATGTTATTTTCTTAACTTCCTTCATTTTCTCTAGTCCAAAGAAAGGAAAAAAAGTTTAATGGAAAGTTTTTTTTTTCCCTTGTATTTTTTCTCTAATCCAAAGAAGATAAAGAAAATGACTTTTCCTTAATGTTTTTCCTCCTCATTTTTTTCCTTTCAGCTTTCTTTCCACCTCATTTGCTTAGGTCCAAACAAGTGCTAAAAGAATAATCAATCCTCAAAAGTATGCCTAACTCAATGCAAAATTTTTGCTCTCCTAGACTTTGCATGAATATGGGAATTATGCATCGGCCAAGGGTATAGTGAAAGCTAACAAGAGGAATATCATACATAAATGGCCGAATTTTGGGCTCATGTGGCTGTGTAAAATAAAGAATGCCTCAATTATATCAACATACATGCCGAATGTGATCCCAAAGAGAACCAAATCAAGTTCTAGGGATGCAATTATAGAGAAGTCATACATGAAAGAAAATATGAGATTACATGTAATGAGTAGTCATTAGGCTCAAAATCTCATAGGTTAATCTGCTATGTCAATGTAACTTACTCTGATATACGTCACTTATCAAGGTCAATCAAATCAACCCACATAAATCTCAAGGACAATTGGCATGCAACACAAGGTAACGCAATTAACCACAATTTTCACAAGATTTACACCAAGACAAACCACACTTCATTCCATAATCATGCCAATCAATCAACTATCACTCCTTGTGTCATCATCATAAGACGGGGTTTCAGAAACTCTTTTCCAAATTTTTCAAATTTTTAATTTTTTTCTCCTTTTTTTCAAAAGTAATAAATCTAACTAAGAAAAGCAATAAAGCACATAGAAGATAATGAAGAGAAGTGTAAGGAAAAATTTTCTCAAAAGTTTATGAATGCCCTATTCGATTAGTTTTCCTCTTATGATGCAACACCTAACCTATATGCTCTAAGCTACATGCTTTACTTAAATGAAAAATGCAAAAACAACCCAGTAAAGTTACATGAAATCCTATCTATATATAATGTAAATGCAAGAGATGTCATTCAAGCCATGCCCTAAGATCCATAATTTCACTCAATAAGCTACAAGGTCATCCCCCCATGCTTGAGATTTTCATTGTGCTTAATGAAAAGGACCTACAAACGAATAAGGGATAGAGACACACTTATGGTGTAAAGGGCAAATGATGGAGCAGGGAAAGGAAGGAGTGACACTTAAAATTTTTATTTTTTAAGAAGCCATTTAACTCATGTTTGCCTCCCAAGAAGTGTTTGTTTTAGTCCCTAACTTGACCCTTATCTTATGAGGTAGATGACGACAGAAAGGATGGACGCAGAAGAGCTAAAACAATGGATGGTGCTGAATCTACTACCTCCTTGGGGAAAACAAGAATGCCTCCAAAACCAGTCAAGACTGGCAGAGGAAAATCAGATAAGGCAGCAAACCTCATATAGGGTCCCCCATCTTCATCAACCACCTCCATCCCAAAGACAATGGTAGGAACAACAGGATCCACAGGAAATGCAAAAATTGGACGTGTAGGAACTGGAAGGGCGGTGAGTAGAGGGAAATAGAAGTCTATCCTCTCCTAACACAATTGGAAAGATATCCTCCCCCATGCACATCAGTCACAACTCTTATAGTTGCTAGAAACGACCTCCCTAGAATGATAGGATTTAGGAGCTCTCATCCATATCCATAACTACAAAATCACGCAGGATGACGAACATACCCACCTAGACTAGAGTACCCTCCAGAATACCTACAACATGCCTGATGGACCAATCTGCTAACTAAATGGTCATGTTGGTGGATTTCAAGTCCTGTAATTAAAGCTTCTTCCAGAGGGAGAGCTGCATCAAACTCACAATACCTCACAAATCACAAAGGGTTCTCTTAATCTGCAGGTCTCTTATAGAACAAGGAATGAAGAAATTGCCAGGATCTTGTAGCTTGGATGGTAACTTGCTCTAAAGTATTACGCTACATACCTCCCTCATGAGCATCATCGTGACCTCGTCAAGCTTGCCCTTCTTAGAAAGAAGTTCTCTTAAAAATTTTAAGTAGGATGGTGTTTCCTTAAGAGCCTCCAAGAAAGGGACATTGATGTGAATCTTTCTCAATATATCCAGGAATCACAAACTGTGCTCAAGCCTAGATAATACCACCCTCTGAGGGAATGGCAGAGGCGGGTAGTAGGGGTGAATTAGGAGTGGTTGGATGCCCTTCTCTTCTGGATTCTGGTTCTCTCTCTTCTTTAACCTGTCTATTCCTATAGAAATAGGAATTAAAACTATCCCATGAACTACCATCACGGGGCTCTTCATTAACTCCTCACGCTTATAGAAACTACATTGATATGGCCTTGGGATTTGACTCAGGCTAGCTTGGTATATGCCCCTGAGGTCGAGAGCAACTGCTAACCTATTGAGTTATATGTGCAATTTGGGTGTCCATTAACTTCTTATGGGAAGCCATGTTGTCCAACCTGGAGTTTATCAATATGATGTTCTTACTGAGGTTCCCATTAGTTTTTGTCTCTAAGTCCGAATAAACCTCTTCATAAGAAGCTCCAAGTTGGACTTCTACTGAGGGGGCTAAGGCTATGGATTGTAGAGCTCAGTACTGGAACAACCTAGGTGGCTGAACAGAACTCTAAGGTTGAGGGTTAGAGGTCTTGTAAGAAAGGT
>JACYFF010031955.1:84444204-84453319 GCA_017589665.1 Selenicereus undatus
AATGCATTATGTAGTTGAAGTTTCTGGAAGGGGGTGAATCTACATTGTCTGCTCCCAATGAGTCGGTAGGGGCTCATGGTTTCCAAATGTCACGGCTCAAGAACCACAAGAAGAAGAAGTGTGGCGACTTGATGAGCCCTCTCTCTCAACTTGAGTCTTTCGTTCAACGGCTTTGATCGTTGACGAACACCTGCGAAAATAAGACAAATTTGCGTGTAGGCAGCACAGTCTGTTGTACCATTGACTCTTATTTGTTCATTGAATTTCCTTTTTTACATTATTTGTATAGGCTCGCGTCCTCTTTTTCCAATCCTGTTATTTTCATGCGGCAGGGTTAGCGTTATATTTTTAATAAATATATTCTTTGGTCCGATTAGCACATCTGTATAGAAAGACACAAAGTTAATCGGTAAAGATACGTGTACTTGATGTCCCGTCTGGGGACCTAAAATGACTATGCATAGATTACCCTTATTTGTGTGGCCTATTCTAGTAACAACTTCAACGAAAATATCATATGTAGATTTTTTTTTTTTTTTTGGTAAGTAATCAAAGATGTATGTTAAAAGGACACCAAGGGGATGTCACCCATGTACAAAGGGGTCATTACAAAAAATCTTATGCCCTTAAGCTCTCATCCATTATGCAATTGATAAAAGCCAAAAAATTTAACTCTTTGCCACCACTAAGCCCCATACTCCAACTATACAACAATTTCAAAAAATAGATCTTGAAATCTTAAAATGTCGAAAATACAGTGATTTCTCTCCTTCCAAGTAGCCCACCAAATAGCTAAAGAAATCATGTGTCAAACTCCAAGGACTCGGTTCTTCTTCATCCTTCTCCTCCAAGCCACCACCACATCTCTTACATTAGAAGGTGAAACCCAACTATTCCCCATAAGCGAGAGAGATAAATCCCAAAGCGAAGAAACCCACCGACAATGTGCAGGAAAATGATCCACAGTTTCTTCCTCCTCCAAACACATGGAGCATCTACTTGGACCTCTAAAATTTCTTCTCTTAAGCATGTCGTTCGTTGGAATCTTGCCTAAAGTGGCTGCCCAAGCAAAGAAACACACTTTTGTGGGAGTTTTAGATTTCCAAATGGACTTGGCAGGAAAGTCACAACTGTCCAAGGCTTCAAACTGTGTTGAACAAAGACTCTTTACACTAAAGGAACCCTTAACGTTTAGTGGCCACACAATCTCATCATTACCTTGGAACAGAACCTTTTTCCCAGCAAGTAGGGCTGACAAATTACAAACACTTTCCTCTTCCCAATCATTAAGACTCAGCAAAAATCAAATCCCAATGGCTAATGTCACCATTCCAAGAAACAACTTCTTTAACCGTGGTAGACTTCAGACGAGCCATCCTAGAAAGATCTGGAAAAAGATTTTTTAAAGGGCGATCCCCACACCAGACATCGTGCCAAAATAACACCCTTGATCCATCCCTCACCTCAAAATGCACTAAAGATTTAAAACGCTCAAGACCTGCCAAGATAGATTGCCAACAACCAACCCCGTAAGGATAACGACTCTTCTTACTCCACCAACCCAACTCGTCTATCCTATATTTTGCCTTGATCACATTTTTCCACATAGCACTATCCTCTTTGGTGGAGAATTTTCATGGACTGGCTTCCGCCAGTCGAAATTTCGACCGTAATCTATAAATGAAGATGAAGTGGCTTACGCACGTACTTTTGCTCGTGGAACAGCAGGTTCACTTGTTGCTTCTTCTTATTGTCGTATTTATGTTAATGCACTTTCTAATGATACATAAAATAATATCATATGTAGATTCAATCCAAACAGCCCATCTTTGGTGGAGAATGAAGCCAGTCGAAATTTCGACCGTAATCTGTAAATGAAGATGAAGTGGCTTACGCACGTACTTTTGCTCGTGGAAGAGTAGGTTCACTTGTTGCATCTTCTTATTGCCATATTTATGTTAATGCACTTTCTAATGATACATAAAATAATAAATTGAAAGATTTCATTGGAATTGTTCGCTTGGAAATTAGGTACAACTATCCTAGCAAATTCTCCCTTAATTCTAATATTGGAACACGGATGTTGCAGAGAACTTCCTAAGAAACGAAACTACGAATTTTTAACAATGCATACGCGAACATGCCATCCTTGAAGGGGACGAGGATGATGTTTGAAATCCAGTTAGATTTAAAGCAAAGCTTATAGTGCCTCCCCCAGTCTCTTCGAGAAATTGCAGCTATGTTCAATGGAAGCCCCTTTAAAGGGGGAAGCATGATCCCTAGTTGAAAAGGGAAGCTAGCGAAGCTAAAACAAACTGAATTGGTTCTGATTTAGGAGACCTCTGCTTCTCCCACTGGAGAGTAGAGTTAGGTTGACGGTAAGGATCTAGAAGCTCTCCAACTTATTTTGGAGCCTTCGGCCGTGAGAGGAGAGAGGACTTTTGTGCCTGGAAAAAGAGTTGAGCCAATCATGCTTGACGACCAAAAAAAGAAAAACGAAAGAAGGATGGGGGGGGGGGGGAAGAACAGGCAAGTCTATGGATACCATTGCTTTGAGAGACTGCAGGCTTAATCGATATTGCTAAAAACTGACTTGACTTGCCACAGAGCTCTCTGACATTGAAAATAATGGGATAAGAGTAATGACAGAACCCTTCTATGTGATGCGACTAATATTGTGGGGAGAAACTTTGCATTCATGAAACTCTCAATAGATCTAGAGTGGAAGTGTGAGAAAGATCGCAGGTAGTTGCTAATTTGCTGTAGCTGTAGGTCCTATAGTTTTCTTGTTCCAAAGCTATGGTTTTGATTCTGAGGCTAGCTGCCATACTTCACCTCCGCTTTCCATCTCTGTTCTTTTCCTTGAGTTTTGTTCTTACCCTAGTCATTAACTTCAAATGTTAGAGCCATAATTCACCAAGTAGTACTTAATACCATCCCTATTCTTCATTTAACATTGGAATATAGCAACTACAATGACATTATATGTTGCTGCTTTTTTGGCCCTGGAGTGTCCTTATTCCATAGAAGAGTATTATTTAATTGGCCAGACTGATATGAGGCAGATCCGTCTGGATTGCAGAGGTGGTTTTATTCATTTCATTTCTTTAAAAAAATTTCTTTAACTTTTCCTAAATCAAAATGTTTGAATGTACATATGCCTATCAATGTATTATGTAACCCAAGCTGAAACATCCATCGGAGCTATGAGACTGATGAAAGATAAAGTCATCTAATAAAATAGTGTAGTAGGTCCTGTAATCTAGGGCGGTTGGTCTCTACTTTCTGGTGTTTGTTCCAGACTGATGAAAGATACTGTGATCTAATAAAATAGTGTAGTAGGTCCTGTAATCTAGGGTGTTTGGTCTCTGCTTTGTGGCGTTCTTTCCCCATTTTCATAAAAACTACCTGTGCTTGTGTCAGTCCTCGCTCTTGCCACTGCATCGTGGTCATCACGTAAGTGTCGTAGCTGATCCAAAACCTTTCGGTTGCTGTCATAGTGTACAGGCCCTCTCTTGCCCGATCCGGGCTTGGTCTAATGGTGACTAATGATGAACTAGTGAAGGAATTGAGAGTATCAGGCTGCAACCAACCACAGGCTTGCCCGATATGAAGCCTAATGAAGCCATTGCTAGAAGAGGTACGAGAACTACGGAAAGTAATGGGTGATAGCGTTTCTTGTTCTGGTGGTGTATATAGTAGCAAAACTGGTTATCTTAGCTCCCGCTTTGAATCTCAAAATTTCTCTCATAAATTGAATTATGTGCTTAAAATAGTTTTGCTAAAATTTATTGGAGGATTGGGTCAACTTTGCGGTTACTTTTTGTGTGGATTTGCTTTGGACTCATGCACCTATACCAAGTCTCGACCTTGTCTTCAAGGCCCCATCTTGACTTGGCCTCTACTCAAAGAGGCCTTATGAAAGTTTGAAAGTTCATTCCTTTTTATTATCCCTGAGAGCTATATTCTAGGGTTTATAACTTAAATATGAGATATGGAAATAAAAATGTTGACACCTATACTCAAAACTTTCAAAAGTTCATCATTGACTGCGAATTTGAAGAGAGTGATACAAAAGGATCATTCTTTATGTTGATGGTCTAACTCCCACTATTGAGGCTTGCTTGGATGGTCAAAAATTTTGTCTCACTTGGTAGGGTTGGTGTTTATACTTTGAATGTTGATGGAAATTGAAGCTCAGGAAGGAAACATGTAGGGGAAGGATATGAACTCCCAATCTTCAATGATGTTGCAGGAATGTAATGGAAAAGGTCACCCAAAATTGTGTCCTCATAAGACCTGCACTGAAGTTTAGACTTAGCAACTATTAATCTCATTGCTGGTTCATAACTCTTAAGTTGAGCAGCGAGCAGAAGGACCAGGAGACTATTATCTTTGATCTATTAGTACCTGAAGGATTAGAGAGTGAATTAGAGCTTGTCCGTATCGTCACTAGTTGCTCCACCAGCCTGAGAAGGAGGTTCGCAGAGGCTGGAAGTTTTATTATCTTTTTGTCTGGGATGTGGGGACGGTTAGCATGGCTGGGTCTGCTGCTTGTGTTTAAGGGGATAATGGTGCCTCAGTAATTCTATCTCACAGAAAATCATGAAGTTTCATGCCCATTTCACCTAGCCCTAAGTCCCAAAATTCAAATCAAGGTGGGTTATTTTTGCTCTAAATATACTAGATTTGAAATCCAAAATGAATGAGCTGTGGTTGTTGCATGTGTGAATATGGATCTTGGTTGTGAATTGGACCAGCTGGGTGTTATGGATTTTACATGGTAATGGGAATACATTATAATTTTTGAAGAAGAATTAAATAGTGCAGTTGATTGTAGAATGCCAATTTTCATAGCTTAATTTGTTGCATATGTGGTAAGTGTATTCTCTGTTTGCTTGTTTTTAAAAACAAACAATTGTGTGATTCACATGATGGGAAGAAAGGGTACTATATATATGCTGGATTTTGGGACCGTTGAATCCCCCCGACCCCAAAAAAGAAGAAAAAAAGTGGTATAGATTTTGGAGTGGGGTGTGCTGCCTTGTTACCTTTGGTGTGCATTGCACGCTTAGTGCAGCCGAACCTAGGGATGAGCAAGGTTCTTGGGTACCTTGGAACCTATTCGGAATCTGTTAAACCGTTCTGGTTTTAATTCCTAAAAAAGAGGAATTAGTCCAATCGGTTCTGGTTCCGGTTCTTAAAAAATATCTGGAATCGGAAGCTAGAATCTGTTTATAGATAGGAAAATGAATAATTTTTTGATTTTTTTACTACCTTTTCTTTTGTTTCTCTATTTGATTTTTATCCTACAAAAATGACTCTTCAAATACTGAATTTATCGTAATATCGGTTAATTTTCTACTACTTATTGAAGAATGAATCATTATATTTTTCAAGTAACTAAGACCTAAAAAAAAAACAAACGTAATAAATTAACTTTTTTTTGTGTATAAATATATAAGACGAAGGTAGAAAAACATCAAACCCCTCTTCCATTCCAAATATATATAAAAAAAAATTTAATTTATTAGGTGCTAAAATTTCAACATTAGGCGCAGTGGGCACTTTGAAATCGGAACCGGAACTTGAGGTTCTGGTTCCCAAAAGTTAGGAACTAGTTTGACCGGTTCCGATTCCGATTCCTTTTTTTTTTTTTTTTTGGACAGGTACCCGAAACTGCGTACCTCTAGTGGAAACTGCTGTTTAGCAGGCTGGTTCAGCAATGAACCAGCCAGCAGCATGTGCTGGCTGTCCGTGGGCTGGTTGTGTGTGTTTTGTTGAAAAAAGGGACTGTGCCTTGATGGAAGTGTCGGTTTGCTATGAGTGCGTAAATTCCTTGTGAGCGTCAGAATGATTTGTGTAGCATACTTGTGATTATGAATGCAAGCAAACTTGTTACTTAGTCCGTTAAATCAGCGGGAGAGTGTGTTGTCGCTATTAGAGATGTAATCCAAATGGTTCAAATACCAGTGCGTTCTCTCTTTGTATCTGAATGGGTTTGAGTCAATTGGTGTTGCTTGAATACTTGTTTGGATTTGGCCATTTGTGTCTTGATAAGATGTTGGTTGCAATCTGTTGTGGAGAATTTGTATCCCATCTGCATATGCATATATAGCTGCACTCACAGTGTTCGCATATTGAAATTATCTCAAAATAAGGGCCCAAGTGTAAGGTGTTACTCGAAAAAAATGAGATTTGGTTGCAAAGTGTAAGGTGTTACTCGAATAAAATAAGATTTGGTTGCTTTACGTGCTAGGCATTAATTGAATCTTGAAAAACCAGAAAGTTCAAAAGTTCTTGAAATTGTTTATCAATGGTTTGCAGTATTTTTAGATGGGCTAAGCAAGTCTAGTGCTTGTGGAGGGGACGTGCTCTTAAGCCAGTCATACCAAGGTCCTAATTGAGTCGGGTTGATGTCACCTGACGAGTGTAACTTGAGTGTTCCTCCTGACTTTAGTATTCACAGGAACCTAACTGTTGCCTAGGTAAGCAGGTCATACAAGTATAGAGATTATAAGCACTAGTTTGTGTCAAAAGTCCATGAAATGATCCAGTTTGAAGAAAACCATTTGTGTGGCTTTCAGGAAGGCTATTTGTGACTAAACCCCATGAGAACTACTTTTCTGTAAATGACAGAAAACTTAAATAGATTGTTTTACCCATCTTGGTGATTTTTTCCGAAGGTTATATATATATATATGTGTGTGTGTGTGTGTGTGTGTGTGTGAATATGTGTGTGTGTGAATATGTGTGTGTGTGTGTGTGTGTATGTATGTATGTATATATATATATATATATATATATATATATATATATATATATATATTCGTGATGTGAGAAATATTTTAGTTGCAAGAGTCTGAGCACTTCATTTGCTTGCCCACTCTGTTTTCCTCTTTATCTCAGGTTTAAGTCTTCAATAAAGGCTTGTTGAAGTAACTGATTTGTGAAATGATATGCTTTCTTTTTGTGAACCTTTTAAATATGTTATCAACAAGATTGCAAATGTATTCTTGATTCTCGAGCAAGATGGTGTAATTTTAGTGATGTAATTCTAGGAGATCATATAAAATGAAGTGTATGTATTCATGTAAAGCATATTGTCTAGTAGCTCTGAATGGCCTTGTGACCCAACTATCTGGGTAGCCTGGAAGACCAAGTAATTTCATTTTCTTCTATAATTTAGGAATAATACCTCAGTGATGTAAACCCCTTATACTTTGGATGTGTGGCCTGTTGAGTTGCAATTTATTTAATTTATTTGTAGCTTGCCAAGCTGTATACTCTGTGCGTTCACGGTTTACCTTTGTCTGCAGCATGTGGCCGTCTAGCTGTTTTCCTAAAAAGCCTTGTGTAATTTTGTTATAGCTTACCAGGTTCAAGTCTAACGTAGTGAGCCTAGGATTTTGATTCCGGACCAATGTTTAGGCTGAGCTATGTCAACTTTTCTCCAAAATTAGAGACTAAAACAATTGTAAATCCCTTTTTCATCCCTCCAAACCTCGAAGAGGTTGGTAGCATTTAAGGTAATTAATCCAGGGAGTCGGGGTGTTCTAGTTTCCTATTGTTGTTAGAAGAGGAAATTTTTAATACCAACTATGATAAAAGGGACTTTGAGTTGGGACATCCAACGTAAGTGGGAATATTGTCAAGAAACCTTGTCAAGCTAAAGAAATGTAACACTTAATATTAGGGATTGGGTCGGCACTGGGCTGGATTCATTGTCTTTTCTTGCTGCCAAGTTTCTGACATAGGAACATTTCTTATTTCTTTTCCCTTTTCTGTGGGTTTTTTTGGGGGGGGGGGGGGGGGGTTGCTTCCATCCCCTTTTCTTAGTGTGGATGTGCAGTTGGTTTACAGCTATGATTACGTTGGAGTAAAAAGACTAAGGCCCTGTTTGACAAACAGCTTTTTGAAGAGCTTTTTGGCAAAAGAGAGCTTTTTTGACTAAAATTAGCTTTTTGATTAAAAAAAAAAATTAATTTGGATGTTTGGTGAAAGAGTTTTTTAAAAGAGTTTTTTGGATCCAAAAAGCTAATTTGAAAATGCTAATTTGATGAGTTTTTTGAAAGAGTTTTTTGAAAAATTAGTTTTTTGTCTTACAACTTTATCAGAAACAGCTAATTTTACCTAACAGTTTTTCAACAAATAGCTAATTCAAATAGCTAATACAAACAGTTAACTCAAATAGCTAATAGATAACAGTTAATACAAACAGATAATAACTATTTGTCAAATAGGGTCTAACTGCAAAAAGCAGGAAGACATGAGGGAGAAAGACATGCTAGTTTAGCATCTGGCTACTCACTGGCTTCCTCATTTGCTTATATCATTGTTTATTTGCCATTTGCAGATGAAGATGAGTAGCTGCTCTAACTGCCTGGAATATTAACATCGGTAGATGTCTGTGTTTGAGTTCTATGTTTGTTCAAAGCTTCTCAATCAGAGCTTTAACCAGTTTGTATTAGGCTGAGCGTTTCAGATTGCGTGTGCTTGCCGCTTTGCTACCGAAGTATTTTCGGTAATAAATGTTCGATGATGGAATATTCTCGCCAATTTTGTTCAATCTCTGAAATGTGAGCACTTTCTGCTTTCTCCCCCTGCCGTTTGGTTTTTTGGGGGGGGGGGGGGGGCGTTCTTTTCCACCCCAAAATTGCGTAACAAAAATTATTGATTAACGTGGCCACGGACGCCATGTCACTAGCTTTACTGCAGATGTACCACATGTCACTATCTTTATTGCAGATGTGTCGGTGATATTTTCAATGATGTCATTCGGGAATGAGAAACGCAAAAATTGGGAAAACAAAAATGCAGTTCTCGAATTGATTTGAAATTGGGCAATACTAACGTTGTCCAGCGCCCTTATAGGGCCCGTTTGTTTCATGGGTAAATAGAAAATATGGGATAGTACGAAATAAAATGGAATGGTAGAAAGAGTGATTTTTTCTTGCAAGAGTGGGATTGGGTAGGAATGTGAAATGAAGTGGAATGAAATAAGAAAAGGATAAAATTATTATTATCAGGGAAAGAGAAAGAGTGGGAATTAGTGGGGAGCTAAAGAGAGTGAGAAAGGGCGGGAATGAGTGATATCTCATATATATATATATAT
>JACYFF010031955.1:84453719-84471874 GCA_017589665.1 Selenicereus undatus
TATATATATATATATATTAAAAGTTGGATGAAATCAATGTATGAGTGTCATATGTGATACTATTTAGGATGTCATGGGTAATGCCATGTAGAATTAATTATTTTCATAAATGTCCATTTATGGTTAAACTAATGCAATGTTATATTTATGTTAAAGAATGAATTTTTGCAGATCTTATATATTTATTAATATACTATAATAAAATACTCATTGACTTAATAGACTTGAAAGGTGGCCCAAAAATTTTGTCCATGAAAACATATGTAACATATATTAGAGAATTTTGACGAAAAAATATTAAATAAATAATTATAAAAGAATTTTAACTAATTTAAAGGGAAAAAAATAAAAGAAACAAAATAACTCAAAAAAATAATAATGACATTGTTTAGGAATTATTATTACTTTTAAAATTGATATATTTTTATTACTTATTTATATTTAATGAACTTAAAACAACAATTGGCTAAAATTCTTGCATGCACTTTTCACATATCTTATGTAGTCATTAGTAAGATGATAATTTCAACCTTTATTAAATGAAGGGAAATAAAAAAGTTGATCCATTTATCTACAAAAAGTTGCCCACAAAAAAAAAGACATCTCATATATTAGATAATTTTTAAAAAGTAGTAAATAAATAATTATAGTATAGATACAAAAGGAATTTGAAATAATTTAATGAAAAAAGAAAAAGAAACAATTATAACTAAAAAAGTAATTATTTTGTAATGTAATATCAATTCTATATTGTAAAGTGAACCAATGTTATGTAGGCATTACTAATTATTAATAAATTTATTTTCAAAAAATATAATTGTTAATAGTGAAATACTAAACAAATGAAATAAAAAAAGTGAATTCAAATTAAGAATTAAGAGGATTTTGTTACAACCAAAAAAGAATCTAAGAAAACGTTCAACTTCTGACAATTAATAATATGACATATAAATTTATTTTTACCATTCGAAAGGAAACTATCTATTATATTGGTAATGCATTTAAAAAAAATGTTTGAATTATGTCTTTTTATCGCAAGAATATAACCCTAGTTTATTTGTAAAGAGTGGACGAGAGGGGGAGGAGTGGGAGCTAGAGCCGAGCAAAGCTAACTCAATATGATTACTGATCTGAAATAGACACAAAGTTAAGTGGGTTTGAGTGCAATTTTTCAACTTGTTTAATTAAATAAGTTATGTCCAGGTTGAGATTCTTAACACGAAAAAATTATATATTTAACCCGTTTAATTAAATAGATTAAACAAATGAATACATCTACCCATTTATTATTAGCCCATTTATCCTTTTTGATAATTAAGAACACAAAAAATTAAAAATAAATATGAAAATGTGAATGTGATGAATCAGATGAGCTTTGGTCGGTAATTAGGGACAGACGTGCGGTGGGCACGAGAGGGTGGAGTTATACCAACACCTAGGGTTGTTCATTGGTCCAGGATTGGACTGGACCGGATTGGCTTGGACCAAAGATAGATTTATGATGACATGATGGACCGTGACTCGAACCGGTTTAAGGTCGGTCCAGACCGAGATCAGACCGGTCAAACCCGGACGGGACCTGGACCGGACCAATTTTGGACCAAATCCAAGGTCCTACTTCGGTTGTCTTTCTTTTGTCTGTAAACGGTAAATTTGTAACAAAGCTAAAAGGACTTTCCTTCAATTACAATGATCTATTGATCTCTATTGTATTAACAATTGACATCAAACTAAACATCAAGCCCCCCCAAAAAAAAGACGTAAGACAAAACTAAATCAACATCACATATTCACAATCACCATCATTATCATATCATCACCAGCAGTAATCACCAAATCTCTACTCTGTAACAAACAAACAATTGACATCATTTATCATCGCTATTCAACCATTCAACCAAGGAGGATCGATAAAACAATTTAAAGAAGGCAAGCACGCTAAGCAGTCTAAGCAGTGACCTCAAATTGACGGCGTCGCTGACCTGAGGGAGCCAGGCAAGGAGGGCGTTGGCGCCGGCGTGGGAGAGGGCGAGTGGGTGTCGGCGAGCGTGGCTAGTAGTCAGAGTCGCGGTACTAGGGTGGCCGGTGGGACTGGAGAGCCAGAGAGAGACATAGGGTGAGAGGGAGAAGAGATGTAGTGACAGCTTGTGATTGTGAAGACCTAAAGGCATCAACCTTTTCATTTCAACCAAGCCCAGTTGGCAGGCCTAATAACTTATAACCCTAGTTTGGTTTCGGCCCACGATTCGGTCCAGCAGTCCATCCGGTCCAGACCGGGACCGGACCGAAGACCGAACAAGGCTAGCTCAAAGACCCAAGACCGGACCGAATTCATCCAGTCCGGTCCTAGCCGGTCTTCAGTCCGGTCCGGTTCTGGACCAAATAATGAACAATCCTACCCACACTCATACTCATTTTTAAAAGTCATCCCCATACCCATCGAATTTTTAAAATCTATTCTCATACCCATACCTATCGGATATTTCGAGCATTTCGTGTTTTATTCGGGTATATACATATATTAAAATATAGTACCCATTGGGTACAATAATTTCTTTCATCTAAAGAATTGCATAAAACTAAATTCAACTAGCTAGAATGTTCTAAAGAAATACAATACCTATTGTGTTAAGTGCAAGAGTTCATATTTAACTCATGAACAAAAACTACATTATGGAAATGACTGGAAGGAGGGAGTAAGGGACACAACAAATGAGAAGTGAGGGGCACAGCAAGTGATAGCTAGGATTTTAGGTTTGTGAGTCGTGAGTCACATGACTTCCTATATCGGCATAGTAAATGAGCGATACAAATAGATATATTGCATAGTTGGGGATGGGTTGCAGTATGGGACTTTTTTTTAAACGAATTACCAACGTTCAAAGCTTAAAACTTAACTCAAAATTTTATTTTAACCCCCAAGAAAAATATGTACCGGGCGTGTACGGATATGAGGCGTGTGATGCTTATACCTGAACTCGTACCCATACCCATATCCGCTTTTAATGTACCCCCCCCCCCCCATACCCATTTTTTCCTAATTTTTCGTATGAATTCCTCGTATGTGGATACGTTGTTTTCTAACATATCTTTGCATTTCTTGCTATTACTATATGTCGATATCATGTATTGAAGGATTTGTGTTGTTTATTGATTTAGAGTTACCCACCCTTTGAGGGCCTAAAGGGGCTTTGCCCCTGTCCTTGCAAAAGGGGAACGACTAGGGAAGTGTGGATTTCCCATACACCCACGCCTTAGCCCCTAGGGGTTAAAGGTGTTTATATGAAGAGTTTGTTTGTAAGGCTGACGCTCTACCTCCCATTGCCTACCATGGCGTTCATGGGTCGAGTACTCGAATTTGGACATCAACCAAACGAGTTGATCCTTACATTAGTGTAGTGTTTAACTAAACTATCGCGTTTGGTTAGATCCCTCCCTGAAGGGGATAGAACGAGTTCAGTTGCAAGGCCAGCGTCACATTGCTCCCAGTGCCCATCATGGCATATATGGTTTAAGTTTGGAAACCAGTCGAACAAGCTAATCCTTGCATCAGCGTATCGTTTAACCAAACTATCGCACTTAGTTAGACCCCTCCTTTAAGGGGGTAGGACGAGTTCAGATGCAAGGTCGACGTCCTATCATTCTCTTTGCCTACCACAACATTCATTGCTAAGCTTAAACACTAGCCTAGCAAGCTGACATCAGCTCATCGTTTAATCAAACTATCGTGCTTGATTAAACCCCCTCCCTTGAGTGGATATGAGGAATTTGTATGCAAAGCGGGCATCATATCGTTCACATTGCCTTCCATGGCATTCACGCGTTAAGTTTGGGCACCAGCCGAATGAATTGATCCTTGCATCAGTGTATCATTCAATCAAACTATCGCGCTTGGTTAGATCCCTCCTTTGAGAGGGTCGGACAAGTTCGATGCAAGGTCAATGTCCTATCGTTCCTATTACCTACCATGACATTCTTGGGTTAAGTTCGGACACCAGTCGAACGAGTTGATCCTTACATTAGAGTATCCTTTAACCAAACTGTCGTATTTGGTTAGACCCGTCCCTTAAGGGGGTAGGACGAGTTCAACTGCAAGGTCAACATCCTATAATTTCCACTACCTACCATGGCGTTCATGGGCTAAGTTCGAACACCAGTTGAACAAATTAAACCTTGCATCAGCGTACCATACCGTTTAGATTTGTCGTTAAGCTTTTATCATTTTGTTGGACCTATTGTCTCACCTTAAGCCCTTCATGCCCCCAAACTTGACGACAATCGACTAAAATCATATTCAAGGAAACGATAATTCATTAATATCCATAGACGATAAAATTGGGGGCCAATCGAACATACAGCCGACATGCTAAGATGAAACATGCCTTTGATTTACACAAACAACACAACTACCTTTTACAACATCATATGTAGTACCTCCTAAGGTTGTCAGAGTGCATGTCCTTGGTATCCTTTTTTCTTGAAGGGTTGAGAGGCAAAACGTCCCAAGGCATACTTCTTTAATAACCATGTATCATCCTTCCCAATTAGGTGCGAGCTTCGCTTGGATTGCCCCTTTTCCAGTGGCCTCCATTTCCGTAGGACCAGATCTCTCTACCTCAGGGCCTTTCCTTGACCCTACGATTATAAAACAAGGTCATCCTGATTTTCGAAATCTCTTCCCTGAGATAGGTATCTCTCCTTAGCATGGGTAGCATGTCAAGTGCTTCCCTTAAGGCCTTGTTGTTAAGGTCATTCTGGAATGTGGTGATTCGGTGGGTGTGGATAGCAACCTCTATTAGAAGCACAACCTCGGAGCCACAGACGAGCAAGCAGGGGTTCTCCCCAGTTCCACTCTTCTCGGTTGTTCGAATGGGCCATAGTAAGCCTAGGAGCTTATCGGCCCATAACCCCTTTGTAATATCCAATCTCTTCCTGAACCCATTTAAGATATGCTTATTAGTGGATTTAGCTTGCCCATTCATTTGGGGCCTAGCAACAGCTGTGAACCTTGTTCGAACGTAATACTCATCACAGTAGTCTCATACCTTATCGTTATCGAATTGTCGGCCACTGTCGAATATCATTGCTCTTGGGACCCCAAACCTGGTTATACTATTCTTCTATATGAACTTGGGAACCTTATTCTCAGTGATGGATGCAACCGTCTCTGCTTCTACTCAACAACAACAACAATAACAACAACTCCCAGTGTGAGTCCCGCTTTCGCAGGATCTAGGGAGATCCAACTGTAGGCAACCTTACCTCTACCGGCATTTCTACCCGTAAAGAGGCTTATTCGTCTCTCCTTCTACCCAATTGGTGAAATAATCCACCGCAACAAATAGAAACTTGCATTGTTCTTTGCCTTTCGAAAAGGACCTAGAATATCCATGGCCCACTTTGTGAAAGGCAATGGAGAATGCAATGTGGTCAAAGGGGTGGATGGTTAGTAGTGTAGGAAGGCAAATCTTGGCAGTTGTCACACTTTCTTACCATTTCTATCACATCTAACCGAAGTGTGGGCCAATAGTAGCTTGTCCTTAGTGCCTTTGTGGCCAAGCTTCGTCCCCTAATGTGTGACCCATACTCCCCTTCGTGTATCTCGGCCAAGAACCTTTTGCCTTCTTCCGATGTGGTGCATCTTAGGAGGTGATGGGAGAAAGCCTTCTTGTAGAGGAGCCCTTTATATAGCAAGTACCACTCAAATCTCTTCTTGATGCGATCGGCCTCTGTCAGATCTTGTGGTAAGGTTATGCCACGCATATCTCATGAGGTGCTTAATCCATGTCTCGCTTATATCAATTCAAACTAGCTCCTTAGCTCAATCGTCCGTGCTGATAAGATGTCCTAATGAATGCTCATAGGATATCCATCCGGTGAGGAGCCTGTCGATTCTTCGATCAAGGTACATGCTTAATCTCAAATTTTTTGAACATAGAGGACCTCTCCTTTACTTTTGCCATGTAGGCAACCATGGTTGGATCGCGAGTTTCGTAGTCGCCTTTTTCTTAACTCACCACCAATTGAGATTCGGAGAAAGCCTTTAGGCACTATGCCCCTAGTGCATTGCAAATTTCCATTGTAGCCAATATGTCCTCGTACTCAACCTCATTGTTGGATGTCTTGAACATGAACTTTAACGTATGCTCATGTGAGTGCCCTTCGGGTGATACCATTATTAGTCCAGCTCCATTCCCTGCATTTGTCGCCCACCTATCGGCATATAGCATCCATGCCTTGCTACCCATCTCTTGGGGTTGATATGGAATTGAGTATTCAGCAATGAAGTCAGCAAGGGATTGGGCTTTAATTGCACTTCTTGGTTCATAGCTGATGTCGAAGGGTACTAGCGCGATAGCCTAGTTTAACATTCTTGCGGAGCTTCCATACCTTTCAAGAGTGTTTCGCAAGGGCTAGTCGATCAAAACAACAATGCGATGTGGCTTGAAGTACGGATGCAACTTCCAACTCACAATCAGCAAAGCATATGCAAACTTCTCAATGAGCGGATAACATTGCTCGGCCCCCGCTAGGACGTAGCTAACATAGTAAACCGCTAACTGTTGTCCATCTCTTTCCACTAGTAGTACTGCGCTTTCCGCATGATTAGAGACGACTAGGTATGCCAACAATGGTTCCCCTATGGTAAGGCTTACCATCCAAGGGAGTCTTCCTAAGTATTTCTTGAGGCTTTGAAAAGCTTGCTTAGCTTCTTCATCTCAGCCAAAGCAAGTTTTCTTCTTTAGGACTTTGAAGAAAGAAAGACACTTACCAGCTGATCTTGAGATGAACCTCCCAAGTACGGTTATGCAGCTAGTAAGCTTTTGCACCTCCTTCACGGTTGTTGGTGACTTCATGTTCAGCACCACCATGATCTTATTAGGGTTTGCCTCAATGCCTCCCTAATCGATCATTTATCCTTGAAATTTTCTATATCTAACTTCGAAAATGCACTTCTTGGGGTTGAGCTTCATTTCATAATGCCTTCGTATCTTGAAAGTCTCCTCAAGGTCTCTCACATAATCGACTTCTTTAACACTCTTAGTGATCATATCATTCGACATGTGCTTCCATTGTCTTCCCTATGAGTGCCACAAAGACGTTATCCACAAGATGCTGATAGGTGGCTCCAACGTTCTTTAACCCAAATGGCATCACATTGTAACAGTACAAATCGGTGTCAACAATGAATGTCATCTTTTCTTGTTCTTCCTTAGCCAAAGGAATTTGGCGATAGCCCGAAAAAGCATCCATGAAGCTAAGGAATCGTGGTTGATCATAGAATCAACTAACTTGTCCATCTTCGGCAATAGGTAGCTATCCTCAGGGCATGCTTAGTTCAAATCAGTAAAGTCAACGCACGTTCTCCATGTCCCATTGGGCTTCTTAACCAAGATGACATTCGATACCCACTCAAGGTATTGACATTCTCTTATAAATCCTGCTTATAAGAGTTTCCAGACCTCAGTTGCCGCGGTCGTGCTCCTTTCTGCCCCCAAGTGCCTTCGTGTTTGAATGATCGGCTTATGATTCGGATCTACACATAGTTTGTGCTCCATTATATCGGGGGCTATGGCTAACATTTTGGAAGGGTCGAATGCAAATAAATCCCTATATTGCTCCAAGAGTTTAGCGATCTGGTCCAGTTTGGTGCAGATACTTGCCAATCTGAATAGTCCGTTCTGGGCATCCGAGGTCTAAGGGTATGGGTACCACTTCGAAGGCGGGTTCTAGGTGGGCGTTCCATGTTCTTTTCCTGAGGTTGAAAGTAATACCATTGGTTCTGTGGCGACCTTCTTTCTAACCTTGCATGGTCAAGACGTCTCGCCTGTGGGAGGTTGTTCCTTCCTTCATAAGGATTTCAAACTTACATAGTAGCATTCCCTTGCCATCTTTTGGTCTCCATACAAGTTTCCTACCCCTGCCATCATCTAGTTCAAACTAAATAAGTATGAGGCAAGGTGCCACGATGGCTATGATGGCATTAAGGGTTGGTTGTCCCAGGATGGCATTGTATTCCATAAGGATGTCCACCACTAGAAAGTTTGTCTCCACAAGTCGTGAGTTATCCTTGTCGCCCACTTAGACCAGTAGTCTTTTAGATTCGAGGAGGTATGTTACTTTTCCCCCGAATCCCACAAAAAGAGTCTCGACAGCTTCCAAATCTTTTTTGTTGTATTGAAACTTAAGGCATTCAAGAGCGATGATATCAACACAGCTTCCCGTGTCTACAAGTAATCAGCGAACCATGGTAGTCGCTATCTTAAGTTGTATCACCAGGGAGTCATTGTGAGGGTTTGCAAGGGACGATGTCCTCCGGACTAAACGTCATAGTTGGTCCTATAAGTGGTTTCAGTTCTCTAGCCATTATGACCTGGCTAAGCTTCTAGATCTAAGCTTTTCGATAGCTCATATTCAGATCTTTATTATCAATCCCTCCAATGATGGTCACTACTATCTCTATATTATGGTCAGAATTATTATCTTTCTTTCTTTCCGGTCATGGCAATTACAATCCCCACTTCCTCCTCTTCTCGAGAAGCGATTGAGCTGTCCTTGATCGACCAACTCGTGAAGGGCCTTCTTGAGTTCACGACACTCAGAGCTGGTGTGCTCGTAATCCTTATGGTATTCACAATGCTTGTTCTTGTTCCTAAATTTTGCCAGAGTATCAATGGGCTTTGGTCACCTTAACATAGGGTTGCCTTTGATCTCCATGAGGATGTTCCGAGGGGTAGTGTGGAAACATCCAACTGTTTCCTCATCTTTCTTAGGACACTTGTCCGTCTGAGGACCCTTATCATGCCCTCATCTTTTTTGATTTTCTTGTTAGACAAAGTCATCCCCGACGCATATCTCTGTGGCCTATATGAATCTTGAGCCCTTCTTAAGGCTTTTGACAATGTTTTTACACTACTCTTAGCAAGGGAAAATTTGAAACTTCTCGGGAGCAATTTGTTAAGGAAAGCCATGTAAGCCACCTCATCCTGCAAGTCTGGGATTAGGATGGCTTCACAGCTGAACCCTATCACATATTCCAAGTCTTCCCCTTTGGCTTATTGAATCTTGGCAAGATGAATGCTAGTCTTACATTCTCTTGTGCTTGCTATGAAGTGAGCGCTAAACGACTCGCCCTGCTTAATGAAGTAATGCTCCGTCAGAGAGATCATTGAACCGTTTCTGTGCAATCTCCTTCAACGTAGCCAATAAGTAACGACAGCATGTTGTGACATCGACGTCCTGCACCCACATTTGTGCCTTATAGACATCAAGATGATTGTTTGGGTTAGTATTTACATCAAAGGGGTCAATTGTTGGTATCTTGACCTTCTTAGGCCGCGATATCTCCATAATTGCTTTACTGAAAGGTGTTGAGAAGGAAGACAAGAATCACTCTCCGAGGAGCCCCCGATCCAAAGCACATGAGGCCTAAGATGGCCTAACTCAATCACCGAAGGTGATCCACAATGCCTGGATGATACCCCTCGCTTTTGGCCCCCTATTGGCGTTGACCGTTTGGATGGGGGATGAGTCTTACAGCGTGCTGGAGTTCTTGTCAGGGTCCTTTCTACGAACTTGGGCGACGAAGGAACTCTTTCTTCGGAGCCTCCCCCTACTGAGTAACAGGGGCAAGAAGACTCATCTTGCTCCTTATACCATCGGGTTCTCAGGCTCTTGGATGCGTAGGGAGTTGTGACGAACCAGGAGGGAGGCAATGCTATTGCGGGCTTTCTGAAGAGCTTGCTTAGTTTCAATGATTCTCTTAGCATCCCCGCCTTAGAAAGGGCTTGTATCCCTTTGGGGGGTCCGCTCCAAGCCTACTTGTATGGAGGGGTGTGAGGTGTTGGTTTGTATTCGAACCCTCGAATGGGCTCGGGCTAATGGTTGGTTGCCTTCATCTTTTCACACACTCATGGGATCACTACTTCTTGCACTTGCTTAAGCACCTCCTCCAATTGGTCAGGTATGAGAAATTACTAAGCGGATGGGCAGTCCACTAAATTCTCTCTGAAGCTCAGAACCGGAAAGCCACCATGCCCCCGTGGGGATCTTCAACTGCTGAGGCACACCCTTCTCTCACAACTTCGACGCTTTAGATCGAGTGTCAACCATCATACTGATTTGTCCGCACAGACAACGCCAATCTATTTTGGAAGAAACTTACATGAATGGTGGTGACATCCATATTTACGTTCAGTTGACGTGTCGATTGATCACACGAGCTGACGTGAACTCCCTTCGATGATCTGCATGAAGGTCGACTCCAGGTGTTTTTCCCAAGGAAGGCCCCTCCAACGCTCAATTCAATCTCAGAGTGAATTAGGGAAGCATACAGAGAGAAAAAGAGCAGAGAGAAGGGGAGAGTTTACTGTTTTTGGAGAGTGTTTAATGAACTAGTCAAGTCATGAAAGGTAAAACTCCCCCTAAAATGGGAAATGTTGGGGTATTTATAGTCGTGGGGTTGGCACCCAAGGGTAGGATGATAATTTTCCTATTTAAGGGGTCAAATTACCATTATACCCCTCCAACGCCCTTTTAACTTCCCTGTGGTCAATTCTGACCCCATGTTGACTTGGTCAGCAGCACATGTTGCCTTCCTCTTGGACGGATTACCGAATATCCTAATCCGATTTCATTTCTAGTTTGGCATTACTATTTGTGGTTCAATTTTGTTGTTATTGGTTTCGTTCCAATATGACTTATTTATTGGCTTGTTTTTTTAGATTATGAATTTGAGTGGGGGGCTTTGTTCTTCTCACATCCACTTCCCTTCCCGATTAACTAGGATGACACTCCTGCTAACCACTTTCCATCTCCAATTCCCCACACTGAAACCTAACCTCCACATCCATGTCCAATGGATCAAGATCTACATCCTCCTCAAATCCACCCGGGTCAACCACCCCTTTCAAGCTATGCTAACACTATTTGCTATGACGGAGGGTAACTGTTCTCCTATCCATTTCCCAACTCCAGTGTAGCCTCTTCTTCACACTGAACAGTCTCCCCTTGTTATTGTGGAGGTCATGAACCAGCATGTCCTTGAATCAGATGAAGTACTTGAACCCCTGAACCCACCCACCATGTACCAAGTTACATGGATGAGCTTATTGTACTTTATCTGATAGCCAAACTTTGTGGGGAGCTCCTGCCACTTGCACATATTATTGCCAAAACTGAAGTTGACTAGAAATATATTAAAGGTAGGTAGAAAACAATGCACTTGGGAATGGGTGGATGCTCCTTGGTCAACCATCATTGGTTTGTCAAAGGTCTTAATTACGTTCTTAACCCTTGGACCCCCTTCTTTGATCCTTCCTCTGCCAATACCAGTCGTATTGATCAATGAGTTCGCATTCTCCATTTGCTTTGGGAATTTTGGAGTCAAGAAACTCTCGTTAGCTTACATAGAGTAGTAGGTGAAGTGGTAAGAGTGGATCACAACCCTCTTCTTCACCGAAAGGGTCGATTTGCTTGTGTTTGTGTCAACATTATCGTCAATGAATCCCTTCATGGTACTCTTAGAATCCCCACCTCTAACTGTGATCTAAGTAACTCTTTGATTTATGAGGGGTTGTATAAAGTTTGTGTCCTATGTGGGAGTCTCTCTCATTTTATTAAAAAATGTCCATTTATCCCTTCTATTCCAAAAACTAAAATTATGGTTGAGAGGCCCCAATCTCATAACCTCACTGATCAAAAGTCTACACATGAGGCCTCCTCTAATGGGCTCAAGATTCTAAGGAGAAGTCAATTACAGGCTCTCCTAAGAAGAGAGTGAGACTCTCCTCCACTTCCTAGGATAAATGAGCTCCTTCTGAAGGTATTAGAATCGCTGAATTGGATCCCGCCAGGCAAGCCTCACCCTCCCATTTATCATGAGATAATCCTTCGCTGACTAAAGACAAGGGAAAAGTAGTCCTTGTTGATCTTGACATTAACCATAATTTGACTACTTCATCTCCCTCTATTCTGCCCACTTCCCCTGGTCCCATCCTTAAGGACATTCTAGTGATAAAGACTTCCTCTGTCCACATCCAGGAAGGAATCCCACTTCTACCCCATTAGTTATTCCCTCCACACACCTGTTCCACCATCTTGAGCTCCCCATCTATTATTGAAACTCAAGTTCTGAGCCTTAGCTCTCCTCTTAAAAAGGTAATCAAGAGGATGAGAACAACGGTCTTGACTTTTAGCAAGCTATGGACTATGAGGGTGAAGATAATGACATCTTCCTGGAACTTGATGATCTCAATGTTCCAGTTATCTCTACTGAGTCCACTAAGAAACATAAGCTTGAGGAGGGGGATGAATGTTCTTCTCACTCTTTTAACCAAATTCTTATGCTGACTACATATATGCTACTTTTGGTTTACTAGGATGCTATGCACTCTTACTGGATGCTCCTACTTTTGGGTTTTGGTCACCTCATTACTGCCCTCGAAATGGTCTAGTTGTGTCTTTGTTGTTGTTATGTTTTTGGATCTACTACTTGTAGCAGTAGTAGTGGGATTCGGTTTGATGTCCCAATAGTACATACAGGGTTGCCTATAAGCAAATGTAATTTCCCTTGTAATATATTTATCAAATATTATATGAAGTCTCTTTTTATGTTCATTTAGCTTTTGATTTAGTTTTTTCTGTATTTGGATTTTGCTTATACTAGCTAGCCCTTGTTAGGGAGGAGTCAGTACTTGGAGAACTTATTCCTTTTTAGGGGTGAGCTGACTCGAGGATTATAGGTTACCACTATAGTGGTTCTCACTATAAATGGATATATTTTCAATGGGCACAACTCTATGATGCTATGACTTTGTACCTTAAGCGAGTAAAGTTGTGAAATTTCCATGTGGAGGATGATAGTAGCATTCCTCAGCTATTACTTGAGACTATATCCCAGCCTTTTTGTTTCTGTTGTACAAAAAGCTTGTTGCCAGATTTTTTGGACCTTTCACTTTTTCTATAATTTTTCTATGCCCATGTTTCTAAATTTTGGAGCTATATCTTTAATGCTACTTTCAAGCCACATAGGGTTAATGGTATGAACCTTCCTTCAACTCTTGCTTTTTACTAGTATTGGAATTTGAAACAGGGTATTTGACAACTACTACTGTATTATTTGGAAACAAGTTGCCCACTTTCGCTGTGTTTTATTTAAAAGCAATATGTTAATTAATTTGTTTTCTTTGCATAATACTAACTATGCACTATTGAGAGGAATGTTTCACTGCTTGACTCCTAAGGCTATGATTCCATCTTATCCTTTGGATCATTATACACATACTCTGGTTTTTAAGAAGCATTATGGTCTGATTTATGTGGCAAGGTATGGTATCATCAGGATTAGACAACTTTATGATATGTTTGACGTCTTTGCTCTTTTCGGGCCTATACTAACTATGTTAAATGTACTAATAATTTGGTTGCATTCTGTAACTACTTAGCTATGGAAACTACACATTTTTGTAAAGTGGTTTAGTCCCTGTCCCATTTGTTGATTATAGGCTATATTTAGCTCAAACATTGTTTTAGGTTTATTTGTCTAGAATTTGTTGTTGAAGCAAACAACTCTTGACCCTCTTCCTTTATCGTTTTCTTTGGTTCTAGCTAGAGCTTCAAAACATGGTTGCTCATTATGTATAGTATCATGAAAGTTGTTGTGTGGAATGTGTTAAAAAAAAATCCAACTCTAGCAAGAAGTGGGAGTTCTTAATAGAACAATTAAACTTGACATTCTGATATTGATTGAATGGTTAACGAACATAACATTGAACAAATAATCAATAATCTAGGCTACAGTAACAATGCCACGGTACCTCCACTTAATCATGTAGGAGGTATATAGCTATTATGGAATACTGTCAATGTTGAAGTTAATATCCTAACAAAGGAATCTCGAGCTATCAACTGCTCTATCTATGAAAAAAGCACAACAAAACAATGTGTGCTCACATCAATCTATGCACCAGCACGACCTAACGAAAAAGATGATTTTTGGACCTACTTGAAGCAACTTGGTGGCACTATGAGTCTTCCATGGTGTATTATGGGTAATTTCTGAAATGCTCAATCCTTCTGATAAAATTGGGTGAAAGCAACTCACTAGCACTAGATTTCATACACTTAGCGATTTCCTTGCATATAGTAAAGGCCATGATGCCAATGCACAAGGAAGGTTTTTACATGGAAAAAAAAGTCTTCATGTTTGACTTATTTACGAAAAGTTAGATTGGGTCATTTTTAGAGATAATTGTCTTCAATTGTTCCCTAACTATATTGTGACCAATGGTCCACTTACCTAATCATTCTTATGTTTCTCTTAATACATAACCAGCTCACTGTCTTAGAAAGAGCACAAATTTCAGATATTAACACTCATGGACCTAGTATCAGGATACTCATTCTTTGATTAAGAAGAACTAGTATAGACCCGTGCGATGCACGGACTATCCTTTAAATTAAATTTTAATTTAAAAACTATAGAGTGTTCATTTTATGAAATCATTTGTCTCATAAATACTTTTATCAATATTAAGATAAAATATTGCCTGATTTACTTGATCATACAATTAGAAAAATTGGCTTTTTCAATCAATGGAAACCTTAGTTAGTAAATCAAATCCTTCTCCCCTACATCTAAAAATCTCAAATCTCACTAAGTTCAGTTGTAAAGTGGATTACACCAGGGAAAACTAACATATTAAAAGTAGGTCTTGATTCATGAAATAATCAGCACATAGCGTGAGACAGTTAGGATTATGTATCAATCGGGAATAAATAGTTTCGCTAACTTATAAGCGAAAAATACCTCGTCCTTTATATTAGATGCCACCATTTTTAAGAATAATTAGATATCAAAATCTCTTTCAAAACCAAAATCATCTTCTTCTTGTAACTCCTACGTTTATGCATTATACATCAACCTTTGTAAATTACAAATTTTACACCATAACGTATCTAACATCTGAATCTCCCTATAATAACCCATAAAAAAAATATATGAATCCAAATATATAATGTATATTAAAGACCTCACCTGCTATAAATCTAGAAAATTATACAAATTCTTGTATAAGGTTGGAGCTCCACCCTACTGAACAACCCATTTGTTTCTTCTAATGAGTTGCTTTGCTTCCCCTTTGTTGTTAATTAGCATCCCCTTTGTAATAACTTTAAAGAATGATAGTGTTGCAAGACCTTCAAATCTGATCCAAAAACAGTAGTAAATTTCACGGTTGTTCATTTATTGCACAATTACATGACATTCCCTGAACCGAATTCCCAAGGCATATAAAAATCATCAAGGAAAACAATAAACAATTAATCAAAGTAATCACCCCAATCCTGCGATGATATTGAGTAAATCAAATAAATTAACAACACATTACTGCATCCTTTTGAAAGTTACAATCCATGTGATAACATGCATTCTCATCAGAGAAAATCCTTTTAGTATTGCAAAGAGTCAAACACTGAGGAACAATAGCAATACCAATTACAAACTACTTATTAGAGGAAAACTTGACATCTAAGTATAAACTCCAAATAAAAACAAAAAGTATGAGCCAAAATCACAGATCACTTATTACGAAACAAAATCTAAACAAATAAAAAAACCACATCCAAATTAAAAAATGAAATTACCCCCCTCGCCCTTCTCAGTCAAATCCTACTCTCCCAAAATCTCGAGTTAAGTACTTTCAAAGTGCCTAATGTCTTTAATTAATATCCAATAAGGACCTAAAGTTAGCATCAAAGTACATAAAGAACCTATGGTAAACAAAAGAGACATAATAAGACCTAAAGAAGGATTAATGTTCTATAAGGACATATAAAAGAAAACAATAGCAAAATAGGAATTCTAATACGCAATGAATATACTATATTTTTAACTGAAGTGTATTAAATAATTGAGAAAAAAATTAATCCACATAAAAAAATGCACACATCTTACTGTCTTCCCTCATGACTTTTTTGCACAATATCTAATCAGTACAACAAAGGTACTTAGAATTAATTCTTCACCACTAATTTTTAGCAATGGATTAAATAATTAACAAACTTGAAGTTCTTCATCAATGGTGGAACTTAGGCTCCTAAATTACTTTAATTAAACAACCACTTCAAATACTTTTTTCAATTATGCCTTGTTGGTGCAGATATATCCTATTCCATTGCTATTCTCTCTTTAAGAATTAAATCTTGACAGTATTGCCATACCCAACCTCCATATATTTGTCTCATTGAAAATACAAACATTTTGCTGAGGGGGCGGGGTCATGATGAACTTTGTTCATTACGCATTTATTTTTATGTTGTGTGTGAAATGAATTTTTTTAAAATATAGAGATATCAAATACAATATCTCTTGAAAATTTGTCGGCAATAGTAAGAATCATGGTATAAAATTTATTCTTTTTCATCAAATACTAATCTGTATGTGACTTTAAAATTCATCATTTTAGTTTTTTCACAACAATATTTTAAAAGAGATAGCAATTTATGCTAAGGTGAAGACATCATTTTTCAAAAATAGATCATATTCCTTTATTTGTCTTTTTTTTTCCCATCTTCCTAGTTGATCGAAATATTCATCCAAGTTCTTGAAGGATGCTTATTTGTACTTGAGGCTTCTATTAGACAGTAATGCAATGCTTCAAGTCCTTCTACAAGTATTAGCTCCCAAAATCCCTAATTCAGTACTCATTATATTAAACATGCTCTATAATTAGTTCCTCCAAAAAGAAAAGACAAAATGGAACTCCAAACTTGGAATGAATCCATCAATACACCCCTTAGGGTTGAAATACCCTATAACTAAAATTAAATTTTCTGAAGACGATTGCCCCTTCTAAATCAATACATTGTATTATCATCCCTCCTCTCAAAATCTCTAACTTCACAAATCAACCACCCTCCTCCAAAATTCCATAATTATGACTATCCTATTTGTCATTCTTACACCTTAAAAAATAAAAAGAAGTTAAAAAAAATCCAAAACCTTGATAAGGTACAACCAAAAAAGAATTGCTAATACTAACAAAAATATAGCAGGCACAAAACTGAAATTAATAAACCAACTAAAGTAGAAGCAATCACACTATCACACAATACTGGTAGATTCAATCCTAAGAACTGAAAGCAAAAGAAAAAGAAGGGGATTTTCATATGTTCTTCTAGTCTTTGCACACCTCCATTGATTCATGAGTATTGTTTGTGCTTTCCTGTTTTCCTTACACCTATGTATCACACAAATCCCCAAACAAATTAGCCACAAGATTTTGAAAAATTCATCTAGTAAATAATTAAAAAGTGACTATCAAAGAAAATTAGGAAAGTATCAATATTAGAGAAGCGATTTCCAAAATAAATTGAACAAATCACTTTTCTGGAGAGAGAATGTGTATGTGTGCATGCGCGTTGTGATAAGAGAATGAGATGTGCACAGAATCAACACCCAAAAGTATTTAAAACCTCGACATTCAAGTAGAATGAGACGTGCACATAATCACTTTGCCTGAATTTTTTAGATTATAGAATTATCATGTGTCCTTTATCAAATATAACCAAAATTATGAGTGATTTTTTTTTTTAAATAAAACTGTAGATGGGTAGTGTACTTAGATAATGTTAAACATAAAATTTTGAGAAATTTAAATGTGTCAAAATTGACCCTCATAAAATAAATATGATCCTATCATAAAAAGGCTCAAAATTTCTATTAGGGGGTTATAAAATGTGGACCCTCATAAATTTAATTAAGGAAGCCACCAAGTCAAAAAAAAATAAAAATAAAAAAATAAAAATTCTTGTGCGTCAATCCCATGATGGGAAAAATGATGATAATTAAAAAAGTGGGATTATTTGGTGGATCAATATAATCAATTCAAGGAGCATTAAATAAGCAGTTATTTTCACATTGACTATTCCACTCCCCCACTAACTTCACTCCTCTATTAACTGCAATGTGGGCATTAAAAAAAACTGCTCATTGTATTATAAAAAAGAGAGGGGTCTCGGTGAAAGGGGGCAGGGAGATTAGAAAAAAAACAAAGGAAAGTGAGAGAAGCAAAAGCAACATACAGAGAAGCAAGAAAACAGGGGACGAAAAAAAAACAGAGTGTAAAGGAAGCATCAAAAATCAGAGGAAAAGA
>JACYFF010031955.1:84486874-84504564 GCA_017589665.1 Selenicereus undatus
ATCTGGCAAATTATGGATCGATCGTGTGTTATTGTCCATTAAGTAGTTGCTGGGATTAATTAATGTCCATTGATTAATGCGGTAATACCAGAGCAGGTAAGACAAGAGAAGGGTGATGAAGAAAGCTAATAAATAAATAAAAAAGTTAGAGGGGAGCAAGAAAGGCAAGTTGCAACTGTTGCTGCTTTGTTAAAAAAAAGAAGAAGAGGAAAATAGTCTCAAGGATGAGCATTCTTACAAAATTGCTCCTGTTTTATAACTTGGTTCATGTTCTACAAAATGCATCTGCCATAAGGTGCTTTTAAAAAAAAGAAAAGAAAAGAGGGGTTGCCCATATAAATTAACAGGAAAAGTGGATGTGAGTTTTCGCATGTGTTGAGGGCAAAAGCAAACAAGTAAGATTAAAGTGATAGAATATTAAATGTCACAACGTTGGTTTTAACGCATGCACTACTATGTTTGGCTAAATAATTTGGCCTTTGAATAAGTAGAAGTCAAGATGGATTCTGAAGGTTTCATCCCAAACTTGTCAATGTATGAGGATGGTTATTGACAAGAGATCAAATTGATTGAGATTAATGAGGTTAATTTTACCCCCTAAAATTTTTGGTAACGTAGTTTGGTCTAAAAAAAAGATGGGGGTTTTATTCATATGAATGTGTTTGATCCAAGTCAAATCGTTCATCTTAATCTCATAAGTCCATGAAAGACTTCGGGAGTATAAACGAAGATACGATAAATTAAGTTCTTGTTTACTTTCAAATTTCAAGGAGATTCAAGTCTAATTCTAATGATCCAATGCATCCAACCCCTATAAGTTTGTGGAATGTTGATCCTTGCAGATCTCGAGTCCTTTCAAACTCACAAAGTAAGGATCCTTGCGGATCTTAATACATCTTTATGACTCAATCCAGAATAACTAAACCAAAAAAAAAGAGGACTTTCAATCTTCTTAAATGTTACAAGGAGATCGATGTGAACAAACCTTTAGCGAGAAGATGAAGAAACAAGGCTCCGTAATACTCCAGTCGACTCAAACGGGTGTATTATAGCAAGTCGCTAGGGTGAAAGTCTGATGGATTCTAAGAGTTGAAAAGCGGAGAACGAGTCCACCGCTTTTATAATCCTTTTAATAATTGACTTCGATTAGGTTACAAACCTATTAAAAATAATATTGATAATAAAAAGAGGGAGTGTCTAACGTTTGCTAGAGTTTTTTTTTTCAAATCCAATTCTTATCCTCTGTTATCTAGTAAGTTAAAAAAGGAGGGTGTTAAAAAAAATAATAATGGATAACTTTTAAAAAAAAAGAAGAAAAAAAAGGGGCAAGAAATAAAAAAATAAAAAATTATTGATCATGCATGTGGGGCAGCACGTTTAAAAGCCAGGCAAAACTTGTCCATTTTAAAGATTGAAATAGGTAAGGCATTTAAATCTCTAAATGAACCAAACCCAAGCCCAATATATGTATAAGCTTGGCAAATTTCTCCAAGAAGCGAGACTAAGAAACTAAATTTCGGTATTAGAACTACGATGACTTGATTCCGCTAAGGATACGTAGGAAGCTCGATATAAAATTTTGTCGAGTTCAGTCTAAATCGAAGTCCTCAAACGGGCTCAAACCGACCCCCCCCTCAAATTTTCAAGTCCATGAAATGGACCAAAACAAGCCTTTTTATTTTCCCTCTCTTTAAAAGGTTAAAGTTACAGTTCTGTAACTTTTCGTTACACATTACGTAACGAAAACAAATTAAATGGGGAGTTCTTTTAAAAAGTCAAAGCCTTGTTAAAAAAAAATATAATAATAAGTATGACAAAATGGATCGTATCCAAGCCAAACATACAACCAAGCCTACTAAATTCTCCCCTTTCCGATACGTAAGCCTAAATAAAATTTAGGACAAGAACTACGTCGGTTTAATCCCGCTAAGGGTATGTAGGAAACCTGTAAATAAATTCCGGGTGCAGTCGTAAGTTAAACAAAATAAAAGGACCGACCTAAAAAAAAAAGAGAAGTGCGAGTCGGAAAATAAGAAAGTGGTTGCAAACGGCTAAAAATAATAATACAAATAACTTAGCCACTAAAAGTTTTTTTTTTTTTAAAAACAATCATGATAAAATTAAATCAAAATTGTGGATATAAATTAGTCCACATATAATAAAGTCCAGAATCAAAACTCAAAATTAAATTGTGGTTATAACATAACCGAAATAAATCAAATAAAATCAAAGAACTACGACTGGTTTGATCCTCTATAAAAGAGGTACGTAGGCAGCTCACAATAAATAAGTGAGTGCAACCCAGATTCCAAATCGCCCGCGTCCTAACCTGCACATGAAGAATGTGTACGTGTAGTACCCTTCCTAGAAGGTGCCTATACAGCCACTATCTGATGCAATTAAGTTACGGATAATGGGTGACTCGGCATACAATATATATGTCGATCCAAATTATATAAAGTCTTATTAATACAAAATAAAACAAACAAACAAAGAGAATAATAAAATAGAACGAATCGGAATCAAAAGGTGGTCTCCAAGACGGGAGACGTAATTAAGGAGGTTTATTCTCCTGAATAGGGTCGTACTCAAAATTAACCGATGTGTCTTTTTTTTATATACGTCGGAAAGTTGTGTTGTGCATATTATTTATTTTCATTAAATTTTTGCCCAACAGATAATATGGTTTTTTTAAACAAAATTCTACAGTTTAGATTTAATGAATAAATATAATTGCATAATTTTTGTGGTTGAGATTACATCAAATCCTGCAAATTACTCCCGCTATAGCATTTTAGGTTTTTTCAAAGATTATCATTTTTCTAACTGCTTGGTTTTTTTAGATAATAGAATTATCATGAATCATTTATCAAATACAACCAAAATTATGAGTATTTAAAAAAAAATAAAAATTGCAAATCGATATTTTACTTAGGTAAGGTGTTTTTTAAAACTAAAATTTACGGTTTAGATTTAATTAATAAATATAATTGTCTAATTTTTTCCTAGATAATTGGGTTATCATTTATTTTTTATCATGTATATATGAAATCAGGGGGAATTTTTTAAATCAAATAAAGAGATATTTTAACTTTAAAATTGACAGCTTAGATTTAATGCATAAATAATTTTTATGGTTAAGATTACACCAAATCCTGCAAATCACTCTTATTGCACCATTCTAGAGTTTTGCAAAAATTGCTATTATAATAGTATAGATAGGAAAATATCCTCATCAGGGACACCAATGTATTGTATAGTACCAAGGCTCAAGAATATTAAATAGGACCTTAAGACATGGAGAAAATGTACGTTTGAGAGCCATAAGCATAAACTAGAAAAAATACTGAAAACTTGTAAACTATTGAGCAAAGGTTAGTGATTCGGCCTAATAGCCCCCATCTTAACAATTGACATTATAGACTTATTAAGCAATGGGAGAAAATGCATCTTTTCCACCAGAAATATTAGATCTAATTGGCATGAGAGGAATGACTAGTTAATGATGATAGGAATTCTCGTTATTTCCATCAATTAGTTAGAGCAAGAAAATCACTATCTTCTATTGTTAAAATTAAAGACTCGTTTAGAGTATGGCTATACGCGGTCACCCCGATTCAAAAACTTTTTATTCATGATTTCACTACAAGATTCAAATCAGTGCAAGACAATGTGTCCAATCTACAAATAGACCTCCTAAACGTTGTCTCCGATGAAGACAATGACACCTTAATTAAACTAGTGGAGGATGACCAAATCAAGGATGCCATATTCCAGATGGATAAACACAAAGCACCAAGACCTGACGATTTTAGAGTAGGCTTTTTCCATGATTATTTGTACATCATTCAAAAAGGTGCATGCCACACCATTAGAGCCTTTTTTTTAATGAAGGTAACTGTTAAAGCAAATTAATCACACTCTAATTTCCTTGATCCCGAAAGTAGATAATCCAGCTACAACTACTCAATTATGACCCATTAGTTTATGCAATAGTCTCTACAAGATCATTGCCAAAATCATGGTCAATAGAATGCAACCAATCCTTAACAAAATGATTGAGCCCGTCCAAAGCATATTTGTACCACACTGTTTTATCCATGACAATATATTACTTACACATGAGGCCATGAACAAATTTGAGTCTATGAAAGGAAAATTTTTTTGCGTTGCACTCAAACTTGATATGGAAAAAACATATAATAGAGTTTAGTGAAATTTCCTTTTCGGAGGATTCAAACAAGTGGGTTTCCATAAAAAAAATGGATTAATTTGATTAAGCAATGTGTCACCATAGTTTCCTTTTCAATTCTCGTTAATGATGAAGTCTCTGGATTTTTCATCGTCCAGAGGATAGCCCCAAGGTGACCCTTTGTCACAATTCTTGTTCCTAACTTGCATGGAGGTACTAACACGACAATTATGTAAAGCAATTTACAATAAAAAGTGTGGTATTAGATTCAAAATAGCACCTACGGCATACAAAGTACCACGCTTTCTCTTTGCAGATGATAGCCTCCTTTTTGTAAAACAAATTTTGAATTATATCATAAACTTAATTCTTTGCTTACCAAGTTTTGTCGAAATTCTAGTCAACTTATCAATCTTCATAAGTCTTCCCTTAGTTTTACTAACAAAACGACCGTTCATCATCGTCGGATTGTGTCCTCTATCTTTACTATCACAGTTTAGGACAATCTTGGTAAATACCTGGTATTCCTGATGTTTAAAGGGCGTCCAAAAGTTGAAACTTTTTCAAAAATATTCAATAAGATAGCTAGCAAACTTCAAACCTTGGAAAGTTACAAATGTCGCTAAAGTAGGTAAAGTGTCCTAATCCAAGCACATATAGAATCTATGCTCTCTCATATTATACAGTGTTTCAAAGTTTTCATTCTACTAGCAAAAGATTTGACAGAATTAGTTGGGATTTTTTCTAGAAAAAAAATCTGGCAACAACAAAGGGCTACCAATGGTCTTTTGGGACAAAATATGTCACCCCAAGAAAGCAGGAGGCATTGGCCTTAAAACAATGAAGCAGTTAATAATTCCTTTCTAAGTAAACTCACATGGAAACTCTTTAATGAACAACATTTTGGATGGAGCAAATGAGCGCAAAGGATCCACTTTATGACAATTTTTTTCATGGACAAACCTAAGCAATCTGACTCTTGGGCATGGAAATGTATTCTTAAAAACCAAAGTCAGTTTCGAAAATGCATACGTTGGCAGGTAGGAGATGGCACTAATGTTAATTTTTGGTTGGATAATTGGTGCACTAATGACAGTCTTGCAACGCTAATGGGAGTCACATACACTTCATCACTTGTCAAATCAATTGAAGTTTCCCATAATGATAATGAATGGGACATTGCTAAAGTACGAGGATTAGTAGATGGACCCCGTCTTAAGTTAATTTAGCAACACCAATTTCGTACAATTTAATATTTGACTCCATTTGTTGGGGACTTTTAGGACGTGGAAATTTCTCCACAATGTCAGCTACCCAGGTGGCTCATAGGTTGGATTTACAAAATTCCACATCGTGGGCATTCTAATGGATTTGGAAATCAGATGTTATGCCTAATTTACAATCTTCCTTTGAAAACTTTGTCATGCTTCTCTCACCACTAGGGCCAATCTTCGCTATCGAGGAATGCAAACTGAACCCACATGCCCCCACAGTAATGAAGAAACTGAAAGTATTGAACACCTTTTTGGGGATGCCAAACTGCTCAGCAAGTATGGCAACTGACCAATAACCATAATTGGGTAGCTATCTCTGTACCTTATAGACCCCATGTGACTATGCAAAGTTGGATAACAAGCATAAGACAATCTAATCGTAGAATATTAGGCCGAGTGGTAGCACTCCTATGGAGCTTATGGAAAACACGAAATAACAAGATATTTCGTAATGAAACACCAAATGTGGTTATTATGCTTTTAAGAGCCAAGCAGGTAGCGAAGAATGGTGCATATATGATATGACCAAAAATGATTTTTTTCAAACAGTTTCAAACGCAATCACTCCAACCACCAAACCCACAAACCAAAGGTGTCAACCGGAAGAAGACTCATCTAATAGCTTGGGAGAAGACACAAGGTGGGTTAATCAAAATTAATTTTGATGGATTTGAATCATCTCAAGGGGCAGCAGGAGGGCTAGTCATCCATAATTGTGAAGATAGATTCATCCAAGCAGTATCTTTTAGTTTAAGAGCATCATTAGTAGTGGTGGTTGAAGCAACAACTATGCATTACGGGGTCAAAGCGGCAAATCAAGCCGGATTTACCAACATTCATATTAAAGGCAACAACTAAATACTTATTCAAGCAATGCAAGGAGTCATATGAGTGCCATGGGAGATTTAGGTCCTGCTTCAGGGCATTACCGTTTACTTACAATATTGTGATAATGTTATTATTCATCATATTTTTAGGCGAGGGAATAGTGATATGATCTTGCATTGGGATTTACTTTGTAATACTGGCTAGCTAAATTATCACTTCATTCCACATTTGTGTAGGATTTGATGCTGCATAGGGATTTATTTTGCATCATCCGGGAATAAAATTTAGAAAGAAATATTGAGAGAATGACTATTTAGATTGTATTACTTAACTTTTTTACAAAAAAAATATGATTGATTAAATCTATACCTAAACCCGGTACTCATACCCGTAAATTATTTCCCAATACCCCGTTTCTATTCAATTAAAATCCATTTTCATCATTCATTTAAGTTTAAAACGACATGATTTCGAATATGCTCGATCCCCAATAATTTTGCATCACTTTCATCTTAACTAATATTTAATCTTATAAAAAATATACCTGTTATATTTGAAAAAATAATGTAAGACAGAAGAGTTGTTTATTTATTTACTTTTAAAATGAAGGGGAGATTATAGTTTGAACTCGCTTGATGCAATTTTCCATGGAGCACACGAGCACCTGAGCAGCAAAAACTTTTTTTTGTAGGTTAGATGCTCGCAGGAATTGGAAAAACGAAGGTGTGGCGGACACACAGGATATAAATTTCTCCACAAAAATATCTGCCGAAACTCTTAAAACCCTAGTAAACCCCTCTCTTTCGCTGCTCCCCCTCTCTTTCGCTCCCTTATAAAATCTCTCCACCGTTTTCGTATTTCGCCTCATTTTCTCTCCCCTCCTCCAAACCCTTCTTCGCTAGGGTTTTACGTTTCTCCGCCTCTCTTCTTCCTCCTCCTCTAAACCTAATTCCTCAACTTCTCCGCCATGGGCAAGTCTAGCAAGAAATCAACTCCCAAAGTACGTCTTCCTCCTTCGCTCTGTAATTTTATAACTATGTATGTCTGTTTTCATGGAGGATGACGCGTTAATGGTGTTGTTTGATTTTGGTTTGTTCTAGGTCGACGCAGCCCCTGCTGCTGTTGCTCAATCTAGCAAGAAAGGTTCGGGTTTTGCCTATGTGAATTTGAGATTTTGCGTTGTTGTTTATGTCAATCACTGAGATAAATTTGTTTGGTTTTGGTTCTTGTTAGGTAAGAGAAATGCGGAGGAGGCTATTGACAAGGCCGTGAGTGCCAAGAAGGTAAAGTTGGAGAGAGATGAGGCTGTGGAAGCCAAAAAGAAGTCGGAGAAGAAGCAGCCTAAGAAGGTTGAAAGTAGCAGCAGCTCTGAGGACTCTTCTTCTGATGAGTCAGATGATGAGCCCAAGGTAAAAGGGACACTTTTTATCCTCAAGCCTTGTACAATTTTTTTGGATATATCTAGCATCGATTCTTTGATTGTTAAATGTTTCTTAGTCAAGAATCTCTTATTGGGGATATGTTTTGCCTGCATATGAATGAAATTATTTAATGGATGGGTTTTTTAAGGGTCGTCTCTATTATAGAAAGCATGCTTCTTGCTTAGTACTATATGTTTAGCGGTCGTTTACGTGGTTGGGAGCCCCTATATTTTGGGTTTTTAAGGTGAAAGTGTAATGGGTTTTATGGGTCCCCTCTGTTATATGAGCGACCACGCAATTAGATTACTAAGAAATTGATAGTTGTTTAACTGTTGTGTACTCTACTTTGGTTGTCATGGCTCACGTGATGTGGTTAACTTTATTCCAGCAGACTGTGACGAAGAAGGCACAGCCCCCTGCTAAGCCTGCTGTTTCTAAGAAAGCCAAGAAGGATAGCAGCAGTTCAGATTCTTCAGATTCATCAGAGAGTGACTCTGATGACACTGATGTAAGTTGTTTAATTCCTATTAGCAGAGGTTTCACTTTTTGAAGATGGTCATGGAAAGCAATCTTGATAGCAATGTGTGTGATTCCGTACAGAAGAAGCCTAAGATGATGAAGAAAGCACCTGCTGCTGCCGTAAAAAATGGGCACAAGAAAGACTCCTCATCTAGTGATGAGTCTGACTCTGATGATTCAGACTCATCTGACAAAGAGGTAAGCTGTTTCATGCATACAGACGTGTGGTTACATTGTGGATTGATGAATAGAACTAATTTATGTGCGATTCTGGATTGGATAACCTGATTTGTGTTTGGTGGTTGTAAATAAACATAGGAGAAGAAGCCTGCTGCTCAAGTAAAGAAATTGTCTGCTAGTGTTGCAAAGAATGGTAAACTTGCATCAAAGAAAAAGGAAGAATCAAGTGATTCTTCAGACTCTGATGACAGTTCAGATGAAGAAGAGGTGCATGGCCGGTTCCTGTTGTTGTAAATTTGTTGTTGGAGTTTGACCTTTTTAATTATATTATCACGGGGTTGCATTCATTTGTGGATACAATAGATGCAATTTAACTTGTGATTTAACCTTGTGATGTGTGATAAATCCAAGTCATTTATTCTGCCTACTTTTTACGCTAGCATTGGCTTCATTTTTTCATCCAATATCCTTCCAGGCCTAGTACTAGGCACAATTAAGGTGGTGTGCTTAGCATGCCCTGCACCCACCTCCCCTGTGACAAAGTGAGCCTATTTTTGAGCAGCCAGTTGGTCACGGTTTGGTGCTTGCTGCAGCTTACTGTAGAGTGGTAGTTTCCTTTTACCATTCGGTATTCTGATTAGATTTTGACATCTATATATGTCTGTACAAGCTGGGAAGCAAACTGGGGTTGAGGCTTTGAGCTTTTTGATGTGGTACTTAGCTGCTTGGTGCTCACTTTTGTATGCCAGATTTTGGAGGTTAGTTGTCGATGTTTATTTGGTGGAATTTTGTAGAATGCTGGCAAGAGTGCACCTGCTGCCGCTCCCAAAAAGAAAGTAGAAGAGTCCGGTGATAGCTTGTCTGATGACAGTGAATCTGAAGAAAAGGTTTATTTTGTTTTTCTTTTTTTGCTGGGGCATGTTTCTACCCATTTGATTCTTCTTGTCAGTTTGGTTTCTAATTGCCCTTTTGGTTTACAAGAAGGGAGCGGCTAAAGCAACTAATGCTGTTGTCAAGAAAACAGCAAAGAAAGCTGAATCTAGGCAGAGTAGCTCCGATGAAAGTGATGAGGATAGCTCCGATGAAAGTGATGAAGAGCCCAAGACTAAAAAGATGAAGGTTTGAAGATCTCTTCGTTCCATGCTGCTCCACCCCTATTCCCTTGCCAAAAAACTGTTTCTGATGCAATTTCTAATGTTTCAGACTGCCCCTGCTGCAAAGGCAAATGCAAAAGCGGCCAAGGATGATAGTAGTGGTGAAGAGGAAAGCTCTGACTCTGATGAAGAGGAAACCAAGGGTCAGCAGGCCAAAAAGGTGAGCTATCCACTTTGTTAGATTTGGTGTGAATTGTTCATTTGTTCAATTGTACATTTTATGTGGGTCTTTCATTCTCTCTTTTCAGGCTGGAGCTGTTGCCAATGGTGCGAAGGTAGCAAAGAAAGATAGCAGCGATGAAGAGAGCTCAGGAGAAAGCTCTGACTCTGATGATGATGAGCCTAAGAAGGCCCAGGCGGTGAAGAAGGTGAGCTCTTTAATAGGATCTTTGTGTGGTGGTGTATAGTGTATTTGTTTTTTGGCTGAGAGTGCTGGCTTTTTTTATACTGTTGGCACAGGCCACCAAGAAAGATAGCAGCTCTGACTCCGAGGATTCTTCTGAAGAAGAGAGTGAAGATGGCAGTGATGAGGAAAAGCCTGCCAAGACGCCAAAGAAAAAGGTGATTGTTTGGCTAATGCATGCGTTGTAATCCTTATGCAGTATCCCAATTAAAAAAAGGGTGTTATTATCTGATGAACGTTGATATCAGTGGACCAAATTTTTAATGTGGTGATTAATTAAGGATATAAATTAGAATCTTTTGCCCAAAATTTGTCTTTTGTGATGCTTAAAATTTGTCAATGCTGTGACTGGTCTGTGTATGGGTATTATGTGATGATGGAAAACAATTTATGCCAGATCACTTAAAATTAAGTTGCGGAACTGAGATATAACTTGTGTTAAATGTCTTTCTAGGTTGTCAAGGAGCGTTCTTGTTCATGTTTATTGAGTTATTATTGGTTCTGCAAGGTTGAACCTGTGATTGTTGACTAGCTAGGTGGTGTTTAAGAGGTCAAAATTGTACACAACCTGACCTCTACCATATAGCGATTGATGATTGCCGTTTCCTCGGAACCATGCTACAGTGATTTGGCCCCCTCTCGTTGTGTTGTGCTATTATCAGGATATGTTCTTGGAGTTCTGGTAAAATTTTGCAACCGTTCAATCGTGTGCATCACATCTGAAATTTCTTTGTTTTTTTGGCAGGATACAGACGTAGAAATGGTTGATGCTGTTTCTCCAGCTGCGCAGAAAACTGTATGTATCATATAATCTAACTTATATCCTTCCATTTTGTGTCCTCTGTGATTATCATGTTATACCAAATTTATTACCTTTTAGGATTTTTGTCTCACACCTTCTCAAAGCGGAACTCTCTTAGGCTATATGTTTGGATCTTATTTTTTTTATGAATGCGCTTGGATGATGCACTTACGTGCAGTTTGTTCGAGAGGTTATGAGATAGTTGAATTTCCTATGACTATTTGCTCATTTTTTCGTGCTATTTGCAATTATTTGGTCTGATAATGTGTTAGCAGTTAGGAACTGGATTTCATCAGATGGACTTAGTAGGGCCTCTTGTATAGTTCCATTTCTGTTCTGCTTTTGAAAAATCTAAATATGCTGTTTCAATATGCAGCCAAAAAGTCCAGCAACTCCACAGGCTCAAGGTGGCACTGGATCAAAGACGTTGTTTGTGGGGAACCTATCTTTTAGCGTTGAAGAGAATGATGTGTATGTATTTTGTATTTATGAAATTTTTTTCCAATTTAATTAGACTTCTAGTTTACACTTAAAGATTATGTGTTGTTACAGGCGTGAATTCTTCAAAAGTGCTGGTGAAGTCATAGATGTCCGATTTGCCTCCAACCCTGAGGGTCAATTCAAGGGCTTTGGGCATGTTGAGTTTGCAACTGCAGAGGCTGCCCAAAAGGTGATAATTTCTCATCTGTTTAGTTTGCCATTGGGAGTTTGCTACTTTATGTATCTGTTCCATCATTCAACATTTCCCTGGGACTTGATGTTGTTTTGCTTTGGCAGGCTTTGGAAGAGTTGAATGGTCAAGAGTTGCTAAACCGTCCTGTTAAACTTGACCTAGCTCGTGAGAGAGGTGCATACACTCCTGGTACCAGGTATGGGGATAAGCTGCATATGTTTTGGAAATATTGCATGGAAGAATCCCTGTAACTTTTATTCCATTGCAGAGACAATAACTCTTTCCAGAAGGGTGGCAGAAGCCAGGGGTCAACAGCATTTGTCAAGGGATTTGATACCTCTCTTGGGGAGGATGAGGTATTTAATTGGCATGTTCTCTCCATATCTGCTGTTGTGTTGATGTTTATAATGCAACCAATATTTACTCCGTTCCTATGGCTTACAGATCAGGAGTGCCTTGCAAGAGCATTTTGGATCGTGTGGGCAGATTACAAGGCTGTCTATCCCTCCAAACCACGAAACTGGTGGTGTCAAAGGGTTAGTATATTCAAAGCTGTTGTCTTGGTTCCGTTAAACACAGTTCTCTTTGACCATTTACCCTGATCGTTTTTAACAGCGCAAAGACTTTAGTATTTTTAGCTTGTTAGGTTTTATAGTGATCAGGAAAAAGGCGTTCTTTCCTATATTGGGTTCTTTATTTTCTGGGTCACATTGTCCTAGTGTTTTATAAGCTGATGGAAGCCTGATTCTATTGAATGTTCCCTCCAGCTCCCTTCTTGTGTTGTTTTAAGGAAGTGGGGGGCCGCGGGGGGGGGGGGGGGGGCATAGACATGTCTGCTGAGTGCCTGAGTAATTTGCCTAGTTAGCATATGCTACCTAACTTGTCAACTGTTGGTGGGTCTCATACATAGTTTTTTTTATCATGATCAGCAGTTGAAGGGATGTTCCTTGGACATGAAAATGGTCTTTTTTAATATTGTACTTCAGTTCCATGCAATTTCTTGTGTCCACTTTCCTCATTTTCTATGCAATGCAGGATGGCTTACGTAGACTTTGCAGACAGTAATGGTTTCAACAAAGCATTGGAGCTGGATGGATCTGATCTGGGAGGAGGCTATTACTTGACTGTGAATGAGGCAAAGCCAAGGGGTGAGGGCTTTGGTAGCGGCCGAGGTGGTGGTAGAAGTGGGGGAAGAGGTGGCGGGAGAGACAGTGGTGGCAGGTTTGGTGGACGAGGTGGTGGTGGTGGCAGGTTTGGCCGGGGTGGTGGCCGGGGTGGTAGAGGACGGACACCTAACAAGCCTAGCTTCAGTGCATCAGGTAATAAAATCATCTTTTAGTAAATTAGGTGAGACCAATCTATAGCTCTGATTACCAGCCTTCAACCCAGATGTCCTGGAGGACGTGGACAATGGACTTATTTTGATGGACTTGAAACAAATTTTTGTGATTTATATTTCTATTTATTGCATATTTTAAGGCCAATATTGATTCCAGCTGTGGGCAGACCTTGCCCACAATCCTTCATTATTTCTGCAATTTAAAAACCGAACCCCACTTTCCTTGCCAACAATGTTTTAATATTTGAACGAACTTGGTGTTCAGCATCCAACCCAATGACAAGACAAGTCTAAACTTTCTAGAGGGACTCTTTTCGTGTAGTAAATCATTGTTGATTGCTATTCACGTAGTGATGATTGTTACATCATTTGGTGTTGAGCTTCGAATGTAAATTGCATTTGAATGAATTTGTCTGACTGGAGGATGTTTTCATTAAACTGGGCATGGTTTTGTTTATTTCAGTTGACTAAAATTTGTTGGTGTCTTGTGACTAATGCAGGAAAGAAGACTACCTTCGCTGATGACGATTAAGCTTGACGCATGTGGGGGGCATGAGTTCTCTCAGCTCGTTGTAGAAGTTTAAAACTATATTGACGCTATTTTTGCCCTTTGTTCCTTTTTTGTCATAATTTAGGATACTATAGTGGGATGTGCCTGCGGGACTGAAGTTGCAGCAGAAATTGTTCTATTTTTATTTTTGCCCCTTTGATTCTCTCTGTGGTGTAGATGTAGGATTCTGCAATTTTGTCAAGCTTTTACGATGAGACAGATATATTGTTTGTTCCTGCTGTCATCTATCAAAGTAGAAATTGTCTGTTGTTTTTGTGCTTTTTCGATCTTTCAAGGGTGGATGAATGCATACCCGGCATTTGAGAATGGCTCCGTTGTCTCCACCTATCTGAAACTTGAATTACTCTATCTTAATTTAAAGTGATCCAATTTTTGTCCTTAGTCTTTCTGAGGCCAGATTAGTCTGTTTGCGGAAACTTTTATGAATTGCAAAATGTCAAACCACAGAAGGCATGCTCAAATCAAACTCTCAAAGTCTCAACACAGCCTGATTCAGATCATGTTTCTTGTACTAGTATGACGTAGCTTGGCCCTTTATCTTATTGTCTTTCGCAGTGTGGTCCTTGCGCTTGCTTGGGTAATTTATTCGGGTCATGTTTCTGTTATTTCACTTGCAAATTCCCCTGGCATTATCTAAACTGAACTTGGTTGGGTGAGAGCCCCAGTTGTCAAAGGCTCATCTATCACGGAGGGTAGGGCACAGTGGTTTTTGATTATTCCTAGTAGTACTTTAATAGTGACTGCAGCAATCTTATGCGGAACGTATACCGTCAATGTATATAGTCTTATGTTCTCAATATAAGGAAGCTATCTATGGAACATAAGGAGGAGGCACCTGTTGATGTGGGCAGCCCGATGTATTATTGACCAACTTGCCTACATCCATCTGAGTCTCTTCTAAAACTGTTATGCAGGTATACATATTAGAACATTAACATGATCAAGTTAGCATAAAATTCCTCAATACAACCTTGAGATTTGAAGGAAGTTACAGATTGATGCATGCACTTGACCTTCGATCAGAATTCATGAGTATCATCTTCCAAATATATATATATATATATATATATATATATATATATATATATATATATATATATATATATACACATATATAGAATTAGTTAAGTCTCTGCGTAGACGTAAGGTTAGTATAGCGTGTGTCCAGGAGACGAAGTGGGTTGGAGCGAAAGCTAGAGAGATTGATGGGTACAAGCTTTGGTACTCGGGGTCAGCCAAGGCAAAGAATGGAGTTGGCATCCTAGTCGTGAAGGAGTTGGCGGACCAAGTGGTCGAAGTGAGGCGTAAGAGCGACCGGATTATAGCCATTAAGGTTTTGGTGGGTTCAGTTTTCGTGAACGTGGTGAGCGCGTATGCCTCCCAGGTAGGCTTGCCGGAAGAAACCAAGAAGCTCTTCTAGGAGGACCTAGATGAGGTCACCCAGGAGGTACCTCAGAGTGAGAAACTGTTCATAGGAGGAGACTTTAACGGCCATATCGGCGCCGAGGCAGCAGGATACGATGGGGTCCACGGGGGCCTCGGTTTCGGAGAGAGGAATGCGGGAGGGGTCTCTGTGCTGGACTTTGCAGTGGCCTTTGACTTGTTGGTGGCCAACTCCTTCTTCAAGAAGAAGGAGGATCACCTGGTGACCTTTAAGAGCAATTTTTGCAAGACCCAGATTGACTATTTCTTGACGAGGAAGGAAACGCGGAGATCGTGTAAGGACTGCAAAGTGATTCCCAGCGAGTTGTTGGGAACTCGACACAGGTTGCTGGTTTTAGATGCAGAGTTCAAGTATCCTAAGAGGCCGAAGAGGAGAACCGAAGAACCCAGAATTAAGTGGTGGACCCTCACAAAGGAGAAGGCAGGGTTAATAGCAGAGAGATTAGCTGCGGAGAGAGTTTGGAGGAGGGCAGAAGATGCTGACTCGATGTGGGATGCTGTGGCGGATTGCATCCGAAGGTCGGCTAAGGAAACCTTAGGTCTTTCCAGGGGAGGCGGCAACAGGATGGAGGGCGCCTGGTGGTGGAACGAAGAGGTAAAGAAGAAAATCAAGGCAAAAAAGAGGCTTACGCGGAGTTCACGAGTAGCAGTTCGGAGGACGAGAGGGCACATAAGAAGACCGGATACAAAGAGGCCAAGAAGGTAGCCAGAAGGGCGGTGGCAGTAGCAAAGAGTCAGGCGTTTGATAGATTGTACCATAAATTGGGGACGAAAGAAGGGGAGAAGGAGGTTTTTAAACTGGCTAGGGCGAGGGAGAGAAAAACTAGGGATTTGGGGTGGTAAGGTGTATCAAGGACGAAGAGGGTAAAGTGTTGACTGAAGATGCTGAAATTAAGGAGAGATGGCAGAGGTTCTTTGCTAAACTCCTCAATAGGGAAGGGGGGGGGGGGAGACGACTGTAGTATGGGCGGCGGGTGTAGTGATTAGTGTGCGAGCGTCATGATAACAAAGGAGGAGATTAGGGAGGCCTTGAAGAAGATGGCGAAGGGAAAGACGGTGGGCCCGGACCAGATATCAGTGGAAGTTTGGAAGTTTATGGGGGAAGTAGGATTAGAATGGCTCTCGGAGCTTTTCAATGTTATTTTCAGGACCGCCAAGATGCCCAGAGAGTGGAGGGTCAGCACATTCATCCCACTGTACAAAAACAAAGGGGATATCCAAGATTGTAATAACTTTAGGGGCATCAAGCTGCTCAGCCACACTATGAAGCTGTGGGAGAGGGTGATTGAGAGGAGGCTGCGAGAAGAGGTAGAGATTTCAGAAAACCAATTTGGTTTCATGCCAGGCAGGGCAACCATTGAGGCAATATACCTCCTCAAAGGGCTCATGGGCTTGTTCAGGGATAGAAAGGTGGATCTTCATATGGTGTTCATTGATCTGGAGAAAGCGTATGATCGAGTGCCAAGAGAGGTATTGTGGAGGTGTTTGGAAGAGAAAAGGGTGTCGCCCGCGTACATTCGTGTTATCAAGGATATGTACGAGGGAGGGCGGACGCGGGTTAGGACTCCGGGAGGGGTCTCCAACGACTTTGCTGTTAGTTTGGGCCTGCATCAGGGCGCCGCTTTAAGCCCGTTTCTTTTCACATTAGTTTTGGACGAACTCACTAGAGGAATCCAGGACGAGGTGTCTTGGTGCATGCTATTCGCAGATGACATCGTCCTTATCGATGTGACCAGGCAGGGGGTGAATGACAGGTTGGAGAGTTGGAGACATACACTTGAGGCTAGGGGCTTTCGGTTGAGTAGATCGAAAACAGAATACCTGCACTGTTGTTTCAGCGGAAGGATAGAAGAGGGGGGAGAAATCGTACTGGATGGGAGGGCAATACCGAAGGTTGCCAAATTCAAGTATTTGGGCTCGATCATCCATCAGAATGGGGACATTGACGAGGATATTAGCCAGCGGATTAGAGTGGGCTGGCAAAAGTGGAAGTCAGCGTCAGGGGTGCTGTGTGACAAAAGAGTGCCCATGGGTTTGAAAGGCAAAGTCTATCGGATGGTAGTTAGACCGGCTGTTCTCTATGGATCGGAGTGTTGGCCTCTAAAAAAGGCGCAGGTCCAAAGGTTGATGGTAGCTGAGATGAGGATGGTCAGGTGGATGTGTGGTTTTACGAGATTGGATAGGATCTCAAATGGGGTAATTAGGGGCTTAGCTGGAGTGGCCCCCATAGAGGATAAGATGAGGGAATCGAGGCTCAGATGGTTCGGCCACGTGAAGAGGAGAAGTGTGGCCGCCCCGGTGCGAAGGTGTGAGAGTATCAACCCCCCCGGTGGTAAGAGAGGGAGGGGCAGGCCGAAGAAGTGCCTAGAAGAGGTGGTTAGAGAGGACCTCAGAGTTGTCGGTCTCACGGAGGACATAGCTCAGGATAGGAGTTTGTGGCGGGACAGGATTAAGGTCCCTGATTGTAGGGGACCGGCCCCGTAGGTGGCAGTAGCGTAGGCGGTGTGGGGTGGGGTGGGGTGGGTAGGGTTTTGTTTTCGCTTGCCTACAGGTCGTGCTTTCCAGGATTGTCACGGCACCAAGCGCCCCTGGTTAAGGTATGTCTCTACACCCTATCTTTTCGCTTATCCGGAACCTTCCCCCTTCCCCTTTTTCTTACGTCGGTCAATGGTTTTGCAATCGTTTTCTCTTTCAAACCTTCAAACCTTTTTCTCAAAGCTGTTTTGTGGGTCTTATGGAATCAATCTCTCTATGGGTAGGAATACCGGTAGAGGTAAGGTTGCCTACAGTTGGATCTCCCCAGACCCCGCAAAAGCGGGACCCACATTGGGAGTTTGTTGTTGTTCTTCTTGTGTGTGTGTGTGTGTGTGTGTGTGTGTGTGTGTGTGTGT
>JACYFF010031955.1:84504964-84518635 GCA_017589665.1 Selenicereus undatus
ATATATATATATATATATATATATATATATATATATATATATATTTGTATGTATGTATTAGAGATGACAATAAAACCTGTACCCATTTAAAACCCGTAAAATTCGCCCCATTTAAAACCCAAATGGTTGGTGAAAATGGGTTTTAAATGGGTATGGAGCGGGTATTGGAAAACAGGTATGGGTATGAGTATGGGTATGGGTATAGCCCTCACCCGCCCCATACCCGTATCATACTCGTACCCGTTTTTATAATAAGAAAAAAATTTATTTTTGATTAATATTTTTCCGGTTAAAGTCTAATCCAAACCATTTTATTAAAAAAATTAGTCAATAATGTATTTGAATTCACATTTCTAAACAATATATTTCCAATATATCACAAGTTTGCAATCTTATAATGACAAAAACATATATCGTACTTGGATATGAGTTTCATGTGGGTATTAATTTTCATTTTCTATGTGAAACTGAGTAAAACCCGTAAACCATCAAAACCCGATGGATATGGGTATGGGTTTTATTTTTTAATACCCAATGGATACGGGTATGGATATGGGTACGATTTTTGAAAACGGGTATGGGTAGGAGTACGGCTCAACCCTCCCCGTACTCGCCCCATTGCCATCCCTAGTATGTATATATGTATGTATGTATGTGTGTGTGTGTGTACATACATACATATATATATATATATATACACACACACACACACACACATACATACATACATACATACATACATACATATATATGTGTGTGTGTGTGTGTGTGTGTACAATCTACACAATTGAACACCAAAACAGATTGCAGAACACCAAAATAGTATCTATGTATGTTCATATGTTGGATTGTGGCTTTGTGACACTCTGAAGCTAACTTGGGGCACTCTGCCCAACTAAAGACAAGTGAAGAAAAATGAAGGCAAAACTTATAAGGTAATTACGTGACTTGTTTCATCACAAAAAAAGTCAAACTTCTTTCTTTTTGAACCTTCCTCGAAAATATGAGTCATGAACATTTTGATGATGCCGCAAAATGTAGTGAGGAAAGCCTTTTAATTATTGTCGTTGATCTTGATCTAACAAGGGCATCCATTGCTTGAATTGAGAGTATAAGTATTGGATTGATCCCTTCAGAATATTTAAGATTGTATCTCAATTTCTATTATTCGGTTCTGTCATCGTTGCTTGTACTACTCTAGCATGGATGCGCCCCATGGCCGAACGTTTTGCTTGATGGGATCTCTCTCATCTCAATCCTTTTGCTGCGATATTTTTAGCTTTGTATCCATCAGAGTAAATTTTGATAAATCTACCTTAACATTTGGCCCAGGGATGAGGATGTTGGGTCCCCTAGTTGTGGTTGTTTGTAGATTTGGCTAAAATTTTAGCATTAATTGCATCGCATTGCATAACGTAAGAACATATCAAACATGATATTAATGGTAGCCAGTTAACTTGCAGTTATGAACACGTCCAGCTTCCGCTTATGCAGGTAGGCATGTCGTGGAAAATGTCCAATATCTACGCAATTGAAACCATAACTCATGTACAACATTTCATTTCAATTAGATTGGCTGTTTAAGCAAAATGCTTGCTATTCTTCCGTCTATGGAGATTAACAGGCAATCTATAGGAACATTTTTCAGCTATGTCATCTGATAATCTCTTTAGCATTTTCATGTGTAAGAGAAGATGCTCTAATAGAATTTTTCCAAAAAACTGACCATTTTCCAGGCTTAAAGCCTTACATTAAATTCTTGCAATGAATAGAAGTAGAAAAGGACACTGAAAAAAGCTCAAAGGCCACAAACCGAAGTTCATAACTCTACGAGCCACTCGCTCGTACTACACCAAACAATAAAGTTCAATAATCAAGAAGGAAATAAAAGATACAACTCAACGGATGACACATCCGAAGTACTGGGGTTTTACATCCCAAAAATAAACAACCTAAACAATGGTGACCGACTAATCAGACAATTGGCTCACATGGCCATACAGAGCAACTTCTAAATAATACGCATCACATGAACTAGAGTACTTTGTTTACATACATTTACAACTCTAGGGATACATTATATTACATTATTTAACACGTAAGTCCACTTCTATATGTGCACACATGGCATCTTTTCAAAATAAGGGTAAACTCCAACTCGGTACAACTAGACTGACTTCTACCTATCACAATGAAAACCTGGGAAAAAGGAAAAATAGTAATGGGATGAGCAACCACACGCTCAGTGTGTATTTCCCAACCCCTTAAAACCAAAACAGTTGCAGGTAATAATACCAATAATAGTCACATATAACGTATTTAAGTAATACTATTATTGTATTCAACGACAAAGAATTTCGTTAATTCCCAACTATTAGGCTATGTGGTATAATACGTAATTCATGCCTTGTCTATCTAATCACTTGTGAGAGATGCTTAAACACATGGAGCAAACATTATGGAAGGAACTTTCATTCATAGAATATGCACGTTTAAAACTTATATGTTTGATGCATTACAAGGATATAGCCATACTTTATTTGAAATTTCATTTGGAATCTCATTCATAATATATGCACAGGATATGCACAGGAAGCTTCCTTTCTTTTTCTTGAAAACACTTTACTTAGCCTCTTGAGACTTATATTCTTTAAAAAGAAATCTCTTTCGTATTGATCCTCTAATGACCCTCATAAGCTTTTCGAATCTTATTCGAACTAGCGTCTTAATGGCCCTTAAAATCTTTCTTTTTCCTGAAATACTTAAAATGGCAAAATGCCAACTGTTTTTCTTACCTATTAGGAAAATACTCTTGGCATAAGATCATCATAATGTGCTGGTTGGGTGATATCTATTCTCAACCCCTAGTGGGACTATCGCTCACGCATAAGCTCTTACTCCCGAGATGGCTGCATAATTGGCCCTACGCACTCATCAGGGTCTTCTAGGGTTTCCCACTACTAGGACTACTCCCTAGGCTAGGGGTTCCCTCGTTCTAGCATCTTACATATGTCCCTAAGCACATTATCTTAGTCATCTAAAGCATATGGCCATAGTTGCTAATAGGTGTGCTATCTCTTATAGTGAAATAATTTATCATGCAACTCACTCTTTTTGAAATTCTTTATCCCTTAAAAACCTCATTCGTATAGTTAAAAATAGGCCATCATTCACTAATAGTTATGGCTACTTTTTTTTTCAACCACGAAAAACCTTTTTTTTAAAAATTTCACCCTCACACACATGATAAAACTTAATGACATGAAGGGGAGGGGTTCACACGTAACACATTTAAACGGTTCATAATTCAACTAGGCAGTATCTGCCCAATGAGCCATACATGGCCTCGCAATCCAAACGATTGCGGTCAATCACAACCCAGGCTCCCTCCTTATGCAACACCGACCACAAAGAACCTCAAAAACTCTCATTAATTCAACCTCAAGCCATCCAACTACCAACTCGGTTTCAATTTCGCAATCATAGCACTTAACATGCATCTATTTACTAACCATAAAAGCCACAAACTCTGCCCCCATCGTAGCTCATTCCCGGCCCTTTTTTAGTCCGGTTTTCAACCTAATTCTATCGAATTACAGGGCATACTTTCTACCCAACTAAGGAGACTTTTCTGACCTAATTAAGCAGCATTTTAAGCATAAAATTAGTTCAATTCTAGGCAATTTTTTTTTCAGCTTATACATGCATAGTCTAAGCCTGAATTCGGTTGTACAAAACATGCATAATCACTCCTCACTTTCCCAGTTAACCTGATTAACCTTAAACTAACATACATCACAACTTGAGGGCTAAATCGTTTTGAAATTACTAATACTTTAGGAGAAGAGAGAAACTTCAAATTCAGCTTAAATTTAACTCTAATTTCTCCAATTACCAATTAATAACTCAAATTCAAACATAAACTGACCATAATCAGTAAAATTCGTTGGAAATTAGTAATAGTTTAGGAGGAGAGAAACACCCACCTCAAATCCAAGTCAGAGGATCAGACTAATGGGTTGTGTGGGCGTTTTCAGGTGGCCTGAGTCTCGAGTCTTGCCCCCTGATGCTCCTAGTCGTGGATTTCTTGTACCTTGGTGGTCTCCGCAATCAAGCTCAGGCACCAGTGGTAGCAATGGTGGCAGTGCTGCTCGTTGTTGTGGTTAATAAGGTTTTATTTGTCCCTCCCAGACTCTCTCTCTCTGGTCGTCGGTGACGCATGGTTGTTGCTGCCTAATCGCCGCCGTTCCGTCTCTGTCGTTCCAACCCTCTCTCTCAGTCCACCCCTCTCTCTTGTCTGCGCTACTGGGGAGGGGGGTCGCGAGGAAGCATTTTCAAGCATGAATTAGCCAACTTAACATGCATCGATTTACTAACCATAAAAGCCACAAAATTAGCCCCCACAACAGCCCTATTCCCAACCCTTTTTAGTCTAGTTTTCAGCCATAATTCTGTCGAATCACAAGGCATACTTTCTGACAACTAAGGAAACTTTTCTGACCTAATTAAGCAGTATTTTAAGCATAAAATTAGTTCAATTTTGCAGAATTTTTGTTCAGCCTGTACATGCATAATCACTGCCCACTTTTCTAGTTAACTTGACTAACCTTAAATTAACATGCATAATCATTGCCTGAATTCGGTTGTACAAAACATGCATAATCACTGCCCACTTTTTTAGTTAACTTGACTAACCTTAAACTAACATGCATCACAACTTGAGGGATAAATCGTTTTCGAAATTACTAATACTTTAGGAGAAGAGAGACACTTTGAATTCAGCTTAAACTCAACTCTAATTTCTCCAATTACTGATTACTAACTCAAATTCAAACATAAATTGACTATAATCAGTAAAATTAGTTGAAAATTAGTAATAATTTAGGAGGAGAGAAACACCCACCTCGAATCCAAGCCAGAGGACCAGACTAATGGGTTGTGTGGGCGTTTTCAGCAGGCCTGAGTCTCGAGTCTCACCCCCTGATGCTGCTAGTCATGGATTTCTTGTACTTGGTGGTCGCCGCAGTCAAGCTTAGCCGCCAGTGGTAGCGACGGTGGCGGTGTTGCTCGCAGTTTTGGTTGCTAGGGTTTTATTTGTCCCTCCCAGACTCACGCTCTGCCCGCATGCTCTCTCTCTCTCGCTCTCTCTCTCTCTCTCTCTCTTTGCCGTTCTCTACTCGCCGATGATGCATGGTTGTCGCCACCTGACCGTTGCCATCCCGTCTCTATCATTCCACCCCTCTCTCCGTCGGTCCTCATCCTCTCTCTCTCTTGTCTACGTTTCCGGGGAGGGGGGTTGCGAGGAGCCAGCAAAAGAAACCCCCCTTTTCGTGTTTTTACTGCTGGAGAAAGGGGCTTCGGTTACTCGGTAAATGGTTTCTCTATAAACCTTTTTTTCTTTATTTGCTATCCGGAACTTTTCCTCTTCCTCTTTCTGTTACTCGGTAAATGGTTTCGCAATCGTTTTCTCTATAAACCTTTTTCACAAAACTGTTTTTGTGGGTCTTATGGAATCAACCTCTCTATGGGTAGGAATACCGGTAGAGGTAAGGTTGCCTACAGTTGGATCTCCCCAAACCCCGCGAAAGCGGGACCCACTCTGGGAGTTTGTTGTTTGTTTGTTGTTGTTGAGAAAGGGGCTTCGGTCCCTTTTCAGTTCTTACCCCCCTTTTTTATTTTGTGCCTTGGTTTGTCCCATCATATAACATTACTCAACCCAATTTTCGTACCTCTCTAGCCTGAATTCAAATTTTAATACTAATGTTCATCGATTTATTAATTCCCACTAATAACACTCCGTTTAGTATTCGATGAAATAGATTTTAAGGTTTGTCAATCCAAACACGCTCGGGAATCTACTTGATTTAGTAATTGATAATAATCCTTATTAAAGCTTATTAAAAATCATTGAAGAATTTTCAAAACTAATAATAATAGTAATAGCAATGATAATATTGTTTTTAATGAATTTATCGCTCATATAAGCACATTAATAATAATTCAACTTATATAGTTAATAAAATATGATTTTATAACATCAAAAAGGCCAAACAGTTAGCCTAACGTAAAATAAACAATGCGGTGTTACATTCTTCCACCCGTAAAAGAATTTCGACCTCGAAATTCGAAAGCTCAGTTCAATCATACCTGAAACATGCACACGCTTGACACAATCCACACAAATCGCACTAGAATCCAAATTCTTATTTTACAATTAATTGAAACTGAAAAGGGGCTTATGGTTTCCAATCTCCTCCTCGCTAATCCTCTTCAAGTGACTACTCACTCTATTTGGGCACCGAGGGCAGTCGCAGAGAAGAGGGGCAAATGAGTTGGCGTAGAAAACGATATTAGGCTTTTTTGAAAAGGAACACAACTTTCTATTATCTAAACTCAATCTGCATAGTAAACAACAACTCTATGTATATGCGTCGTTATTAATCAACATCTAGAGGTAGGACAATTGGGCAATGACATCTCAAAATCATACACAAGTAATTTTATTCTAAAACATGAATTCAAGTCACTCTTAGGATCACTGCAGTTAACCTGGAGACTCCTATAACGCCTTAGAGTAACAGGGACATTACATAGCATCACGTTGTATCACTTAAACACAATGGTATCGCGTAGAATCAGCAGTTCAACATCCTCAAGTCTAGGAATCATAAGCAACATGAAACCGTCTCATACGCATATAGCAAGTAATTTACAAAAGGAAAGCATATGCAACTGACATTCCTATATTTATACATCAATCACAACAAACCTTTAGGCCTTTCATTCATGGTAACTTAGAGGCCCTTTTTCGGTCCGATTTTCAGCCCTAATTCTGTGGAATTGCATGGCATACTTTCTGCCCAACTAAAGAGACTTTTCTGACCTAATTAAGCAACATTTTAACCATAAAATTAGTTCAATTCTGGACAATTTTCACTTAGCCTATACATGCATAATCACTCCCCACTTTTCCAGTTAACCTGACTAACCTTAAACTAACATACATCAACTTGAGGGCTAAATCGTTTTTGAAATTAATAATACTTTAGGAGAAGAGAGAAACTTTGAATTCAGCTTAAACTCAACTCTAATTTATCCAATTACCGATTACTAACTCAAATTCAAACATAAACTGACTAAATCAGTAAAATTAGTTGAAAATTAGTAATAATTTAGGATGAGAGAAACACCCACCTTAAATCCAAGCCAGAGGACCAGACTAATGGATTGTGTGAGCGTTCTCAGGTGGCTTGAGTCCTGAGTCTCGCCCCCTAATGCTCCTAGTCATGGATTTCTTGTACCTTGGTGGTCGCCGCAGTCAAGCTCAACCACCAATGGTAACAACGACGGAGGTGCTGCTCGCGGTTGTTGTTGCTAAGGCTTTATTTGTCCCTCCCATACTCACGCCCTACCTGCATGCTTTCTCTCTCTCTCTGCCATTGTTTGCTCGCCGGTGACACATGGTTGTTGCCGCCTAACCGCTGTCGTCCTGTCTCTGTCATTCCACCCCCTTTCTCTCTCGATCCACCCCTCTCTCTCTTGTTTATGCTGTTGGGGAAGGGGGTCACGAGGAGCCAGCAAAAGAAATCCCCCTTTTTCATGTTTTTCCTGATGGAGAAAGGGGCTCCGGTCCCTTTTTGGTTAGCCCCCCTTTTTGTTTTGTGCCTTGGTTTGTCCCATCATATAACATTACTCAACCCAATTTTCGTACCTCTCTAGCCTAAATTCAAACGTTAATACTGACATTCGGCAATTTATTCATTCCCGCTAATAACACTCGGTTTAGTATTCAACGAAATAGATTTTAAGGTTTGTCAATCCAAACACGCCTGGGAATCTACTTGATTTAGTAATCAATAATAATCCTTATTAACGCTTATTAAAAATCATTAAAGAATTTTCAAAACTAATAATAATAGTAATCACAATGATGATATTCTTTTTAATGAATTTCTCGCTCACATAAGCACATCAATAAAAATTCAACTTATATAGTTACTAAAATATGATTTTATAACGTCAAAAAGGCAAGACAATCAACCTAATGTAAAATGAAAAATGCGGGTGTTACATTTTGCTGCTCTCTTGGACTTGAATCTGGTTATCTCTTTTTTCTTTTTGATATTTGGACAATCCTTTATCATGTGTCCTGAAACTCCACAACCATGACAAGTGTTTTGGTTACTATCAACTTTTGAGGCAAACTTACCTTTGGAGTGTCGTTCATTCCTCTTCGAGGTTGATCATTTCCAGAATCCTTTTAATTCTAGATGCTTTTGAAACATCTTTTTAAACCCTAGGGCTATCATAGCCAATCATTCATCTACATCATTTGTAAATTCTGCAGGCTGCTCCTCAATGTCATTGGATTTTAATGCAAGTCCTTGTTATGGTGCTTGCTCTTTAGTTTCTTCCAACAAGTAAATTTCATGGGTTAGAAGTTTGCACCAAGATCATTTAACTTGAGGGTTTTCAAATCTTGTACTTCTTCAATGCCCGTTACTTTGGGTCCCCAGTTGCTTTTTGGAAGACCTCGTAGCATTTTTCTGACCATCTCCTCATTTGTGTATATTTTTCCCAAGGATTTTAGGTTGTTGATTATCTCAATAAAGCGCATATACATATCCTTGATAGATTCTCCATATAATATCTTGACGAGCTCATATTAATGGACGTAGACATTGATTTTGGATTCTCGAACTTGACTAGGCCCTTCAAAAGTAGTCTCCAATGCGTCCAAAATGGTTTTTTGGATGTATCACAAGCAGACACACAATTAAACACGTTAGAATCCAAACCACAAAATAAAATGTTCAATGCTCTATAATTTTTGTCCACTTTCCAAGTCTCTTCATGAGTAAATGTTGATCTGGGCTTTGGAACAATCTTATTTCATGCACAGTAGGCACATAATTGCCCTCGGAGATTGTAACACCCGAGATTTTATTCACTTTGTTAAGTCGATTTATATCGTTATAAATTGAACTAATATCGATGTAGCCTGCCCGAGTGCTGATTCTATTGAAAAGAATATCATTACCTCATTATTATTAGTTTTATTGGTATTAAGGGTTATTATTGGATACCGCATTGAGCGGATTCCCGAATACGACTAGAAAGTCGAACATTGGGAATGATCCTGCAATTTATTGAATCGAACCTTAATATAATCAAAAGGCGAATAAATTGATCGGTGATTACATTAGTGGTTACGGTTTGAGAATGGAGGTCGGGAATTGAATTTACGGTATAGTGGGTTAGAGTTTTTATCGGTGGCTAAATAAGCAAAGGAAAAAAAAATTAAAAAGGGGCCGAAGCCCCTTCGTTTTTCTGAAGAAGGGTCGCGAAGGAGGGAGGGGGTTCTCGATCCCCTTCTCTGTGCCACGCATACACACGCCAAGAGGGGGTGAGGGAGGCACTGGTGGCGTCGCCGGCGACCAGCCGACGCATGGCCGCCCGTCCCCACCCCGGTCGACGCCCAAGTCGGGGGCAGAGTCGGCAAGAGAGGGAGAGAATGACCGGCGGGAGGAGGTCGCGTGCGTCTCCTCAGTGGCTCCTCCCGGGGTTGCCGTTGGCAAGCAGAGACGACAAGAGGAGCAGAGGGAAAGGAAGCAGTAGCATGGCAGCAAAGGGGAACCGAACCCACACCGAACCAACCCGAATCAAACCCTAAAACGGGTCCTTTAGCTTGGATTCAAGGTTCCTGAAGTAAGCCGAAATGAAGTCATTGCTACCCTAGAAGTAAAGTGATGTGCTTATACGTGAGTTTCAAAGTGTATTATAATGTAATGATTGTAAATTAAGTTCTTGTGTGCTTGGTTTGCATATCATTTAGAGTCACTTTGTATGGCCATATGAGCCACCATCTAAGTTGCCAGGGCTGTACCCTTCGTTGTTCATTTGTTTAAACAATGAACTGCATTGATTGTGGTGCTCCGGGTGGGTAGCCCGTTGAGCTGTGAACTCCGGCGGGTGGCCGTTGAGTTAGTTTTACTGTTATTTTCAGTGCAGGGAATTAATTGTAAGGTTGTAAGCCTGAAAAAATGGTCAATTTTTAGGGGAACCTCTGTCCGTTTTGTCCCAGGATTTAATAACAAAATGGTAACACTCCTAGCCTTAGGGTTGAGGGCGTTACAGATGGTATCAGAGCAAGGTCCTGTGACCATAGGCCACGACCTACGTCTTGCATTGCATATAGCTGCTTAAGAATGCTACATGATGAGGTGCAGTTTGATGTGCCTGTGTGTACAAATGTGCTTTGGTATGGTTGTCATTGTGTCTAGCTAGCAATGATGTGGCCTTGACTTGGCTGGTTATGTACATGGGGAGACATCTTTGCATCCTAGCATGTAACCACTGTTACCCTTGAGTCAACTCAGCGTCATGCTCGTCGTGGCATGGCACGTTACTCATATGATGGGCTTCATAGTGCACCGACCATATCAACCCTGATACACCTAGAGGGGAGATAAAAGAGATAATCTGACAGACTTTGGAATTGTGATACTACATGTACCACCTCATTGCTACTTGAGAGGAGAAGTTATGCCTTCCTAACATTGTTTATGAATCAACACCAAGTGCAGAAGTTAGCATGGTTCATAGAAAAGGGGTAGAACCTTTCCATCCGTACTAAGAGTGCCTCAGTGCGGCATTACTATGAGGAACTCAGGGTTATGCAGAGTGTACTAAACGTATGCGCTTGTATGGGCAGTTTAACATAGCTCATCGAATTTCGGGGACGAAATTCTTTTAAGGGGGGAAGGCTGTAACACCCGGGATTTTATTCACTTTGTTAAGTCGATTTATATCGTTATAAATTGAACTAATATCGACGTAGCCTGCCCGAGTGCTGATTCTATTGAAAAGAATATCATTACCTCATTATTATTAGTTTTATTGGTATTAAGGGTTATTATTGGATACTGGATTGAGCGGATTCCCGAATACGACTAGAAAGTCGAACCTTGGGAATGATCCTGCAATTTATTGAATCGAACCTTAATATAATCAAAAGGCGAATAAATTGACCGGTGATTATATTAGTGGTTACGGTTTGAGAATGGAGGTCGGGAATTAAATTTACGGTACAGCAGGTTAGAGTTTTTATCGGTGGCTAAATAAGCAAAGAAAAAAAAATTTGAAAAGGGGCCGAAGCCCCTTCGTTTTTCAGAAGAAGGGTCACGAAGGAGGGAGGGGATTCTCGACCCCCTGCTCTGTGCCACGCATACACACGCCAAGAGGGGGTGAGGGAGGTACCGGTGGCGTCGCCGGCGACCAGCCGATACACGGCCGACCGTCCCCAACCCGGTCGACACCCAAGTCGGGGGCAGAGTCGGCAAGAGAGGGAGAGAATGACTGACGGGAGGAGGTCGCGTGCATCTCCTCGGCGGCTCCTCCCGGGGTTGCCGGCGGCGAGCAGAGACGACAAGAGGAGCAGAGGGAAAGGAAGCAGTAGCATGGCAGCAAAGGGGAACCGAACCAACCCGAATCAAACCCTAAAACGGGTCCTTTAGCTTGGATTCGAGGTTCCTGAAGTAAGCCAAAATGAAGTCATTGCTACCCTAGAAGTAAAGTGATGTGCTTATACGTGAGTTTCAAAGTGTATTATAATGTAATGATTGTAAATTAAGTTCTTGTGTGCTTGGTTTGCATATCATTTAGAGTCGCTCTGTATGGTCGTATGAGCCACCATCTAAGCTGCCAGGGTTGTACCCTTCGTTGTTAATTTGTTTAAACACTGAACTGCATTGATTGTGGTGCTTCGGGTGGGTAGCCCGTTCAGCTGTGAACTCCGGCGGGTGGCCGTTGAGTTAGTTTTACTGTTATTTTCAGTGCAGGGAATTAATTGTAAGGCTGTAAGCCTGGAAAAATGGTCAATTTTTAGGGAAAACTCTATCCGTTTTGTCCCAGGATTTAAGAACAAAATGGTAACACTCATGGCCTTAGGGTTGGGGGCGTTACAGAGATAATCTTCCAAAGCTGATAGTCATGGTTCTTAAGGAAGATCTGCATAAGCTTTTTCCCAATGAACAAAGTTAGAATCACGAAACAAAGGAGGTATAGTAAAAGAGCGTCCTTGATCAATTTCAACATTTTCAAAGAAAGCCATGGTATTTTCAACAAAACGACTAAGTGAATGTCAATGGACTTGCTCTAATACCAATTGAAGGTCCAAAAAGAGAATGTGAAATCACCCTAGAGGGGGGTGAATATAGTGATATATTAAAAATAAGACTTTATAAAGATTCAATGTACTTTGATCATGCAGTGCAAGGTCTAAGAAGATAACCTTCAAGTTTAGTCACCAATGTAAATAATAAACAAAACTAAAGTGCAAAAATAAAATAGGACAAAACACAAGATATGTTTACAATATTCACCTTTCCAAATAGGGCTAGTTACTGCATAAGGTACTTTTTTGCTTAGGATGTAATCACCTCTACTTCTTGCTCACTTAAGAAGTACATACGAATGACCTTGGCTTTATACATTGTCTAGTGTTCCAAGCTTACTCAGCAAAGGAACCTCAGCTAGCACGCTCACTAAGTATTGACCTCTCAATACTTAGCTACCTAAGTGACTTCCCAACTTACTAGTTCCAATTTCCTCTTTTAAATATTCGAATGAACAATAAGTACGCAAGAGAGTATTATATGATTGCACTTGAGCTCTTTTCCTGATGTAATTCTTTCTTGTGTCTTGCCATCTGCTTCAGCTTTGCCTTTTATGAATTTAAAACTTTCTTGACCATTGGAGCAATACTTGTCATTTCTTTAATGCATTCAGTCTAGAATTCAATGTTGTTGATTCGAACCTCAGTATTTCCAAAACTGGCTCTTGATTGACAAAAATAGTAGATCTTAATTGCTGAGAGAAGAGCTTGATTTGATCTTCAAAGATCTCACTGAAATCAATCAAAATAATTTACAAATAAACTCAAGATCGATTAAATATGACTTTCCGAAACTGGATCAAATAAAATTTTTACAAGATCTTGGATAACAAGTAAGGATATATATTGCAGTACAAAAATATAATCCACTCAGACGTGAATAAGATATTCTTTCCAAAGCAATATATTTCAAGAATAAAATAAGATATTATATATATCGTTTTTTCCCTCCAAAAAAAGTCAATTATGCTAATATGAAAGTCGGAGATTTTGACTTTGATATTGAATTCCAGTAGAGATAAGATAGATTAGTACAACATAACACAATATATCAAATTAAGCTTTTGTCTTTCACTCAAAACATCCAATGTCCTTGAGCTGTAATATTCAAACAGTCAATGGCCTTGCCATTGACATGGAGGGAGTCTTCATACATTATTTGAAGTCACATTTTAAATAGGGTTATTGGACCTAAATAATCCCAAATTTGTGGGTGTTGGACGATATTAATCCCAACTGAAAAATTGGGCGCCAGCACTCCCAACTTTGCCCCTATTTACTTTCCTTACACTGCTACCGAGTTGGACTCGATTGTTAGATGACGTGGACTGGCTGGAGGTGCACGTGGTAGTCGTTTGACCAAAAAGTCAACATTTTTTTGTTTTTAATTACATATTAGCATATATATATATATATGTATGTATGTATGTTTGTTACACACACACACACACACACACACACACACACACACACACACACACACACACACACACACA
>JACYFF010031955.1:84519035-84546766 GCA_017589665.1 Selenicereus undatus
ATATATATATATATATATATATATATATATATATATATATATATTATATACATACGCACACACACGCACGCATACACACATATATATATGCTGATGTGTCATTAAAAAAAAATTGTCTTTTTTGTTGAACAATTGCCACGTGCAACTCTGGCCAATCCACGCCATCCAACAACCGAGTTCGACTCGGTGGCGGTGCAAGGAGAATAAATAGGGGCAAAGTTGAGAGTGTTGGCGTCCAATTTTCTAGTTGGGATTAATGTCCTCCAACACCCCCAAACTTGAGATTATTTTGGTCCAATAACCCTTTTCAAATATGATTCAAACTATTTATCTAATTAAATTATATAACTAAAATGCAGGACCAGAGATATACTAGCATATAAGCAATTTAATCTCCCTAAGGTACAGACATTTACTCAGTATAAGCATTTTTCAATCTATTGTGCAATATGTATGTTTATCTAAACCAAATTAGGGTAAACTTATCGATTTCTACTTACCCTTGCCAGTCGACCTTTGTTCACTTTGATTTTGTACCCAGTTATCAATATTTCTTTGTAGGTCAAAGTGTCAAAGTGCTTTTAAGAATCTTAATTTGGATCATACGTTAACAAAATGAGATAATTACATAATATGATATCATTAATTTCATAACTAAGTACAAAAAAAAACAGAAGAGAGAACAAGACTTGCTATTTTCACCTTTGTTTGAATTTGAAAGTCTACAAAATATACGACACACTATTTCATCACCCAAATCTGGGGGTGAGCAATACAAAACAAATAAACAAATATTGGTAAATAAGGTCTTGCTGCATACAGTTCAACTATCTCGTGATAAGGTTACATATCAGAGGTTTGCAGAGGCAAACATCAAGAACAACATTGATAGAAGTAAATATTGGACCGGGGGCTTCTGTGCTGCTGAGCTTAGTAGTTGAGGGTAGACATAATCCGCTAGAAGACATCAAATTGAAGTTATAGTTAGCAACCAAAAAAAGTGGCTAGATGGTCGCTTTTTTTAAATTTTTATAAAGAAGGCTGGGTGATGATTTCGTTATAATATGATGAATAATCATTACATTGTGGTCTAAACCGCCAGATTTATGGTCCACAAAAAACATAGCTATGCACAAAATAAGGCAGGCATGTAAGGCCTCATTTTTCAGCTTTGCTTTTCCCAGCCTAAGGAGCACATCACTACGTGATCTAAGGATCCTGATATAGCAACATGTCCTACGGCTACACTACGGTACATCCCTCAGTTCCCCACATTGAAGGTCAAGTCAATGTTGTCGCACCTCTTGGGCTAAAGATTCTCACTTCCCCTTCAATAGAAATTGAGTAGGAGAAATTCCCAATTTTTATGTTAGGGTCGTCATTTTAAGCTAAAATTATAAACTTCAGTAACATGTAATCTTTTCCTCCTTGAATATTAATATGTAAGGTTAAAGTAAGTAGCAGAATTGGGCACCTGGTATCGGATTGGGTGCAGGTGCTCCTTGAGGGTGATCAGGACCTGCAAATACATGAATGATTTTGGTGAGATCTTCATTCATTTTAAAATGACATATACCGATTGGTGTACAAGGTCTTGATGCAAGTGTGTTGGGTTTCGTGGCCCAAAATCCAAGAATCAGTACAGTGGGACCATGCTAGACACCACAGACATGTCAGGCCGAAGAAGCGAGACGACGAAAGAAGGCAGAGAAGTGGCACGGTCGTGCCACCCTGGCACGGGGTGACTGTGCCACACAGCACGGTCGTGCCGTGCTCCCAATTCGGACGCGGGCTTCCCGGTGGCTAGGGTTCGCTGTTGGCGTACAGTCTTCTCAGCGGCTAGGGTTCTCATCTAAGGGTAAAACCCTGGACTTCTAGACCCTATATAAAAAGACATTGCCTAGGATTTAAAATCATATCTGAATTCCTAAACACATTGAGAGGTTGAGAGATTTTGAGAGAGATTACAAGAGAGGTTGTAATTCTACTATTGGATCGAATCACTTGTTGTGATTATGATCGTTTTGTGCTCTCCCTGTTCATATAGTGGATTGATTGTGCTCGTCGACGTCCGTGGTTTTTTCCCACATTGGGTTTCCACGTAAATCTTGTGTGTCATTGCTTTGTTCTTGTTATTGTTCTTTAAATTTTTGAATATCTGTTTCATTATATTGCTTCTGCTATTAGTTTGCTCTAATTCCTAACAAGTGGTATCAGAGCTTTGATTTAGGATGTCTTCAATTATGAAGGTTAATATTCAAAAATTTGATGGGGAGATTAGTTTTAATATCTGGAAGGTGCAAATGAGGGCAGTTCTCATCCAACATAGGTTATGGAAGCTTCTGCAAGGGCCTCACGTGAAACCCGAGAAGATGACTAATGAATAATAGGCAGCAGACCAAAAGAAGAGGCGTGGATCGCTGACAGACAAGGAATCGGAAGAACTGGAGTTGAAGGCAGTTTCAACCATTCAGTTGTATCTGACACCTCATGTCCTGCGAGAGGTGCTCGATAAGGCAACTGCGGTGGATCTGTGGACTCGACTGGAGGAACTCTACATGACGAAGAGTCTAGCCAACAAGATCCGTTTGAAGGAAAGGTTGTACACCTTTCGTATAGCTAAAGGTATCCATGTTCAAAAATATTTGAATGAGTTTAACTCTATTCTTGTTGATTTGGAGAGTCTGGATGTAGATATTGAGGATGAGGATAAGGCTATCCCGCTTGTTGTGTCTTTACCCCCCTCCTATAAACACTTTAAGGAGATCATGCTATATAGTAATTCTAATACTATATCGTTTGAGGATGTTAAGTCAAACCTATTGTCTAAGGAGAAGTTTGATCTAGACATTTATGCTGATTCTGCTGAGGGATTAGTAGTAAGGGGTAAAACAACTGAAAAGGGGAACGGTAATAGGAGTAAGAATCGTTCTAAGTATAGAAATCCTCACGCTGGGAAGGCCTGCAATTAATATGGTAAATTGGGTCATATTGTTGCTAGCTGTTGGCAACTGCAAACGAAGAGGGAGAAAGAAGAAGATAATTCTCATGAGCCTGCTGAAGCTTCATTTGCTGAATCTGATTCTGATGGTGACGTTTTGTTTGCTACCTCTACTGAAAGGGGGAGCAATTCTGATTGGATTCTTGACTCTGGGTGTACCTATCATATATGTCCTCACAAGGATTGGTTTTCAACATATGATTTAGTTGACTCAACTATTGTTCACATGGACAATAATGCCCAATGTAATGTAACTGGAATCTTTACTATTAAAATCAAGACCCATGATGGTGTTGTAAGAACTTTATCGAATGTTCGTCACGTTCCTGACTTGAAGCGTAACCTCATCTCTTTGGGCACCCTTGAATCCAAGGGGTGCAAATATTCAGCTGAAGGTGGAGTTCTAAAAGTCTCGAAGGGCAGTCGGATTCTATTGAAGGGTTTGAGGCATGGAAGCCTCTATGTCTTGCAGGCATCTACTACGACAGGTTATATGAAGAAAGGTTCATATAAGCCATCTCCCAGAGCTAAGTTCAAGCATTGCATGGACTTAGTTGGCATTCCCAATATTTGAGCGCCCTTCGGGGCATTGCCCCTTAGGGGGCATCACCGTTCAGGGTGCGATGACGGTGTTAGAGAGATTGGTGATTGGAGATTTCGGTCCAAGGTAGAGATTGTTGGGTTTCGTGGCCCAAAATCCAAGAATCAACACGATGGAGCCGTACTAGACGACACAGACGTGTCAGGCCGAATAAGCGAGACGACGAAAGAAGGCAGAGAAGTGGCACGGGTGTGCCGTGCCATGTGGCATGGTCGTGCCACCCTGGCATGGGGTGACCGTGCCACACAGCACGGCCGTGCCGCGCTCCCAATTCGGGCGTGGGCTTCCTGGCGGCTAGGGTTTACTTTTGACATACAGTCTTCTTGGCGGCTAGGGTTATCCTCTAGGGGTAAAACCCTGGACTTCTAAACCCTATATAAAGAGACCTTACCTAGGATCTAAAATCATCCCTGAATCCCTAAACCCATTGAGAGGTAGAGAGATTTTGAGAGAGATTACAAGAGAGGTTGTAATTCTGCTATTGGATCGAATCACTTGTTGCGATTGTGATCGTTTTGTACTCTCCCTGCTCATATAGTGGATTGATTGTGCTCGTTGCCATCCGTGGTTTTTTCCCGCATTGGGTTTCCACGTAAATCTTGTGTGTCATTGCTTTGTTCTTATTATTGTTCTTAAATTTTTGAATATCTGTTTCATCCTATTGCTTTTGCTATTAGCTTGCTCTAATTCCTAACAAAGTGGAGCTTTTCTGCATATATGTGACACATAAGGCGCTCTTAATCACACAAATAATTACATTTTTGATTTGCCATGTTACCAGTTTGAGCATGGAATTACAAGATAACGCTATACATACAGGTATATATACTTACTTATTTGTATTCTTCAAGCTAAGATATTATAAGAAGAGTCAAGCAACAATATATTGCAACATGATAATCTAACTTTTTTTTGTATAGTAAAATTAATGTTTTCTTCAATTCTTTCAAGCTTCGAACATGGAAGATAATCAAGGAGAAACATTTGTAATGCTTACTTGAAGTTGAAGTAGGTGGGGGTGACGAGTTCTGCTCCACTGGTGATTCCTCTGGTGGAGAACCTACTGGCTGAATTGAGGCCGGTGGGGGATTGTGATCTGGTGAATCAAAAGGTAATTTAGCTTAAGTTAGCTTGTAACTTCATTTTTGATATCGCACGGTTGATTTGAATCCAATCGAGAAAGAGTTACCCTTTCACCAAAATTATTAAAAATCAACTCGATATGAGATGACCAAATTTTGACTAGAGTCTAGACTGAACCAATTTGAGAATTTCCCAATTAACATAGTATGCATTTGCTAGACAAGTTTATCAGACAAATTAATACAAACCCCTCACTTGTACTACTCTTCAAATTTAAGTCAACGTAGGCACAACCTAGATGGCCCATTAGATAGATCTTATCAAGGGAAACACAAAAAAATCTAGCATGATCATTTGCCTTCTTGTGCTGGCTGCTTTGGTAGAGCAGGTGATTTTGGATGGACTGTTCAAGATGAAATAGATCACACAAGAGATTATGTCAAAAAGTAAACGAAAACATTTTAAATGTGCCATGTTGCTAAAATAACTAAAATGCAGTTGCAGTTGGGGGAAAAAAGGGGGACTGACTTTTGTAATGTAATAGCAGCATTAAAAATATTCAGAAGAAATTAGAACACTGTATTTACCTGATGACTCCTTTGGGGCAGAAGTCTTTTGAGGCTTAGGACCTGATATGCGAAGGTGTTACCCATTTAGTGAAAACACATCGTTATCAGAACCCCAAAAACAAAATTAAGAAATGACTGGCAAATGACTGGCAAATGGGGTAAGCAGCAAATCATAATTTGAAAAGTTGATTAATACCTAATTATTCAACAGGAATTATTTGAATTAGATTGAATCCAAATTTAAGATAGGACGACTTAATTTTGATGAAAATCTAAATTGACCCTACCCAAACCCAATTTTTCCTACCAATATAGCTGATATCTTCAAGACAACTCTTTTGGCCTAACCATAGTATGTCTAGCTTTCACTTGATCCGAAATCCCATAGAACTCAATTTGACTTGATCTAAAATTAATCCAACTCAAATTTGGCCCCAAACCAGACAACTAGTTAATCCCCAAACCAGACAACTAGTTTATTGCGTGTAATTACACTAACCTAACCTAGAAGTCCAGTGTGATTCAGGAGGCGAAACAAGCCACTTGTGGGTTAGAAAAGAAATGAAATAGAGGTTTTGTTCATCACTTACTCATTGGAGGTTGATTGGATGTACTGTAACCTGTTAAGAGAGCCGAAGAGACTACAATTAATACTAATGCACTTTATGCAAATTTTGCTATAAAATTGAACTTAAGTAGCTCCAAGCGAATGTAAGAAAAATGAACCTGAAGTAGTAGCAGAAGAGTATACACTCTGCATTTTGGAGAAAAGCCCAATAAGTGGAGCAGCAGCAGTTGTTGTGGGCTCATTTTGTTCATAGTTGTCACGGTCATCTGTGAAACTATCACTGCTATCCGGTCCTCCAATGAGGGCTCCATATAGCACGTTTGGGTTTGGCTCGGACCTTTTGTACCACGACTCAAACCCTTGAACACAGTCCACCTTGTCATGAAGGACGAATATGGATGGGATGGAAGAGCCCCTGTGGTGAGCCTTTTGGGGGTACTTGGTCCCAAAGCCTACTAGGTAGCTCATTGATTCGGGATTTTGGCCTAGAATGTAATCAGCCTGCAGCAAACCAACCGAACCAAATCAAATCAAACCAAACATGAAAGGGATAGTTTGCATGCTATATCGTATATACTCTCCATTATACTCAAAGTCTTTTATTTCATTAGAAGTTATTATCTGGGTGCTTAACATTGTAACAAGACTATGAACATTTGACTCTGTATTTTAGATGGAAAGCTCAAAATTTTGAGCAAAAAAAGCTAGAAGTCCAACACCACAACCTGTATTACGGACTTGGCACTTTGACTTGGATGATACATTTTCTTTCTTCTTTTTTTTTTCCTTACTTTAAAAGGGCAGGATAATATGGCCCATCCTTGTTACTCATGGGGAAAAAGGGTAGTGGCGGGACTTGAAAGGGAAAAGGGAAATGAGGAGAAGCCTCTCTCCGAGTTATCCATGGAATTTAAAACCTACACTTTTTAATGAACGGTGAGTTGAATTCCGTCAGAGTATCTATTGTGGTGAAGAATGTGAGCATTTGACCATTCATTCTAAACTTAATACACAAAAAGTTCTATGAAAATAGTCAAGTTTAACAATTCGATTTAAATCAAGTACCCAACATTAGTTATGGCACAAGTCATGAAAAAAATTCAGACGAGGAACTAGATTGATCAGTGCCTGGTAAAAGTGGAATTCAAGTTCACCTAGACTATATCAGCTGTCTACTTCTCACCTCCATGATTGACAGGCAGAACTCAGCTTTACTAACTCACCTGTGACTTTGAAAACTGGAGGAGTTCACTAGGCTGAACTTGGCCCTCTGCACATTCAACCATAGAATTTGTCCGAGCTAGGTAATCAGAATAAACAGCTAGGACAAAAGAAGCAGAGGCTGCATATTGAAGATTATTCGATGGAAGAAGGTATGCCAATCCTCCTGCGTACACACAACAACAACAAAAGTCAATATGTAACTTTCTCGTAGACTCAAGAAGTATGCCCCGACAACTCTTCATTTTCTTCAAGCATTTGTTAGGAACAGTCGATGTCCACAACATGGGTATAGATGCTTAATTTACCAAAATCATACAAAATGTTCAAAAAATAGTTGATTTGGCACACGGACATGTAACCGGTCTACACATATAGTAGTCGTAGCCTGCGTCACATAAACTTCGGTATGGGACTGACTGTCAGTTACAGGGGATGGACCCATGTCTCATACTCTCCTGTTTCATTTGAGAAGTTCCTCTTTTTAGTATAAATTAAATGCCAAATGCCTATATCCATGTCATGTGCCACACGCCCTATCCTAGAAATAAACCAACCATTCTCATGGAATTGCTAGCCACATACGTCGCACAGGAGTCTATAATTCACAGCCTAGGTAAACTCATGGATGATAGCAAAAGACAAACTTGACCTGGAGTAAAGGGAACATTGTATCCATTGTTCTTCCGCATATAAGCACAAGCAAAGAAATCTGCCTTGGCTTTATATTGCTTCAAAGTGCTAGCATATGATTCGCCATCTCCATCCAATAATACCTTAAAAAATAAAAAAGGAACATGTTTTAGTTTTAATGAACTCTTCTTTTGCCTATTTTTCAATGGAATAAAATTTCATAATAAATAATAGAAGAATAAGCCAAGGATGCATTTGATAGTTACGTTACCACTTTTGAAGGGGGGGTTTTTTAGGATTGAAATTTAAGAAAGAGCAAGACTTTTTTCTGTGGGAAACATGTTGATGGTTAACAGGTTAGGCTAGTATTGGACCTATGGTGGCTCCTTCCCATACCCATCTCAACCCTTCCTGTGTTGGCCCAATGTTAGGTCTGGGTAGGTTGGCTCGCTAATCAATCCCAAGAAAAATAACATAACAAGACATCAATTTGTTATGAAATTAGTAGTACCTTAGAGAGAAGGATTTGCAAGCCAGCATATTTGTTATCCCAGGAGAAGATTCTAACTGCATTTCCTGTGCCACCCAAGTCGATAGCATAGTCCACTGTATATTGCAAGTAGTAGTGGTTGTTTGTCGCTCTGTACAGCCAAGCAGCAGCCCACAAGAGTTCATCCTTCAAATAACACACCAGATAATTCAATTGAAAACGTTGACATTTATTAAGCAAAAGCCAATTCAAGTAAATGGGGCTTATAGAAGACGCATACTACTTAATTATCAAAGGAAGTACAGCACAATGTATCTATGGACGTAGCAAGGTTGGCAAGCATCGGAGCCTAGCCCAAACCTAAGTTAAGATTTGAGACAGTGAGACAAGTTTTTGACCGCATCAATCAAGTCCAAGTATTCCCAACCAGAGTTCCAGTTTTTGGAACTCTGGTCTGCCACGTCAGCAAAAGTTTTACAATTTTGGAACTTGCATTTCATCACTTCTCCAACCTATGGAACTTAATTTTAATCATCTAATAAAAATATTTATCATGGACACATCTTATAACACATAACCTATTTTTTAAATTGTTTAAAAACCATATACTTCCTCCAAAAAAAAACAAAAAACAAAAAAATATATTTAAAAAATAACAAAAGGACAAAAAAGGGAGGAATGGGGGAGGAATGCCTGTGCAAGGCAGCACGCATTCCCCACGCGTTTCCTCCTGGCTGCCAAGCAACACATTGACATGCAAGAGACACGAGGGCCCCCTGGCCACACGCGTGCGCTGGTAGTGCTCTAATTATCAAAAAGTACACTAACCGAGTATCCTGATGAAGGATACAACTTTTCAGCATCAGGGATGGAATCGTCATACTGTCCTCTATAGTTATCTGCAAATGAGAAAAGCTGCAAGGGGGCAAAAAAAGGGTTTTCTAGTAAGAAAACTAATAATGAAGCTCCTTTTCTTCTTTTTCCCTTTGCTTTTATAATATATATAATGACAATGATAATGATAAGAAGGGGGTTTATTTAATAACCTGTTTGGCATGAATCAAGAGAAGAGAAGAGTAGGAAGAGTTGTAAGGTTGGAAAGCCAATGAAGCAGCAGCCAAAGCAGCTGCAGTCTCCCCAGCGAGGTCAGAGCCAGGGTTGCTCGAATCAATCTTGTAAGCTTTTCTTGCTGTTGTCAGGTCCTCAGCTCTCTGCCAACAGCTGTGGTCTGCCTCCCCATCTCCTACCTGACTCACTTAAAACTTCTTTTTTCGTCTTTACTGAGCTTAAAAACTATTACCTCACACGCCAAATGGGAAAAATAGGTTGTTTCCCCCCCCCCCCCCAACTGTAAGATGTGGCAATTGGAACATGTTAAGCACCACTTCTAGTCTTCTTATAAGATTCTGTCCATCTACGTCATTGGTTACAATTTACCTAAGATGAGGGGAGAAACATACATCCAAAGAGAACCAAGTTGTAATAAAGTGTGTAAATTTCGAGAGTGAATGTGATTGTGTAAAATCACCTTCTTACTTTTCGTAATTACAAAAATGTACGTAAAATTTTTGTTTCGACAATGCAGTTGATTATGTTAGGTGTTATTTATATTCTCTAGTATAGCGGATGATTACTTGTGGTAAATAATAGACAAACTAATTGAACTATTGATAATTTGATAATTTGATGCGAGACTCTTGTCGTCATCAAATCTAGTTGGAAATCCTCACCAAGTAAATATTTTTAAAAAATAATGGTAAATTGGCCCACTAAGCTTCCTATCTAGGAATAGATTCAATAGGGTCGACAAGTCAATGGAAGGAGAGAAACGGTTCGACAAGTCAATGAAAGGAGAGAAACATGTCACAATACGAACAAATTAGGTCTAAAGACTTGTAGAAATGAAATCACCTCCCTCTACAATGAATATGCATCCTCCAAAGTTCGAATATGAGATTTCCTAACAAAGTTGGTTCATATACCATTTGAACCAAAGTTTATTTGATCAAGTAAATAAATGACTTGGTTTCTACACAAATCATCTTTTTCTATGGCTTTTTCGTACCATATATTTTAATGAGTTGGGGGGACGCAAAGCAGAGAAAGCACATATGTACGTGGAAATAACCTCATGAATAGATGTATCTTTTTTGGACGAGCAATCTCAAAGATAAATCACCTGAGCCCAAAGAACATTAATGCCAGAGTGAGCCTTAAGGAAGTAATCAGTTCCCCATTTGATAGCGTCAAGTGTACTTTCCATTTGGTTTGCTTCTACAATCTCACCCCTATAATCAACAGCCGCCCAAGAAAGTAATGTCACGCTAAAAGCCATTGGAAGCCCAAACTTGACATGGTCCCCTGCATCATAGTAGCCTCCCACTAAATCCACCTGCATTCCCATTTGAACACATCAGTTACTCTGCGTATGTCTATCAAAAATCTGCATGTGTGTTTCCACGCATGTACGACCCCCTTAGATCACGAGAAATTGAGTTGTAAAACTAACAGTGACCAAGATCTTCGGACAAGCCGATTTTAAGCCATCTTCAGACAAGTCGATTTTAAACCAAACCCAACTGAGCCATCTGAATTCAACCAAATAATTTAATCGGCCTTAAGTCAATACCTAAGAATAAGAAAGCTTGGGCTTACACAGTAGCTACCTTGGGGTAGGTTAATTCTGTCATGGATTGCTACTAACAGACCATATTATACGAACGAGTTTTAGCTATTCATTTCTAAGGTAACCTGATTTCGATTCAAACCCAAACTACCTAACCCAAGCTAAATCTACTGCAATGGTCCTAGAAAGTAATGATGTTGTTTCTTTATAAGCTTATTATTAATTAAGCAAATCGATTTCTGACTTGATTATTGCCTACGGTGTTATGGGGGGAGTTAAACATATTGTCAACCTTTTTGACGTAATGTAGGAATAGTCTAATGCAAACTCAATGGAACAACCTATCTATCAAATCTACACCAATTATATACATCCGAATAAGCCAAATTTGGATGAAATGCAATACATACATGTTGGGAAAACCCGTCGTTGAGGCAAGAATCCCCGCGCCAATGAACTCGCCGAGTGGAGGGGAGTTTACCTGACCTTTGTGCCTCGAAAAACATCAAGCTCTTATCGAGTGCATCACTATAGTTAAAGGCCATCGAGGCAGCCATGATTGATATTGAAATGAGCAAATGCAGTTGCAAGACCACCAATAGGAGGCGAAGGTTTGCCATGGATGCTGTGAAGAAAAATTTGCCTTGGCGTTCGGTAGTTTGGCCAAGGATGCATGTTTTATGCGAATGGTCATATCAGCAACAAAGCTAAAACAATCAAAGGGGCAATTTTTCTATGTCATTGATAATGACACGCTTTATATATGCTGAATTTCTATTAATATTTAAGGGCTGTACACCCATTTGTAGCATTCACGTCCAGTAGAAACAAACATTGAGCTCTGCACGTTTTTGCTGGCCATTATGATTATTTCTTTTATATATATACAAAAAGTCAATTAGAAAACAAAGAGGTTCAGATCTGTTGAAACTAAATTCTGCATGCACATTTGATTTCTATTTCTTTGAAATTGTTTAGCTCCATCGATTATCTAAGGGTTTGACTATTTAACTCCACAACCTATCCCAGAGAAGCCCCATCTTTGGATTTTATTTAATCATCACATGACTTCACCTTTTTTGGAATAAATAGAGGCATAAAAGTTGATATAGGTGCAAGTGAACCCAAGTCTCTATTAAGAGCCTACAAAATCTTTACTAGTTGAACTAACACACTTATAGTCCGCACCTTTTGTGTCTCTCTAGGTATGATCAAAGCATCACTTAAGAGGATTTGACTTAGTGACCTCATTTGGGTAGACAAAAACTCTGAGAGACATTGAGCCAATGGCCAATAGAAGCCCAAGGAAGAAATCGATTCAATCAGATAAGTTGCTAGAATTAAGCATCAAGCTAAAGCCCAAGTGAAGAAGCTTAATAAAACCTAGTCCACTGAAGCCTTGATTCATTTAGGTACATGACTTGTAAAAGAGGTAAAGATTTAGCCAACATATTCCAAATAAACATGGAAAGGGTAAAGATCTTAGAAGTTGGTTGCAATTAGGAATAAGATTTTTATTTAAAAATATATGTAATCATAGCTAAATTCCTATAAAAAGAACTATCCCAGATCCCTATATAAGCAAGTCATGGCAAGCCTTAGGAGGTAGGTAAATAAGATTCCCACAAGCAATTTAGAGGTTATTTCTAATTGCTATCTTAAATTCTCCTAATTTAAGTGTCAGAGGTTCTTGAAGAGAAGAAACCCTCCCCTCTTTTAGAAGTCATTGTTGCACAAAATGTTTGGACAATGGGCACAAGTTTCTCATTGTTCCAATCAAAACCTAGAGAATCTACTTTGTGCTGAAGCATTGTTACTGCTTAAGGGGAACATAGAGTTGAGCAAGATGCCACTCGATGATGGCAATAAGGGAAATGGTACTGATGTCCTTAAGAACTAGGATCCCAATGTAGAGACCTCGAAAAAAGGATTAATTTCATCGTGCAGGACATGTCAAACCATAAAAGTACAACCCCCCCCAAAGGACATTTATCTCCGAAGCATACTCATGCCCTATACCAAGGCGGTAGCAATCCAAAGATAATGGATGCGTTGATTACAGTGAAATTTAATGAAGTCATGTTCCCCATGACGAAAAAGTTGGATGCTTTCTTGGCTTCTCAAAGAAATTTAGGAATAGGAACCCCTAGGAGACTATTTGTGAAAGATTGATAGGGACTTCAAAGACGGCTAATAAGTTTTCCCCCCAAAGATTAAGAAGAAAGAGATCCTGAGAATAGACCTCCTAGGTATTGGAGGATGAGAGATGAAGACTTAAGGGAGGCCTTGATCCATAGATGGGTTGAGCTAGAGAAAACCATGCAAAAGGCTTCTGGTCAAGTCCATCTCATTGAGAGGCTGATTGCTAAGAAGATTACCAGCAACAGAGCACTAGCTCTATTATAGCTATATCATTATAACAATGTTCGAAAGAGAACACAAAGAGAACCTGTAACCAAGGCACTCAATTGGTGAACCATCTACAAGTTTGTAATGCCCCGATCCCTTTCGGGCCGCGAACAGTTACCAAGAACAGGTTTAAGGATTATTGACTAGTCCCACAAATCACCACATGCTTAATTATGGAGTTCTTAAGAGTGGGCTTTCTTGGAAAGAAAGGTGCACTTTTACTGACATAATTAGTCACTTCAAATCCTTTAAGCCACACTCGGGGTGTTACATTCACCACCACGTGAAGAACATACTGCCTTCTTTATGTCTTGCTATACAACTGTCTTACAAGTCCTCTTCACTTGTGACCCATAACTAGTATCTTTGCCCCTCTAGGCGACTACCCATAGCTTTCCCACCCACTGGTGTAGCTCACAGTTGCTGGTCAGCTCTAATAAGATCTATAACACCTCGACCCCTCTCTTGCCGCCAACAGTTACCAATAACAGCTTTAAAGATCATTAACTAGCCCCACAAATCACCACAGACCTTTTCGGCGTGCTTTGTCCTCACTCACATGCTGCTTCGGAAACCGTCCAGGAGGTCACCTATCGTAAGATTTCTCCACAGCAAACACGCTTAATTGTGAAGTTTTAAAGAGTGGGTTTTCCCGAAAAGGATGATGCACCTTTAGTGATATAAATAGACACTTCAAATCCTTTAAACCACATTTGGGGTGTTACAAGATCGAACCATTTGATGCTGAGATGTAGGATGTTGAACTCCTAGAGAAGATCAAGGTGCCCAAAATAAAGTAGTATGAAGGAACTATAGACCTCACGAGATCCTAGATGCCTAGTTAACTTAGATCTATTTACAACCATCTCCCTCAGAAGCTATAATGTATAGAAACTTCCCTACTACCTTAAAGGGGCAGCACATGCCTAGTTCAACATATTACCCCTAGGATCTATCAAATCTTGGAAAGATCTCTCTACTAGCTATAAAAGCCACTTTGTTGGAAGTAGAAGGACTCCAAAGTCAAGTACAAAACTAATGAAGCTGGCATAGGGTAGATTATGTGGATAGTTTACTCATGAGGCATTCTTTATAGAAGACCTTATGACTAATGGGGCCTTTGCTTACTTTACCAATAGGGTTAGGCACAAAGGCTTATCTGAAAAGTTCATTATGGAATGGCCAACCACCCTCGAATAGGCCTTAAAGATGGATGAAAGGTATATAAAGTTGGAGGCCATCATGAAAGGAAGGAAAACTCCTAAGGAGAAAACTGAGAAGATGAGAAAGGGTCGGTGAAACAAATTCAAAATTAAAAGAAAGAAAGGACCTTTAAGGCAAAATTTATCTTTAATGCCTCCAAAAGTGAGATCCCAATGAGCATCAAGGGTCGCATACAAATGGACAACCCAAAGTCTCGCAAGCAAAGGCCTAAGAAATAAGAATAAGGATAAGGTGTATGGTTCACAAAGACTATAAGCATGACACAAAATACTATTGGGATCTGGATAGAGTACCCAATGATCTTGGTAAAAAAGGAAAGCTAGATAATATCTTATGAATTGGCCTCAAAAGAAGAGGAAGCATTCAGGTGAAAGAAGAATCGAACAAGATGATTCTCAAGACAGAACCATAAAAGGCATGAGACAGGTAATCTCTATGGGCAACACGCTAGCAAGATTATCAACCAGGGCCTTGACGACTCATATGAGAACTCTAGACCAGACAAACCTAGGGAGTAAACCATGTAATAATAGGTACTTCTCCTAAGATGATATTTGAAGCTATTAGATCTATATCTTTACCTAATGGCGATTCTATGAAGTTGATAGCAGGCAACTACAAGATTGTTAGGGTACTGGTAGATACTAGAAATTAGATAGATGTTCTATTCTATGATTGTTTTATCAAGATTGGCATATAGGAAAAAGATATACCTCCAGCACCATGTCCCATCATAGGTTTCACTAGACACACCACATATCCCAAAGGGATGATCATGCTGCCTACCAAGGTGGGGACAAAAAAGGGAAAAACCCACCAAGTGATGGTAGACTGTATTATCATGTGTGTACATTTGCCAGCAACATAATTGTGGGGAGATCACTCTTAGACTCTTTAAAATCAACACTGTCCATCAACAACCTAAATATACAATATTTGGTAGATGATGACTCTATAGGAAGGATCATAGGATATCAGAAGAGTACAAGGGAGTGTTACATGGCTAAGTAGAAGGGTATAGTCTTGCGCATAGAATATGAAGTACGAAATGCTTCACATACCAACAAGAGACAAGTAGTGCATAAACTTGCATGGATAGTTCAAGGTCCTTGACTGGGCAATGTTTCAATTGGACAGAAAGGTAAATGAACAAAGAAATAAGATATGACTTGGATAAAGTTTCCACTATCAAGCTTAAGATGCCAACACCAAAGGGAAAAAAGATAACCACCACCCCTAACGATGAATATTCCCATTTCAACTCACCATAAGAACAAAATCTAAATAAAGAGTTTCAAGATTTTAAGAGAGTTTTTGAGCTTGAAAGCTGTGATTTTTGTTCAACATTATCTAAATATTACAAGTAATAGAAGGGGTATTACAAGGTCCTTTATAGGTCTCTCAACAGCTAGAAACATGCGATAATAAGAAATAAAATTTATTGCCTAAGCATAATTAGAAAAGGAAAGATGCAACAAACACTTGACACCTAGTGTACTGATGCATCAAATCGACTCATGTGTTTTCTAAATACGAGTCTATTTCAAAACATACTAGACTAACCTTCTCAAGTAAGTTGGAAATGCAAGAAAACCACTTCAAAATGAGATAAAAATGCAAGTGGACTTCTGGAATTATATCAATCGATCAGAATGTAGTTTCCTCCATTCTCAAGTTGGATAAAAGGAGCCATGGTTGGATTTCTTAGCCAAATTTTGGGGTGTTTCTTGATAATTATTTTGGCACATTTTCATGTCTTGAACTCTAGAAAAAGTCACCAAAAAGTTGAAATTGGAGAAAATTCTGACTTCATGTGTTGAAATTGCCAATTGTGCCCTTGAAATAAACTACAACTTTCAAGGGGTAAATTCTTTGCCAAAAGGATGAAACTTTATTCACATGAGAGCTAATCCTTTAATCTACAATAGACTAGGGTCTCACATAATTAAGACCCCAAATAATATGGAAAATTTAGCTCAAATGTTTGGCAAAAACTGGACTGATTTGAACCATGGCTATAAGTTATTTTTGTGAGATCAAGGCCCTTGAAAACTACCTTGGACTCGACACGATGATCATTTCTACCCTTGATAATGGTCAAGGATGCTCTTGCATCATCCTCCCCTATTGAAAGAAATTGACCTTCAATTCTTCAAGTTCATCTTCATTAAGATAAGGACTAAGATCACCAACGTTGAAGGCTACCAAAACATCTATGTCCCCAAGTAGTTTAAGCTTGTATGCACTATCCCTCACCCTTTCAAGCACCTTGAATGGACCCTCACTACTCGGCATGAGGTTGTTCTTTCCCTTTTGAAGGACAATGTTCCTTCCTTAGGTGAAGCCACGCTAGTCTCTCGGAATTTGGGTAGTGACGATGCTTGTTAGCCTCTTCTTGTGCATTTCATTGACCTTCTTTATTTCAACCCTCACTTGCTCATTGAGTTACTTTATTTCCTGAGCGCCCTCTTTGGCTTCAAAGCTTGGCTTGGATTTAAGGGGAAGGGGAGCAATGTTAATTGGTGTGAGAAGGTTGAGACCACAAACAATGTCAAATGGGGAGTGTTTTATGGCATGAGTGGGAGCTTTGTTGTAGGAAAATTCATGTTTGGCAACTTAAGATCCTTCTCCTTATGGTTCTTATGGATAAAGCTCCTCAAAGGGTGGTAAGAGTTCAATTTGTGACCACTTATTAGCCATGTGTTTGAGGGTGATGTGCTATGCTCAAAAGTATGGTTCCCAAAAGTATCAAAAGATACCTAAAAAAATGACTCAAAAACTTAGAGTCCTTATCCAAGGCTATAGTCTTTGGAACCCATGAAGCTCGATGACCCAAAATACAAATGTGGAATATGAGAGGCAACATGTATTTTAGGCCAAAGGATAAAATGTGACATCTTAGAGAACTTATCAACCTTGACCATTATAGCATAATTCCCCCTTTGGATACGAGGAAAGACAACCACAAAATCCATACTAATATCCTCCCAAGGCCCTTAAGAGACTGAAAGAGGGATATAGAGGCCTTAATGAAAGGTGCCTTAGCTTGATGATAAATAGAATATCTCGACATCATATTATACACATCACTTGCTATTTTAACCACAAAAAAAAGTTCCTTCAAGCTGTTCTTAGTCTTCTTAATATCAAAGTGGCCTTCAATGGAGTGACCATGAGCTTTCTTAACTGAAAGTTCTCTAAAGGGACATTTAGGTATGCAAAGCTTGCCTCCCTTAAATATGAACCCATCGTACACCTTATATGGAGCTTGGAGAGAATGTTCATCCAAGAGAACCTTGAACTCATTATCATGCTTGTACACATCTTTAATAACTTTGAAAACAAGGATTTTAGCTTCTAGAATACACAAAAGAGTGCACTTCTTTGATAAAGCATCAACAACAACATTGGAGTTGCTATATTTATGCTTGGAAGAGATAGAGAAGGATTGGAGGAACTCCATGCATTTCGTGTGGCTTCAGTTGAGCTTGTGCTGATTATTGATGTGCTTGAGAGCTTAATGGTCCGAATGGAGTATAAAATGACTTGGCCTCAAGTAATGACTCCAATAACTAAGGCCCCCACAAGAGCACAAATTGTTTTTTTACATAAGTACTACAATTTTTCTTAGCACCATTTAAATTCTCACCAAAGTAAGTACTAGCCTTCCTATTTGGATGAGCATGACTCCAATTCCCGCATTATGGCATCACATTCTACCTCAAAAACATCATTTTAGTTAAGCTAGGCTAGGATGGGAGCTTCACAAAGCTTTTCTTTGATTGTTTCAAGGGCCCCATTTCCATACACTCAATCAAAGGAACAACAATTGAGCAAAAATTCATGATTAACCTACAATGAAAAGAGGCTAGGCAATGACAGCTTCTCAACTTCGTAATGTTGTTTGGTTTAGGCCAATTCTTAATAGCTTCAATTTTGGAAGGATCCACTTGAGTGCCATCCTTGGAAAAATGTAGTCACAAAAGACTACACTTGGAACACAAGAAGTCACACATAGTGTAAGTGCAAAGCGTAGCTATAGCTAGTAACAGGCAAGTATGGATCGATCCCATAAGGAACTTGCTTTCAATTACCTAAACTAATTAAACTACTCTATCTAGGCAAATCAAGTTTGAAGGTTTTAGTAATCAATCAAGAAAATAATAACAACAAGGAATATGAACAAGGAATTAGAAGATTAAAACACCCAGGTTGGAATTAATGACACATTGTTACGCTTCTAAGAGGAGGTATACTAATACCGCAAGTGTACAGTTGTTAGTCGTAGTACCTGAGGGTCGATTCCATAGGAAATGAGTTGAATCTAGGCCATTGTAGATAGAAAACTAACCTAGATTAATTGAACTAAAAGCAATAAACAAGCAATATATAACCATTCAACTAACAAAAATTCAACATAATCTAATCATAATTAAAAGTGTAAATTGAACAACTATCAAAGAAGTTATCACAACTTCTAATGAAATAATAAATTCTAAATAATCAAGAGATAAGGAATAGCAAAGAGATAAGGATATAAGCCAATGGAGAATATTGAATCTTTGATGGGTGTCAATCATGAAAATTTAGCACTCACCATAAACAAAGGGAGTGATAAAAATTGAAATTTTGATTGAAATAATTTAGAAGATACAAAAATCAAACTAAAATTTAAATTGCAAAGCTTGAATTAATACTAGAAGTAGAAAAGTTGAAATAAAATAGGAACTAAAAACTGTATTAAAATTTGAATCGAAAAAGTGATTGAGCTTATAAAATTTTCTAAAACTACTAAACTAAACCTACAACTATGAAGGAGAAGAAATTGATGATTTTCAAGGTGCCCTAAGACCCCCCTCCAATTTATACTAGAGCTAGCCCCATATACATTCCAAATTACATAAATTTCTTAATACCCAAGCCAATATGCCTCTTTCGAAATTCCATTCAACTTCCAATTTGTTGGCATAATCCAGGATCTAACATATTTTTTCAACCTATTTCGGATTAATCACTAATGGAATTCCACTGCCTTTAATTTTGCATGACTGGAAATAGGTATCCACTTCCACTTTTTGAATAGTGGCAGTTAGAATAATTTGGCATAATATGTTTTAGGAAGTTGTGCATTAATTCATTGGACATGTGTTGGGCGTTGAGTGTGCTTTTCTCTTGATTATTCATGAAACTTGGATATCATACACACCGTGGAGGCAAATTGTACAAGAGCATGAATTATTTTTGGGTTAGACATAGCATGTGGATTGGGCAGACTTCATATTCATCACATGAGCTAGGCCACACAAAAAAAGGCCAAGTAGGACCTACTATTGAGCTGGCCATGTATGAAGTTGAGTCAACCTACTAGGCTCTGGGGAAACAATGAACCAGGCCTTATTATTGTAGCCATGTGGGTTAGGCCATATGAGATAAGGGAAGGTGCTGACTTGCATGGGAAATTGGATCAATGCAATACTGGGTCAGGCCCACTATTGTTGCTTTTTTTCCCCCTTTATTCACTCCATCCTGGGTTGTTGGTTTGAACTGCTAGACTTTAGTACCCCCCCCCCCCCGCACACACACGAGGCCAAGTGGGCTTCTATGTTGGGCCAGACATCGTAAAAGAGTTGGGCACTTGGTAGCATGTTGGGCTTTGGCTGAATAGCACATGAATTAGGGTAAAGTGAAATTGACCCAAGGCCTTAATTCTTGCATTCAATCATCAACTTACGACCATTGTTTTATTAAACTATTATTTTCTGTAAAATCAAACAAGAATCAAACAAAACCCAAAAATAAACTTGATTACGAGTAAAAACTAATGATTTGAAGTACTTAAATGGATAATTGAGGTGTCAAAATGAATACCCACACACCTAGATTTTGATTGTTCTCAAGTAAAATAAAAGAAAAGAAAATTAACTAAGACAACTAACTCACTTTCGTAGGAATCACGAAATGTGCATCAAGCCCTTTAAACCACTAGTCCCCCTAGTAAATGAATATGGTCTTATAAGGGTTTGCAAAAGATATACCCACAAAATCTTTGGAAAAAAAAAAGAAAAAGAGGAAGAAAAATAAAAAATAGGGAATCTTTGTGAACTTTTTTTTTGAAATATACCTAAATATACACAATGAAAAATTGTATGCACTTGACCAACAATTCACCCCTTCAACTTCAATATTATTATTATACACAAACACAATGTACATATCAAGACTATCAATCACTAAAGATGACACCTATACGCTAATTTTTTCACCTCACAATCCACTAAAATAATGACTCCATCCTACTGCTTAATGTGCATGTGCACCATTACCCTAGGAGTTAGGCTTACCAGAGTCCGACTCAATCCCACCTGAATAGTTTATTGAATCATTGACTTGGGAAGTAAGCTTTTATAGTAGCAGTGCTGCCTTAAATGGTAGCACCTAGTAGCACATGCCTCAAAGGAATACTTGTCATTCCAAATTTTATGAGATTTTTTTGTATTTTTTATATATAACTTTGGTTTTGCTATCCCCCCTTGCTAAAAAAAGGTGAAAACAAAACAAGACAAGTGGAAGAATCAACCTTGGATGTCTAAGACCCTAAAACAAGGGTGATATACAAATAAGGACTTGATTTAACATTATAATAGAATGACAGGATGGGAAATGGATAGGAAATGACACATTTGAACTAAGGTATATCATGTACACAATACTTATATACAAAATAATTAAGTCATAAGGGGTTAAAGCTAATTAAGATAGTGCAATTTCCTAAAATCACACACAAAAATATAAAATATCTTTAGTTTTTTGAAAAAAATTTCTATTGTTTCCTTTTTCAAAAATTTTTGAAGCATGGCTTCTCATCTCCTATAGCAACATCACACAATGTCCACATTGTGGGAAAAAGGAGCATAAAGGACAAAAAATAAAAGAAAAGAAAAATAAAACACATCACAATATACAAGGGACATAACAACAGTACTAGGTCGGATACTAAATGTATCTGAACTACCTCATCACCCATCATAAATAATTGGGTGGCATATGGAGTATCAGACACTCCACATCATTCAAGACGCCATTCTGTTATTCAAATATGACTAGAGCATGAAGGAGCTTATCATGAATCTACGCAGGCAACTCAAACAAGTGCATGTAAGAGCTCGAACAAGTGCAGGTAAGAGAAAATAAACATGAACGCAATAATAATGCATAATGCCCTCTTTAGCTTATCAAGTGCCTTGGAGTAATCAACAAAATAATAAGGAAAGCTTAGTAGAACAATACTCTTAGGCATGTCCCCTAGGTAAAAGTGGTAAGGGTCAATGGGGGTACCATACTCCCTATAATTACTTAGGGACCTATGAAACTTATTGACATTCTCTTCAAGTTGTTCTTTTTCAATATCCACAAGGCCTAAATCATCATTGTGACTCGTTATCACATAATCATCTATGGGCTTTACCTAGGAGTACTCAAGGAAAGAATAGGGTGGTGAATAAGTAAAGGGAGCAGAGATTGACTCAAGCGAGGGGTAGGATACAGGATCAATAAGTTTAAGACTAGTTGGTAATGCGTCTATTGTAACCTCCTCATATGACTCCCCTAAAGGAGTCTCCTCAAATATTTGCTTCTTCTTATCAAAACTGTACTCATTCTATGTTTGAATCAATTTTGAAAAATGGTTAAACATATTACCCATCATATGCGCCATAGAATGAAATGCAGATTCTATGTTGTTCTCAATTTTAGCTTTCAATCGAACATGTTGGGGGCCTTGGTTAGAGTCATGATAAAAAAGCATAGCACAAGTCGGCACATGGAGGGAAGAAAGTGGGAGGGGACTAGATAGTCACAATTTTTTTCCTCATAAAATGATCTAGCATGAAAGGACATTGATTAGGAAAGGACATCCTAGAAGCACAAGTAGCCTTTTCAAACTCATAAGTATCCCTAGCCACCCACTCACGCAAGTTCATAGCCTTATGAAAAATTTTGAAAAGATACTCGAAATACTCTAAAAGAGTTCAAGTCTTGCCATTCACCCCCTCAGTAATCACAATCAAAATTTCCCACTTCCCTGCACAATGTCCACAATGAGCCAAAAAAAAAATCAGGGGCGGTTAAAATACCTCTAGAAGCAATTCATGCCCGTGTTGGGGGAAGTGAAAAATGGCTTTCTTTTCTGTTAAATATTTTTTATTTTCATCAGTTGTCAAATTTTTTTTCCAAAAGAGATTAGGAAAATAAGAGTAAAATCTACTAACAAAAATTATGCAACTAATCTATTGATAGAAGTAAAGGGAATAATCACGATAAACACAAACAAAAAGAATAATAGTGACCTAACCCTAAACCGTCATCCCCGACAACGGTGCCAAAAACTGTTAGACTCCTAAGAGGAGGTGTAGTAATACTGTAAGTGTACGGTTGTCAGTTGTAGTACTTGACAGACAATTTCACAGGGACAAGGTTAAATATATGCCACTGTAGCTAAAACTAACTCATTTTAATTAAATTAAAAGCAATAAACAAGCAAAATAGAATCCTTTAGCTAACAAAAATTGAACTAATCTAATCATGACTAATAAACTGAACAACTATCATAGAAATTATCATAACTACTAATGAAATAATAACTTCTAAATAATCAAGAGACAAGGGAGAGGAAAGAAATTACCGTATAAACGAATGGAGAATATTGAATCTTCAATGAGTGTTAAATCGTGAAAATTTAGCATCCACCATAAAGCAAAAAGAGTAACAAAAATTGAAATTTTGAATGAACTAATTGGGAAGATGCAAAAATCAAACTAAAATTGAAATTGCAAAGCTTGAATTAAAAACTAGATGTAGAAAAATTGAAATAAAATAGGAACTAAAAATTGTATCAAAATTTGAATCGAGAAAGTAATTGAGCTTACAAAAATCTCAAAAATACTAAACTAAACCTCCAACTATGAGGGAGAAGAAATTGATGATTTTCAAGGTGCCCCAAGACCCCCTATTTATACTAGAGGTAGCCCCCTCATACCTACCAAATTACATAGCTTTCTTAATACCCAAGCCATGCCAATATTCCTCTTTCCAAATTCCATCCAACTTCCAGTTTGTTCGGATAACCCATCATCTAGCATATTTTTCCTGCCTATTTCGAATTAATTACAAATGAAACTGCACCGCCTTTAATTTCACATGTTGAATTTTGCCTACCTAGAACTAGGTATTCACTTTGCAATTTTTCCATAGTAGCAGCCACAATAATTTGGCATAATCTGTGTTAGGAAGCTGCAGATTAATTCATTGGTCATCGTTGGGGGCTAAGCATAGTTATCTCTTGACTAGTAATGAAATTTGGATCTGATACACATGGCAGGACAATTTTACTAGAGCATGAATTATGTTTGGGTTGGATATAGCACTAGGACTAGGCAGAGTTCACATTCCTCACATAAGTTGGTCCACGCAAGAAAAGGCCAAGTAGGACCTACTATTGAGTTAGGCATGCATGAAGTTGAGTTAGCCTACTGGACTTTGGGGAAACAATGGACCGGCCCGTGGTCCTGTACACACGTCGGTTGGCCTAGATGAGATAAGGGAAGGTGGTGACTTGCTTGGGAAATTGGATCAAGGCAATGTTAGGCCGGGTCGATAGTTGTTGCTTTTTTTCCTTTATTCACTTATTCCTAGGTTGTTTGCTTGAAATGATATACTTCGATGCCACATGTAAGAGTTGCCCATGTGGGCTTATTTGCTGGGCCACACATCATGAAAGAGTTGGCCATTTGGTAGCATGTTGGGCTTGGGACGAATAACACATGAATTTAGCCAAGGGCTTAATTCTTGCATTTGATCATCACTTTACAACCATTTTTTCATCAAACCATTATTTTCTGCAAACTCGAACAAAAATCAAATAAAACCCAAAAAATAAACTTGACTACGAGTAAAAACAAAGTGATATGAAGTACTTAAATGGACATTTTTTGAGCCCAAACACACAATTATGGTAGTGAATTAATTACGAGCCCCATCAAACTCAACCAAGCATGCAATATGAATAGGTAGATTGTCAATTAAGCTCATCCTCTCCCTCTTTTAAGGGTCGAAGACTAATCCTAAAGCTATAGTCATCTATTTTCGCAGGACTAAGAGTCTAAGCATTGCAAGATTCACAAACTCAAATCCCAATTAGAATTTTAATTATTTTCATATCAAAATTCTATCCATGTACTAAGTCACTCTAAGTAAAGGCTTCATCATTTAACACTCCTTTAAACTCGAATAAAAATAGAGGAATCCTCTTTCAAGTAATTCATTGAAGATGTGGTGAGCAAAATAGAATTCAATAACACAAACGTGCAACCAGTAAGATTTGATGTTAATTCATGATTTCACTAGACATAATTGGCGTCAATCCCAACCCAAATTGGGAGATTTAGCCACTAAACATAATGAAAGCTACAACATGATAATGGGAAAACATCATACTAATAAGAACTAAAGCAATCAACAACAGAGAGAGAGAGAGAGAGAGAGAGAGAGAGAGAACAAGCTCAGGAACTGAAAATTTGAATGAATTACGAATCTTAAATCAAACTATACTAATCTTCAAATTGCAAAAGTATGTAAGCTGAAGCCTAAAACCTAATTTAAAGAAAGATGGAAGAAAATATGCATCAAAGATCATTGTCTAAGTCTCTCAAATGGTCCTTTTAAACAAATTAGGAAGGCAACTTCACGTTTAGCAACATGGGCATGCAAAACAGCATGGCATTCTATGCTGACAAAATTTTCCAAAACCAGTGACAATACAACACGGGCATGCCAAATAGCATAGCACCCCATGTCACACCCTGGATTTAGTGACTTAAGATTAGATGCTTCTGTATGACACTTGTAACGCCCCAAATTTATATATGTTTCACTGCTTGTGTTTTCCTTAATAAATCCCTTAATTATAATCTAGACAACCCAATGATAGGGGCATTACCGCCATCCAAAAGGACAAGGCTTAAAACATGAGTGCTATGAATAACACATTTAAGCATAACCTCCACTGTACACATTCACATATAATTATCCATTCACAATCAAGTGTTAACCAATGTAAGGTTTATAAACCATAGTGAGATAATTTACCATGTAATCTACATCTTCATCCACAGAAGAATTCAAAATACAACGTTAGAGTATGCATATACGACATTACTTCTGATCCATCTGGATTTCCCTGCTTCACTTATTCTCTTCAGCTGATTTGCTGGCATCAGGGCAATACTCTAAGCATTTGCCTAAAACAAAACATGAAAAACATTTCGAACTGTGAGCCGAAGCTCAGTACATGCGTTCCTGAATTGTTAAATGATCATTGAACACTGATTGGGCCCGCTTTGTAATTCATTTTAAGTTAAAACAGTGAATGAGATAAATGTAAAACTGTATTGCTAGTTATTATCTGATAGTGAACCCCTTGATACTGTTACGATCTATGGATAGGTGTACACCTGCCAAGCCGATCGAGGACCTGGCCTGAAGCCGCGCGGGTAACTGAAGGGCGAATGCCCTATAGATGATAACTGATGGGGTCACTAATTAACTGATAAATCACTGTGTAAACTGATTCATTGATGTACTTACCAAAACATGATAACATTGATAAATACACTATGATTTCTAAAGATACATGCAATGGATGTACCTGAAGTCTTTAAAATGATATTTCACTTGATAATACTTATGCAGAATGGAAACGATAACTAGGCCTCAACTCTGTTTCATAAATGTCATTGTAAGTATGTGAAGTCAGTAAATGATCCTTACTCGCCTAATTGAGTAAGTAAAAAAAATATGTGCAACAGAAATTGAGTAATAAAATGGGCTACATAACTTGTGCATTTCAAATAATAAATTAAATTAGTTAGAGTTATTGAACTTGAAATACAACAAATTGAAGTAAAATAGGCCAAACGGAAATGATTGGGTAATAATGAAAAGATTTTAGTTGATATAAATGACACATGGTTTGCTAATATTTCTGAAATTGATAAATGAAAGTGTGAAGCTTATGAAAAAGATAATAGAATGGTTAATGCCTCTGAAGTGGAGAATAGAAGGTTTAATACTTCTGAAATGGGTGACAAATGGTTTATGCCATAAGGGGTGCTGCGAGGTTCAGTAAAGCTCACATAACACCCTAACGTGGTCCAAAGGACACTGGTTTTGAATTATTAATCTGCTCACTTCCCAAATTTCATTTTCATACTCATGTAACTCAGTTTTCAACCCAAGTAAGCTTCTGTACATAATCCAAATGAACCCACTACACTTTGTAATTTCCTTGCAATACCCATAATTATATAGAAACTTACAACAAAATTAATTCCAAACGTCACGGTTTCTGTATTCATTCATATCACCGTTTGATGGTCTGCATTAGAAAATTCATATCCTTCACTCCCAACATCCAAATGAGATATAAAACCCCAATATGAAAATTTCACAATGTCCTCTAAAACTCTTATTTAAGACACAAAGCATGATTCATATAATAAGGTCCCTAAAAGTAGGGTAGAACACAGACGTGCACAGTTTCTGATCAATCTGCGCAGTCGTAGCAAAATGACCATAACGTTTTCCACAGAACTCGGATTAAGGCGATTCAAGAGGCATTTTAAACAGAACTCATTGATCTATCCACACACCAAAACTCACAATTTTTCAATGACCCAATCAATACCAGTTTTTCCGTAAAGTTACTGTTCCAGTTCAGTTCCCAGTTTCAATGTATTCTGCATAGTCTTGAGTAAATTGGTCATAACTTTGTCCACACAACTCGAAATTGACTAATTCCAAATCCTATTGAAAGAAAACTCATCAAGATATCACGACACCAAAAATTATGAATTTTGGATGTGCCAAACAGTACCAGTTTAATCTCGAAGTGGCCCCTATTTCAGGTCTGTTGACAGCTCACTAACCACATATTTGCACTCTTTTCTTTACATAACCACCCAATAAAATCACTCTTTAACTTATATACACCAGCCTAAATATCTTGATATTCATTACCAATGCCAAAGATCACAAAATCTCATTTAAAAGAATCAAAATTCAACACTTGAACATGAAGCTTGCATGATTAGATAAAACCCTAAACCTAGCTTCAACTCCAACATGATCCATCACCAAGATGATTCTTAATTCAATAAAAACAACATGATCCATCATCAAAATAACCAAAACAAGAAGCAAACACAAAAAATTCAAAGAACAAGATTGAAGCCACTTACTTTGAGCTTGAAAT